>JARHVA010000082.1:7652500-8035000 GCA_037957365.1 Torreya grandis | reverse complement strand
TATATGTATATGTGTGTGTGTGTGTGTGTATGTATATACACACACACACACACATACATATACATATACATATATATTTATATGTATATGTATATGTATATGTATATGTATATGTATGTGTGTGTGTGTGTGTATATACATACACACACACACACACACACATATACATATACATATACATATATGTGTGTGTGTGTGTGTGTGTATACATGTATATGTATATGTGTATATATATATGTATGTATGTATATGTATGTATATACATATATACATACACACACACACACACATACATATATATATATATATATATATATGTGTGTGTGTGTGTGTGTGTGTGTGTGTGTGTGTGTGTGTGCGTATGTATATATATAAATATGTATGTATGTACATGTATATGTATGTATGTATGTATGTATATGTATATGTATATATACTTATACATATACATACATACATACATATATATATATATATATATATATATATATATATTATTTTTCTCACGATTTATTTTATAATGATTACTCTATTATCACTATAATGCAAACATATAATTACATTAACCTATTTGTTATATAATTTACAACTTCTAATCATACATTACAAAAATAAATACAAAAATCAAATATAAACAACTAGATATTGCATATCCATTTAATGTAAAATAAACCATGAGAAAAATATCGATAGTTCCCATACTGATTTGTTGTAATATGTCATGAGTAGAATGGTAAAAAAAATTGAGTATTGGGTCACCAAGCCCCTCTCTTTAGCAGGGAAAATTCAAGTGTGTTCTAAGATTTTGGCTACTACTCATGTTTACTACTACTCCTCTTGGGCCCCCTGTAAAGCCTCCTATGACAAGTTGGTAAAGATTATAAAATAATTTATCTAGTATAATGCCAAACAAACTCGATGGTTTCATAAAGATCCTTGGGATATTTATTGTCTTCCTCACAATAAATGAGGTATGGGGATTATCCTATGTATTATACTAGGTTTGATTCCATTATCCGTATCATGCACACTATTAATTGTTATATAATATTATTGTTGCCTATGTTTCCAGGGTTCTTACCATTATTCTATTGGGACATATTAATATTATTATGTGTGCTTTATTACTATGTCTATCCCTCCTAGGTGAACCTTGCTACACTAGGGCATATCACTAATCCCTATGTTTTTTTTTTCATTCAGGGTATCATACTCTTTACTCTCTCAATATTATCATCCATATATTATGTATACAAAGATTACATTAGGGAATAACTTTGAACCCATTCACATTGTTATATTGAGGTATATTTATTTCCCCTCACTATATCATCCTCGTATGATGTTGCATATTAGACAAGTTACAATGGTTCCTTATATTCAAATTCAAAGAGATAAGAATTTTTATTATCCATGATGGTTATGATGACAATCACAAATTATGAAATATGACATAGAGATCTAATTTAGTATATCAAAAGATGACACATGAGGCCTCTTACATAGTAGAGAAACATGTTATACAGATGTACAATATTTAAAACAATGCCAAAGAAAAGGTTACAGGTATAGAGTATGAATGGTATGATGGCCATACGTATGTATGTATGTATATGTATATGTATATATACATATACATACACACACACACACACACACACACACATATACATATACATATACATATATATATGTGTGTGTGTGTGTATGTATATACATGTATATGTATATGTGTATATATATATATGTATGTATGTATATGTATGTATATGTGTATATATATATGTATATACATACATATATATATACACATATACATATACATGTATATACATACACACACACACACACACACACATATATGTATATGTATATGTATATATGTGTGTGTGTGTGTATGTATACACACACACACACACACATATATATGTATGTATATATATAGATATGTATGTATGTATGTATGTATGTATATATATGTATGTATGTATATGTATATGTATATATACTTATACATATACATACATACATACACCTATATACATACATACATACATACATACATACATACATACATACATATATATATATATATATATATATATATATATATATATATATATATATATAATTTTTCTCACGATTTATTTTACAATGATTACTCTATTATCACTATAATGTAAACATATAATTACATTAACATATTTGTTATATAATTTACAACTTCTAATCATACATTACAAAAATAAATACAAAAATCAAATATAAACAACTAGATATTGCATATCCATTTAATGTATTATAAACCATGAGAAAAATATCGATAGTTCCCATACTGATTTGTTGTAATATGTCATGAGTAGAATGGTAAAAAAAGTTGAGTATTGGGTCACCAAGTCCCTCTCTTTAGCAGGGAAAATTCAAGTGTGTTCTAAGATTTTGGCTACTACTCATGTTTACTACTACTCCTCTTGGGCCCTCTGTAAAACCTCCTATGACAAGTTGGTAAAGATTATAAAATAATTTATCTAGTATAATGCCAAACAAACTCGATGGTTTCATAAAGATCCTTGGGATATTTATTGTCTTCCTTACAATAAATGAGGTATGGGGATTATTGATATTTGTAAGCAAATCATTTCCCTTTTTACTAAATGTGTTATTAGCACTTGTAATAGTGTAACCAATCTGCCATGGGCATCATACTTTGTAGAATTGGGTTTTATATCACTATAAGCTAGAACCAGAAGCTTTGAAAAAATACCTAGACAATATAAAGTCTCTTGAAAATATTTTTTTTGCTCTTTAAGAGCAAGAAAGTATCATTAAAAAAATGGCAATTAATGAGTTGAAAAGAATTGTTAACAAGAACAATACCTTTTTTGAGACCTCACTCAAATGTATGAGCCAAAATATATCCATGAGATTTAATAGACATAACATATAAGGTTGGCACAAGATGACAACCTCGTTATATAGAAAGAAAGAGGCCAAAATTTTTAGACTTGAGCTCATTGATAATAAGACATACCAAGGCATCTTAGAATATAGTTTAGACAATCAGAATAAGGAATTGGTTGAAGCCAAGAGCTTGAAGCATAACAAGAATAAAATGCCACTTGATCCTTATGTAAGATTTTTCAAAATATAATTTGAGAAAGACGGTTCGCCAACAAGAGGTTCTTGCCAACTCCATCCCTTCCTAAACAACAATAAGGTTGTCTAGGATTTATCTATATTTTATCAAGCCTATTTGTTTCGGTCTAACAATGGTACGTAGAATGAGCCTAAGGTGGTTAACAAGGATTTTATATAACACATTAAAGAGGTTGATGGGGCATCAAATGGTGATAAGCTCGTGATCTTTGGCCTTGGGGATAAATTTTATGTTTCCTTTATTAATAAGGGAGCTCAAAGATTTTTTTGGTAAAGCTTATCTATAAACCTGACACAAATCAGGCCCAACAAAATTCTAAGTATCTTTTTAAAATTCACAAGGGAACCCATCAATGCCCAGGGCTTTATCATTACTCATGTATGAAAGAGCTCGTAAAGAGATAAAGGTGCCTAACATAGTTTTTTTGTCAGTGAGACTAAGCTTGGGAGGAAAAACATCTAAACGTTCTTATAAAACTTGAGCTCTCTCCATTGTTTCCTCCTGGGCTTGGAACACTAATATATAATGGTCTAGAAAGGTAGGGAATATGTCAAGGATATTAGTAAATCTTAAATAAGCTAAATTGATGGCCTTGATTTAATTTCAAGCTTGCTTGACTGTAAGAGATTGAAAGAATGATTTGGTAGCCTTATCCCCAATTTTGATCCAGTATAAGCTAGTGCGAATTTGTGCCTCTCTAGTTGCATGATTGATTGCATCTTTGATTTGGTGTTTGAGAGAGGAGACCAAGGTCTGAAATTATGAGTCAAATAGATTGTGATCAAGGAGAGAATATATTCTCTAGTATTATTTGAACACAATGCTATTTGCCTCCTTCCAAGTTTACACTATCTATTTATCATAATGGCAAAGAAATGTGGTGGTGCAGAGGAAGGCCTCTTTCCACCATTCAATATAGTCGGTGGTATAAGTTGGTCATGGTGCAGTATTCTAAACTCTAACAATGAGACAAATGGTGCCCTTGTGTAAGAGGAGGGAGGAGTTCAAGAAGAATTGATTGCATGTCACATTGAAGTGATTTCCACTCCACTCCACTCTATAAGTGATGGGATTGTGGTCTAATAAAACACATTCATAATGCACAGAGATAGGTTTTCCATTAGAAATAGAAAGAGAGAAGACATGTTGCCCTAAAATCATAAAATGGTATGATCTCTTGGGGACCCTATTGGTGTCGATGTGACAGTTGGTCCACATAAACTAAGGAGTGGTAGTTAATGGTTACCATCGAAGGAGAGGGTCCATAAGACCCCGCTAGTTTTTAAAATAAACCAACACTTCACATTCTCTAACATACCATCACATCAGGAGGGAACCAACCTTATCTTCAAAACTTTCAATCATATTAAAGTCTTCACACATGAGCCAAGTGGTGAGGGGTAGTATGTCAACAAAATATCATAATAAACCATTTTGTCAAGACCATCATCTGGGGCATAAATATTGAGGACTCCAAAAAAATAACCATTAAAATTAAGGATAATCCAAAGAACTCGATGTGATGAATCTCCCCCTAAGGGAATAGTTAAGGGGGGATTTTTGGGGAAACCAAGATACTGATGCCACTACAACCCTCCCCATGCAAAGTGGAGAAGTGAGTTACATCAGACCAAATACATTTTAGAGTATCCTATAGAATAAACCATGAAATTTTAACTTATTTCAAGCAAACAAAATAAAAAACTCACAACTATTAACAAGCAACACGCATAAAGAAATTATGAGAGGACTTTGTTAGACCTTGAACATTCCAAATTAAAACATTACTTGCGGGGTATCATCCATGAGTATTTTCCCCTAACCATATTTAATATCTTCAAGAACTAAAAATTATTTCCCAAAAGAGTTTGTTGGTTTGGTAACATGAAATCCTCAAGTAAGAAGGAGCGACGTTTAGCTCCATTGTCTTCTTGAGAAGAGTCACCACTGCCACAAGATGAGCTGTGTGACCACCTAAAGGTAGGACCTCTTATAGAAGAAGTCCCAGTAGGAGACGAACTCATGTGTGGCTGAAGAACTTGTGAAACTCATCTCTAAGAGTCCATTAGAAAACTAAGAAGGTCCTCAGGAGGATTGTCATTGTGCACCTCGTTGGGAACTTTTGTTATCGATGAATTTTTTTAATTAGTCATCGTCATCCAACCATTATAAGTCTCTACCACCTTGGGATTTTTAGACAACATTTTTTAAACAAAGGGTTTTTACCACCCCCATGAGGGGATAATCCTTAATCTAATTATCGTGAAATTGGTAATGAAAATAAGTGTTGGGAAGATTGAAATATATGACTTTCCATGCCCAAAATTTTAGAATAAATTGAATATAGATATATTATTTCAAATCCTTAATCAAGTCAACCTCGATGTAGATACACTTGTTGGGGTGTGTAGAATAAAAATTATTGTGTTTGTTACACAAAACATGCCCTATGGGCTTGATAATTTGCTTGAGAAAGGACCATAGAAAAAGTGGGAGGAGAGTGAATTCAATCCACACTAGCACCCGAAGAAATGCTTGGTTAGAAAATTTTAGGTATGGGTCCATGGGGACGAAATCATAAGAGTGTTCCTCAAGAACCAATAACTCAACTTAGCAAAGAGAGATTTGACTTGTGATGACTCCTTAAATGAAAGAAGAAAGAACCCTTTTGCAAGGTTTCAAATGCTAGTGACATGGACACCTGAGAGTTTCTAATAGTGTGAAAAATAGGAATTTAGGGACTCTTGAGAGGATGCGACCAACATAATAAGCTAGAACACAAAAAAATCATACCACTATAGACATTGTCAATGACATCGAGTTGTAAGAAAACATCAGGCTGAGAGGTAGAGTATGAAGTTATACCTCATTGCAAAATTACAGGACAAATTTCTTAGCTCACTTCAACACAATCCTTCCCGTTGTTTGCAAAAATAGTTTTAATATAATGGGTAGAGGCCATTATATATTAAAAAATATGCCTAAGGGGTGGTGAGTAACATGTAATAAATGCTTGATTGGCTTTGAAACTCCCACAAACATAATGTGATAAACAAGGAATGTAAAAAAATTAGAAAAAATAAAGGTTGTCATAAAACCCTAACACAAGAAGTTTTCGCAAGTTCTCTCAATCATATTTGTACTTGAAAGAGCTTTTGAAAAAAATTGAAAGAGATTTTTTTTTTTTTTTTTTCAAAAGATCTTTCTAATTTAGAGGTGTGGTCAAGTGTAACCATATTAAATATTAAAGCCTACCCCATATTCTTTACGAGTTTTACCTTAATGTTTGAAAATAAATTCACTGATTTTGATTATGTCCATGAGACCTATCAGTGTATGGGACCATAAATTATTATAGTTGCCCCAACTGTGTAAAGATTTGTGGGTTAGGTTATTTTTATAATAAGTTTGTTTCTCCTCTTATTGATTTGGTTATCAACTTTGATAACCTTTTTATTTTTGTCTCTTCAAATAGCTTCGACATGGAGCCAACTCTTAATGTTTTTGTATACTTGACTCAACTGTTTGTGTAATTTGGGCATTAAAGGATAAAAAATTTCTTTATTTCCAATACCCCCATGGTGTAGAAAATACATATCCTCCCCTCCCCCTTGTCTTTAATAGTCATCCATATCCTTATCTCATGTTTAAGCTTATGGGAATTAGTATTTATTTGAGCTATGAGTTTCTTCTTCCTCCATTTGATTTCAACCCCAATGTATGCATTTTCACAATGTGCATAAGTCAGGCTGAATTTTGTAATATAATGTTGTTATGTCCTACTTATTTTTTGTCTCAACATGATTATTCTTATCCGTTCATTCACATAGTTTTATTTTATTTGTTAAGTTTTGGACATTCGTTTAGGTTGACATCCCATCCACTCATCCACTCATTGTTGCATTTCATCCATGTGCCCTTCTAGATGTGTAAATCTTCTTCTCTTATAGTCCTATGCCACTTATTAATTTCCATGTTTTCTCTTTTTCCAAGAATATAGTAGCCTAGACATAGTAGTTGCTTCTAATGGTAAAGCGCCTAATTTTACAAGGATTATTTCATAGGGAACTGAAGCCTTAATTATGAGGGTTTTATTCAATTAAATGCTTTTGGATCCTTTATACTTGTCTCCACTTTGAGCTCAACTTGCCACTAGCCCATAGTTCACATCCATACAATACCACTAGGGTGACAAGTAACCCAAACAATACCTTGGAGGTATTCAAATATAATAACTTAATGTTCACACATCTATTTTGAATTGCATAAAGAGCTCTCCATCCACTAGGTATTCTTTTCATTCTACATATATCCCAGCTGAGTTTGTTATGAATGTCTAGACTGAGATACACATTTTATGATGTTTACCATAATATTTATGGGTGACCTTGAGGGAAGTCTCAATATTACACCATTTGAAAAAAAAAAAAAAAATAGGTTGAGAGCTCTATTATGATTTATTGTTCATCGACATTGCTTAATGTTGTGTTTTCATAATGCATTTTTTAAACTGCAAGATTCAGCCAATCCATTCACATTTATTGTTTTTTTTCAATTCATCACCTTCACATGAACCCCTGCCTATTTAACGGTATCTTATGGTGATAGTTAAATTTCTAAAGTTGTGACTTCAATACTAATGGTGTTGGGGATAACATCATTTCCAAAGAAACCTCAAAGGTTTGTTTCAAAAGTATTTTATTAGGAAATGATTTTGTACATCCTTATAATACTATTTTATCAATTCTTGAGTTTTATATCACTTGTAAATGGAAAGAAAAAATATTTGATAGGCTATTTTTTTGAGATAATTCCCCATGAATATATGCTTAAAATTTGAGTACATTTTCATGGTCTCTACATGGGATCAAATTAGATGTCTAAAATATTGCTTAAGGATTTTTTTTTTCATTTTTTTGAATCTCAACACAATGATGCTATTTTTAAGCATGGTATTTTATATGTTAATAAATCTTATCTTGTTTTTTTTCGCTTTGGTATCATGATTTCATGGTTTCATAGGAACCTACCATTAATGTCCCAATTTGGGTTGAGTTTCCCCATTTTCATTTATTATATTGGCCTTTTATTGAGTGCCTAACCACTTTTACACAATGGCTTATTTGTAATAATTTGAATAGGTTATATTTCACTTGTCCTCATAAATGGGTTGGTCTAGAGTTTGATATCTCACAAGACCCTCTGAAGGAAACCATTAATATCTAAATAAAGGGATATGCAACATGTTCACCAAGTGGTGCATATCAACTTATCCAATACATGTTTTCATTACCAATTCTTTTAACATAAATTTAGGATTTGTCCCTTGATATCCCTTTAGGTTAACCTAATTTTAAAGCCATTGATTAAGAGTGTACAATCAAATGGTGAAGATAGGTGGACCAATATTATAAATTAAAAGGTTAGTGGTAATAGGGCTTCTAAAGACCCTAGTTCAAATCATAGTGCAGGTACTTATAATAGTAAAATAGTGATGTCAAACCTTACCTTAGGAATTTATGCTCAAGATAATTTAAAATCCATCATGGTGGCATCTCAACCATCTCAACAACCAACTCATACTTGGGTTGAAACCTTTGAGGAGGTGATTTATAAGCATTTATCTAGCACCCCATTATTGACCGATGTCATCTATACCTCTTAGGAAACTATTCCTAAATCAATCCCTCTCTTCAAATAGTTTCTTGACGCAGTCTCATCCAGGGGTCTCAATAAAGATATCCCTTCAACCACACATCCTTCAAAATTACACAAAGGAAATAATGTAAATAAATACAACAATTAAACTTAGTTCTTTATTATTTTCCAATGTTTGGAAATACAACTTTCAAACATATTAACAACACATATATACACAATCTTAAATGAGATGTGTATACAATATATCATGGTATCTATGCCTACTACCCATGGTCTTCACAAGTATAACTATCTCTTAGAGTACTCATTGTGATCTATCCTTAAGCTCACCAACTAGCGAACTTAAGCATAGGGACATGTTTATATATGCACACGACCTACCTACTTATAATAATGCTCAACAACCCACTAACTTTGTTAAATATTTGTAACAAATCCCTATGCAACATAAACATTAGATGATCATTATAATTCCCATGCACTTTAACACATCACAACATGAGGCATCACAATGAAACAAATCATAAAGTGACATTAAATGAATAGATAACAGCCTTTTTATGATTTAAGGAATTAAATACAAATGATTAAGAACTGCAACGACTCTTTCCCAATAACACATCAAAATATTTTATTAGATAGAATAAGTTTCATGAAATTTACAACCTCGTTAGGTGAAGTCACAACACTCTATAACCAAAGACGCACCGAATAATCTTTATGCAGTAACCCTCGTATCCACACTCTTGCACACCAACATCCTATATAAGATGTTGCAAGATTAGACATTGGAACTCGTAAGACTTCAAATTTAATTCTATGAACAATAAAACAAATAACTTTAAAATGAACTTGCACAAATATTCAAAAGCTACTTCATTTTCACTCAAACTGCACACATCATTAAAGGCTATGTAAAACATTACAAAGGACTAGATCATTCACAAAGACAATGCAAAACAACATAAATATACTTGTGCACAACTTAGGACATGTACAAACCATAAAAAATCTTATTTTAAGCTAAGTGTTAGATTGAGTATTTTTGGTTGATGAAGGATTATAAGTGACCCCAGATTCTCATGCATCATACACCCTGGGTAATAAAAGAAACATGAACTTCTATTGATGCACCTTATAAGAGCTTTGCTAATGGTCTTCCTTATTTTTTAACTTCTGATGTGTTTATCCATGTCACATCTTTAAATCATTGGCCTTTCCATTTTATTATATTTTATTTATAATTTATGTCGCACATCTCCTTAGGAGCTTTAAACTTAATCACACTTTCAACTTATTCGTGCATTTTATTAGGTATCTACACTCTCTAATCAACTTCTTCACATTTTATAATTATGTTTGCACTACTTTATTATTCATGATATAGATACAAATATTCCACATTGAAAATAAGTGATATTTTTATCCCACTAAGCAATTTTATCTCATATAGTTTGCATGGCTCAATCTTCTTCCATTTTAACTTGTCATAAGATTCCCTCATAAATATTTAATTTCTCAAGTGTGCTAAGACTAAGTCTCCCACCTAAAATTCCACTTCTCTTCCCTTGATATGTGTTTTTTTTACTGCACATTA
Source organism: Torreya grandis (assembly GCA_037957365.1). Taxonomy (NCBI): domain Eukaryota; kingdom Viridiplantae; phylum Streptophyta; class Pinopsida; order Cupressales; family Taxaceae; genus Torreya; species Torreya grandis. The sequence continues at coordinate 8,024,585 of JARHVA010000082.1, read as the reverse complement.
CTTATCTCCAATTATTTGTGCAATTGATGATATAAGTCATGCATATACTAAGAAAAATATTCTACTTTAGATTTTTTCCTTCATTCACTTTTTATGTCTTTGATGTTACATAATTTTGTAACACATATTTGGCTTGACTCATAAACAATTTGAAATATTATCCTTCTAGTAATATTATTGACTAAATTGTTATAAGCAAACTTAGCTTGCATCAAAATTAAATCCCAAGTTCTTGGCTTTCCTTCAATCAAATATCGTAATAGATTTCTAAAACTTTTGTTTACTACCTCTATTTATCCAGTTATTTGAGGATTATATGTTGTATTAAACTTTGGATTAGTATTTACCTTCTTCCATAATGTTCTCTATAAATTTCCAACAAATTTAACATCCCTATTTGAAACTTCATCATGCAGAAATCCATGTAATCACATAACTTCCCTAAAAAACAAGTTAGCAATGTGTATCCAACCACTAGTCTTCCTAAAGCCAAAAAAATGTGCCATATTTGAAAATATGTCCACATTCAAAAATATATAATCATGTACTTTATGTGTCTTAGTCAATCCTAAAATAAAATCCATTTTGATATTCTTCCATGGTCTCTTTAGAATATGCAATGACTGATACAACCATGCGTTATGACTTTTCTCTTTCACTGACTAGTAAACTCTATATTTTTGCACATACTTGTGCACAAATGTACTCAAATTTGATGAATAATAGTTTTATATAATCTGCACATAGGTTTTTACGTAATCAAAATGGCCTTCTAAACCTCCACTATCCTTCTCTTTGATCATTCTCATGTGTTGAACCTTTATGTACACACAATAACTCTCCTTAGAACAACAATCCTTCTTGCATGAAATAATCCAACCACGTTTTTTTATCCCCACTTACTAGTTATATGCATGATTTCCAAGCATCTTTGATTTTTTCACTTTATTCATATATCTCTTTCATACAATCAAATCTGATGACTTCCACTCAAATCTCATTTAATAAAAGAACTATTCTACTCAGTGCATTTGCAACTCTATTTGACTTATCACATTTGTGTTTCAACAAAAAATATTAGATTTTTAGGACTTAAACCTACTTAATATGTCATTGGTTCAACTTCTCATGACTATTTATGAATTGTAATGATTAATGGTATGTATACAACACAAACTATTTAGGTGACAAATAATGCCTCTACTTATTGAACACTTACATTATGGCATATAAATCCTATTTATATGCTAAATACTTCTTCTTGATGTCATTATGTTCCTTAGTCTAGTAATTGATAAGCCTAATTTCTTGACTCATCATTGCTCCTATTATTACATGCTCACATCACAATCTACCTGAAATAACTTACTGAAATCTAGTAATGCCATCACTAGCTATTCAATCACTTTCCTCTTCAATTATTCAAAACTATGTTTCTACTTATATGCTCATTATAAATTATTTACTTTTGGTGTGTATCACATCAGTGACTTATATGCACATCCCATGGAAATTCCTAGTGAACTTTATGTTAAAACTCTAGAGGCCATGAAAGCTTTGCTCTTCAAACGTGATCCTAGGTGATGCCTACTCAAGTATAACTCGTGCCTTTTCTGGATCCATCTTAAAACCTTAATGGGATATTAAAAAATCTAAGTATACTAAATCCTCCTTTGTGAATCTACATTTCTTCAAATTTACTAGCAGCCTTTCATCTCGTAACACCTACAACACTTTACTTAAATATACTAAGTATTCTTCTTCTCTTTTGTTAAAAAACAATATTTCATCCAGATCTACTATTAAAAACTCAACCAAAAATGATTTTAGAACTTTATTCACGAGTCTCATGAATGACTTGGTGCATTACTCAATCTATGTGGTATGATTAACTATTCTTAGAATCCTTCATGCATTTTGAAAACAATTTTTCACTCATCATCTTCACTTATCCAGATTTGGGGATATCCATTCTTCAAGTCTATCTTCATGAGGTATTGTGTTATATTTACAAAATTCATAAAAACACCCATGCATGACAATGGAAATCTATACTTAACTGTACTCTTATTGATGGCTCTAGAATTTGTGCACATCCTCCATTCTCCACTTTTCTTAGGTGCTAATACTACTGAAACTATGCACCAATGTAAAATTTCTCTTATCAAACCTTTATCTAATAGCTCTTGAACTTATATTTGCATCTTCATATTCTCCTTCAGTGTCAACCTATATGCTACTTCATTTAATAAATTCAAACCTATAATCAAATCCATTCAATTACTTATACTCCTCATGAGTTGTAACCCATCTGGTAGATCATGAAAAACAATCTTTGTAAACTCACTCAATATCTCCTTCACCTCAAAAAGAAATATTTATTATATTATTGTGCATGCAGTTACAACCTAAATAACTTTCAAGATCAACACATAACACATGCTTTCCTTCTTCACCTATTTCTGGAATTCCTTTCTTGAAGTCATAAATATTTTTGGACCTTTGTCCATTTCTTGGCACTTATACTTCTAAGGATATAAATTCTATGTCATTCTATTTTTCCCCAATATACAGGTGTTTGTGTGTCCATCATGTTGCAACCTTATATTAAATTTACAAGGTCTTCCTAGTAACCCACGGTAAATGTCCATGAACATTATGTCACATAAAACTTCATCCTTATAGGTATTAATATGAAAACATATAAGACATTGTCGATTCACTAAAACTTGATATCACATCAATAATCAAGATAAATTATAAATATTGGGATAAAAATTACTCTTCATACCAAGATTATCAACCATTTATCATGAAATAAGATTATTTGCATTGCCACTATCAACAATCAACTTGCATCACTTACCTCCAAACTTGTAAATGGTTATGAATGGATTCTTCCTCTACGTAGGAGTATTATTTTCTTTTAATGGTTTTAGTAGAACCTTATTGATCATGAGAGATTATATGATTTATTGTTCATTTATGTTATGGATAAACATAATACTCTCTTCATTTGCTTGTGTTATATGCACATTTACATCAATTTTCCGAGTTCCTTCTTTATGTGTGTGTGGATATTCAAATTCTCTACGTCTAATTTCACCACATTTAAAACAAGTACCCATGAATCCTTTTCCTCTACAATTTCCATAGGATCCTCTAGCTATGGTATAATTTCCTCTACCTATTTGAACACTTGTATCATTGCATTGATGATTACTAGTTTCTACTTCTCATCTAGAGTAACCTTTGTCATACTTCACTTTATTCATGAACATGAAAACTTTCCTTTCCCTCAACTAGGCATTTTTGTTTGTGTGACAACTTCTCATGCATCTTTAATGCAAAACTAATAGGCTTCTTTAACAAATCGCAATTAGATCATACCATACTTGTCTTTAATGGAATTTTGTAACCCATTCAAGTATTTTGAAATCTTTTTAGTGTTTTATTCAACATGACCCACTATGATGGTGAGTTTATAAAACTCCTCGTGTAATATTTCACACTAATCTCCTTCAATTTGTAATATCCCTTTCTGGACAAAATATGAATTATGAGTTTTTTAATTTTGTAAATCTATTCAAATCTGGAATATTATAAAATAATAGTTGAAAACACAGTATAAACTAGTGTAGGGAATAATTGTGAATATTTATTCAATTTTGGAAGGTACAATTACATAATAAAGTTAAAATACCAATTATTCCTATTTTTTCCACCAAACCCTAACCTAAAACAACATGAAATACGTATAGATTGAATATTGCTTTGAAACCCTTATTGTAATTAACTTTGAATAGTATGGTAGGCTGCAAGAGGCTATGACAACACTCTAAAGTTAATGACCTACCCAATAAGGTTAATACATAGCTCCCAAGGTTAGTGATATTCATTAAAATGTCTAGTACAATAATGAAAAGACCATAAAAGGTGACACCAATAGTCTAGGTATTGTACAACATCATTAAATGCCCATAAAATGTGATGTTAGTTATAGGGAATGATGATGTTAGTAATTTGGAGGTATGAAACAATTGAAATGATTGTTAGAAGTGGGATGCCCTTACCTTGTATAATGAAAACCTCTATTTTTTCCTATGAAATTGTTAACGATAGTTTTGGAATTGAATAATCACTTTGAACCAATGTTGATCTAAAGTAACCTAATTTTCTACATAATTCCAACCCCTGGATGGAGTTACATCTAAAGATTGGAGGGTTTTTGTTCGTGAGCTTGATACCAATGGAGGGTTTTTGTCTTAAAAATAGAAGTTGAAAGAGTCCTGAATTTAATTATGAATAATGAAAAGTGAATAACGAGTCATGAATAATTCATCTTTTGGGCCCCACTTGTCATTTTATAATTTCACACCGACCCTAAAAGCTTTTAAAACACTTTTAGACAATTATTACATTTTTAGCCATTTAATAAATATATCCTTTTGGCCATGCAATTAATATTGATTTTTGGCTCATTTTAATAATAGTAACACGTAAATGTCCTTTTTACACATTATAAAATAAAACAACTTGGATAACTTAAATGAATTATTAGTAAATTAGTTCCCTCATTAAATATTTTGAAAAGGGGACATGACAGTCTACCCTTCCCAAAATTGTTTTCCCTCAAGTAATTACAAGTTTAACTAATTTAACTCACCCATTCTAATCATCTTTGTAATACTTAGATCCCTAATCATCCTTGGGAACTTGAAATTCCAAATGGATTCCTATGGGATAGCTCAAGATCGCTCTGTAAATAACTACATCTAAAATAATAACTTTGTGGGTCTCATCTCAACTAACCAAGCTTACCATTCTAAATGAAGTTTTCTCTCCCATCTTGCCTTCCCCTTGCCTACATTAGCTTCTACTGATAGAAAATATCCATTCCAAAGACATTTTTAACCCCACACTAACTCAAGCAATGTTGACCACATATATTAGTTTCCTAGTCTAGACATTATTGTTGAAATTTAAATTGTAGTGTAGGAAGAATATTGTCAAAAAATATTGATAAAATAAGAGTAATTCCTAGTTTATGCATTTGAATAAGTATTTATTTTTGTAACTGTAGTTGCTAATACACCCAACTATGAGATAAAATATAACCCCATCTATATAAATTTCCCATCCATAACACTGCTATGAATGTTAGTTTGTCGAAGAAATTATTTCTATGTGATATAGAATTCCCTAGCTTTTCATTACGAGTATTGACTTTGTTTATTAGCATTAAATGATGGATGACTGGAGAAATTCTAATTTGAGGAGATACTTGATCTAATGTTAATTCAAGTGCATTTATTTTGTGGAGGTCTATATAATAGTATATATCTTAGCTAAAGCATTAGGACTACATGCAACAACCAAGAGGCATGGTTGAGTCATTGGTCCTCTTAACTTTAGAGCAAGCAGACTGCAAGATTTGTCCAATAGTTTTGAATTGTCTCTATTTAAAAAAATTATATTATAATATCCTTGAATAGATGATGTGATTCAATATGATTTGGTGGTAATGGCATTGTTACCTCTAAAGTCCTAAAAGAAGTATTCTACTTGACTCTGAACCTTTACTCCTTATTAACCACAAGAAGACCCATATTATTGTAGTCAACTTGACTCCTAAGAAGTGCATGAGTTTCAACAATAATACTGATATAAGCTTCACTAGTTCTAGCACATACCTTATCCATCTCTGCCTCAGTCTAAAACTTTTTAAGAAGTGCCATCATGATACTAGCAAACTCCCAAAAGTGAGTACATACAATCTCATAATGTTGCTTTGTTGAAATAATAGTGGGTGTTCGAACTATTGCATGCTTCTTTGCTGACACTGCTAAAAATACAGATCATAAAATAACTTCTATTTTACCAAGGCCCTTGTCACCACATATTAATCTATCCATGAGCATTTATTGCTCAGTATAATGTGCCTCCACATTTGAAATAACTTTTGTTATTTTTTATTGTTTTATATAGTTTCCCTCTTTCCATATCTATAAAGAATCGTTGTATGATTTTAAAAGCTTTCCATCAAAGATCATAGGTAATGAATATAGTCCCTTTATTGACACCCAAGATGGTGATAGAGTGATGCATCCTTTGTTATGACGAGTTGTAGGGATACTGAGATCCCACTCTTTTGTGCATAAGCAATTCAACGTTTGAGTAAAAGGATATATGTGTCCTTTATTCTAAGTGACATCTTTTATTTTTTTCCCAAGCTTAGAGTACTTTCCATGATTATTAAAATCTTGCAATTACATTATAAGAAGTAACAAATCTAAAATATTTTCACACCTTAGGCTACAATCATAATGCTCTCCTCCTTCTGTAGAAAGAGAAATCACTGAGATATGCTCAACACCCCCAACTTTATGACTTTAAACTCGCAAATTAGGGCTAACCAAAATATTTTCCTCAAATACATATCCATCCATAATGCTACTTTAAAAACTAATCAATGGCTTTCCATTTGGAATTTTGAAGGATAATGCAAGATTTGGCACAAATTCCCTCACCTTGAACTCTTTGCATCCAATAAGTGAAGCCCTTTCAACCTTGACTTCTGATTCGGATCTTTCCTCTTCCCTCACCATAATAGGAGAAATCTCTCTGTTGATAACTAGAAGTAGGTCCCTCAACAATAACATATAGATTCAACTTCTTTGCACACTGATCAACAAATTTTTTAACAAGTGTATGTGCAACTAGTGAAATTTCATGCTTCAAACTAGCCAATAGTATGGTTAATAAATGTTGGGAAATGTCATCACTCTCGTTTAGGACCAAAGTCATAATCATTTGCATTAAATCAACTACATTTTATGCATGATTCTTACTAATATTTTAAAGGAAACATTTTAAGAATAAGATCATTACGTTCAAGATCCACCATCACAACACGTCTTGAAATTTGTAATAGTTTATAGAATTATGACCCTCCTGGCAAAATAAGATTTTTTTTTGTCATCTAGACCTTGAAAACTTTTTATAGTCATCTAAAATATCTCCCTCGTGCGATTAATGTTATATGGAACTTTAAGACCTGTTATTCTTCTAATTTAACTAATATAAGTGATCACTAAAAGTTTCACCTCCTTGTTTGGGTGTCTCAAAAGCTTGGGCTTAACTAACAAAATCATTGTTAGAGTTATTACCCATTGCATAGCCTCAAAATGTGACTATTCTACATGGATAAATAGTTCTCCACTTATTCCAAAGTACTGAGTAAAACATTTTTTGATTGAGGTGGCTGCTCAAGTTTCTTCCTTGCTCTATAGAGCTTTATTCCCGAATGATCTATACTCATTAACTCCATGATTCACAAGATATACATAAGATTGTATTTATAAAAAAAAATCTCACCAATTGGATGGTAAGAGCAAGGCTCTAACACCATTGTAATATCCCTTTTAAGGTAAAATATGAATTCTTTTTTTTTAAATTTTGTAGATCTATTCAAATCTAGAAGAGTATAAAATAATAGTTTAAAATGTAGTATAAACTAATGCACGAGAATAAATGTGAATATTTATTAAATTATTGAAGGTACACAACATAATATAAGTCAAAATACCAGTTATTTTTCATTTTTCCACCAAACCCTAACCTAAAACAACATGAAAGCACATAAAGATTAAATCTTTCCTTAAAACCCTAGCTGTAATTAACTCTAGACAGTGCGACAAGCTGTAAGACGACCTGATAGCCCTCCAAAGTCAATGATCTACCCCAAAGGTCAATGCATAGCTCTTAAAGTCATGATCTGTACCAAAATGTTTGGTACAATAGTGAAAAGGCCAAAAAAATTGATGTTAGCAGTCTAGGTACTTACAACAACATTAAATGCCCCAAAAAAGTGACATTAGTTGTACGGAATGATGATACCAGTAATTTGGAGGCCTAAAATAGCTGAAATAATTACTAAAAGTGGGAAGCCCTTACTTACAAGAGTGAGAATTCCTATTTCATTCCTTTAAAACCCTTGATGGCATTTTTGGAAATTAATAATCAATTTCAACCAACATCAATATGAAGTAACCTAATTATAAGCACAATTGTAATCCATCGATGGAGTTACCTCTTAAGATTGGAGGGTTTTCATCCTCGACCCTGATAGCAATAGAGGGTTTCTATCCTACAAAGCAAAAATTGAAAGAATTTTGAATTCAGTCACAATTAATGAAAAGTGAATAATGAATAATGAATAAATCATCTTTTTGGTCCCACTTGTCCTTTTATAATTTCACTTTTCCAAGTTCATGCTAACCCTAAAAACATTTTAAACACCTTTTAGGCAATTATTACCTTTTTGGTCATTTAATAAACGTTTCCTAGTTGGCCATGTAATTGATATTGTTTTTTTGGTCCCTTTTAATAATATTAACATCTAAGTGTCATTTTTCTACATTATAAAATAAAACAACTTGGACAACTTAAATGAATTATTATTAAATTATTTTCCTCATTAAATATTTCAGAAATGGGACATGACACATTATAGATTTTTCAACTTCTTAAATAATTTTAACTAGTAATTAGAAGGTATGAATTTAACCTTCAACTTCGTAACTAGTTTATCCTAGGTCTTGATCTTATCCTTACCTCTACAAACTCTTTTGGCCTACACATGCTTGCATTATAAGGATGTGTGATCCTTAAAAATTATTCACACAAAGTCAAATTTCTTAGGATTTTACATGCTTTCATACTCAAAGTACTTGTCTAACTCAATGATCTATTGGGCCATTAATGATCCACGGTTATGTTTATTTACTTGCTTTATGTTTTGTTAGTATAATTTAACATTAAATAATGTTAGTTGGTAAAATTTAGTTGTGTTACAGGGTGAACCCGTAAATTAGTTCGTCTTGTTTTGTGACTCCCATAAAAAACCTTTATAAAGCTTTGGAGTATTGTAAAGTTTTGATTGAATATTGTGTATTGAATTTTGTGTTAAAACTTGTAAAATATAATGTAGATTTACCTTTTAAATCTATGTGCATAGTCCATCTGTGGTATCAGAGCCTCGAAATGTGAAGAGGAGTGATGAAATTATGATAGCTTGTTTACCTCAATAATGGAGGAGAGAAATCATTTCTTTACCAAAGGTACGAATAGAAATTATTTTTTATGGCTGCCAAACCTGATTTGTATGGCCTCCATTTTTTGAATTAATTTTGTAGAGCCAAGATCATGTTTGCAAGCTCTCCAATCTAATCTTAAGTTTCAATTTGGTGATTTTACGATTCAAAACCTTGTTTTATGATTTTGCATGGACTACAACATCAAAAATAAACTTTTTAGGGTCCTCTAAATGATATTTGAAGCTTTTGTTGTTGATTATTTTGTCTTGTACAGTCTGTGAAGCCATTTGTATGACCTTACTCAGTTAAAAGTCATTATAATTCTTTTATATGCTCTAAAAGACAATTTGCACGACCTTTTAAATATCTGAAGACCTAGTTTATGAATTGTATGGCTTTCCAAAGACGTAGTCAACAACAATGGCATTTAGATGTAATTATTTGCATTGAAATTTAACTTATAAGCTTTATTTCCCTAATTGTATGGATTAAAATACAACTGATGGAGTAATATAATCACTTGTATGACCTACTTAAGCAAATATATGGTTTATATAAGTAGTAATGGCATCTGTGTGTTGAAAATTTGATCTTTATGTTGTGATTCTTCATTTGGTAGCCTAAAACCTACAAAAAATCCACCCGTACAAGCTTGTACAAATTTGTTGAGGACTTCTAAAGCATTCTGGTGAAGAATGGCATCCCCCTGATCTGTGCATTCCTATTTGCTTATGGTAATCTTTAACCTAGAAACCAAAAGAAAAGAAATTGTATGGCATCTAACTTTCTCTTTGAAGTTTATAAAAAAAATTTAAGAGTTTTGAAGTAGTTTGAAGTAGATCCAGTAGCATGGCATCCTTAGTACTGGCATAATAGAGTAACTGCAAGAAAATATTTTTAATAAGTTTAAAGTTTGCTAAATAGCCTTGGAAAAATTTAGGGTTACATGGAGGCCATACCAATTTGAAAGCAACAACGCTTTTACTCAAGAATTTCATGGGGAATTAAAAAATTACTTCATGCAAGTTATTTTTTTTAATTCTCCACACATAAAAATCAAGTTTAAATAGAAAATACTCTACTTTAAGCTTGAAAATGCTTATAGAGTAATTGGTAAAGCATATCTTATAAGTTACTTTTTGAAAATAAGTCAAGAGTTCAAACATCCAAAGCTCTCCTTTTGGTCGTAATTTTTTTCGTATTTGTCATTGAATAGCTTGTATGATGACATTTTTTTGACAAATAATTATTTTTTATGAAGGTGGTCATGTGACTAGTTGATTTATAGGTTTTTGGGCATTCCTGACACATTGAAATGGTCAATTTTATATTTTGACATTTCTTTATATGATTTTGTATAAAAATGTATGCAAAATGATATATAAAGGTGCATTTTCGATGGAAACCAACACCTTCAAAATGTAAATTCTCATAATGTTATCTCATACTTGTGTTATCAATGACCATCTCATCTTTTATAGGTCCATCAAGATCCTTATGATTAACAAAGTGTGAGTTTCACACTAGAGGTATGAGGATCTATTGGAGGTTAAAGGACTATTATCCTTCTCTAGTTATGTATTCACTTGAAGTTTGGGTTTAATGCTTGATTGACAATTTTGGTAGTAGTATTTTGCTTATTTTAGTTCCAATTTTGGCTTTTTATCCTTGATATTCATGACATAGAGCAAACAAGATTATTTGAATTGGTTTCTCTTATTTCATAGCTTCTCACCTCTTGCCTGATAGGGGGAGACGATATAACATTGTTAGGTCTTCGATCAGTCATCGATGAAAGTATGAATTGACAAGGGTTGTTAACACCTTCGATGTTGAGCAAAGGATAACAATGTTTATTAGACATTAGAGAGATGTGCCATACATAGTATAGCTTGGGTCACTTAGACAGGCTTCTAGGTGGAGCCTTATGTGGATTAATTTAGTTGGACAAGCTTTGATCATGTTCTACTACAGTACAATACGATGATCACAAGGGATGAGCAACTTTTAATTGTGTTTATCAACCTTTTATGCCATAACTCATAGGGTAGGATTCTGTATGAAGTGACATCAGTTTTGGTTAGTACCATGATGTACAGTACACCAGTTATAGTTACTTTAGAGCTTACTTGATGACTTCAGAGTCATTACTCTAATTTTTTCATCTTTTATACCCTTTTGGATCAAGGGGACTTTGTTAGGTCATTAATGATACACAATTATGTTTATTTACTTACTTTACGTTTTGTTAGTAAGATTCAATGTCAAATAATGTTAGTTGGTAAAAGTTAGTTACCTTACAGGTTGAACCCATAAATTAGCTAGTCTTCTTTTGTAACTCCTGTAAAAAGCCTTTATAAAGCTTTAGAGTATTTTAAATTTTTGATTTAATGTTATATATTTTATTTTGTGTCAGAACTAGTAAAATACAAGGTAGACTTACCTTTTACCTATTTGTGCATGGTCAATCATTATCTAATAAAAAATTACTGAAAATTTTCATGGGGAATTAAAAAATTGCCTCATGCAAATTATTATTTTTTAATTCTCAACACATAAAAATCAAATTTAAATAGAAAATCTTCTACTTTAATCTTGAAAATGCTTATAGAGTAATTAGTAAAGCATATCTTATAAGTCACCTGTTGAAAAGAAGTCAAGAGTTCAAACACCCAAAACTCTCTTTTTGGTCATAATTTTATCGCATTCATCATTGAATGGCTTCTACAACGACTTTTGTTTGACAAATCATTGTTTTTTCTAAATATGGTCATGTGACTAATCACTTTATAGGTTTTTGGGCATTCTTAACACACTGGAATGGTTAATTTTATATTTTGAAGTTTATTTATATGATTTTGTGCAAAAAATGTTTTGAAAATGATGTATAATGATGCATTTTTGATGGAAACTGACACCTTTCAAATGTAAATTCTCATAATGTTACCTCATACTTGTGTTATCAATGACCATCTCATCTTTTATAGATCCATCATGATACTTATTCTTGATAGAGTGTAAGTGTCACACTGGAGGTTAGAGGATCTGTTGGAAATTAAAGGACTTTTATCCTTCTCCAACTAGCTATTCACTTGAAGTTTGGGTTCAATGCTTGATTGACAATTTTTGTAGTAGTATTTTGTTTATTTCAGTTCTAATGTTGGATTTCTATCCTTGATATTCATGACATGGAGTAAACAAGATTATTTGATTTTGTTTATCTTGTTTCATAATATCTCACCTCTCACCTGATAAGGGGAGACAATATAACATTGGTAGGTCTTTGATCAATCATCGATGACAATATGAGTTGACAAGGGTTGCTAGCACCTTTAATGTTGAGTAAAGGCCAATAGTGTTTGTTAAACATTAGAGAGATGTGCCATACATAGTATAACTTTGGTCACTTAGACGAGCTTCTAGGTGGAGCCTTATGTTGATCAATGCAGTTGGACATGCTTTGATCATGTTCTATTGCAGTACAGTATAATGATCACAAGGGATGAACAACCTTTAATTGTGTTTATCAACCTTTTATGCCATAACTCATAGAGTAGGATTTTGTATGGAGTCACATCAATTTTGGTCAGTACCATGATGTATAGTACACTAGTTGGAGTTACTTCAAAACTTGTTTAATGACTTTAGAGTCATTACTCTATTTTTTATATCTTTTACACCCTTTTGGATCAAAGGGAGTTTGTTAGGTCATTAATGATACACAATTATGTTTATTTACTTGATTTATGTTTTGTTAGTATAATTTAATGCTAAATTATGTTAGTTGGTAAAAGTTAGTTACCTTACAGGTTGAACCCATAAATTAGCTAATCTTCTTTTGTAACTCCCGTAAAAAGCTTTTATAAAGCTTTAGAGTATTTTATAGTTTTGATTTAATGTTCTATATTTTGTTTTGTGTTAAAACTGGTAAAATACAATGTAGACTTACATTTTACCTATGTGTGCATGGTCCATCATGATCTAATAAATGACCTCTTCAGGACTCAAACATCTTAGAGAACTGGGAGGGTTAAACTTTATCTTACTAGTCATCCTCACAATTGTACGAAGGAATCCATCTTTAGATTCATTGACCTCTTCTTATGCACCCTAATTCTTAGGTGCTTCATCTATGACTTTAGCATTATTTTCATCATTCACCACACTAATGCTTCAATGTTATGTAGTCTCCATATTCTATAAACTAGCTTGCACATCCCTCATCATTATAGCCAAGTGTAATGAAACTAGTTAGATGATTCATGATAATAGAATAATATATCATAGAATTAAGAATAAAATAAGCATATCCATGACAACAATTGGTGAAAGAGCATAACACTTGAATATTATGACTGAGCCACTTTGAGGGGCAACATCTAAAAAAATTCAATAAGAATAGAATTCACAATATGATGATAATTGGCTAACCACTACCTCCTATATATACTCTACGTATCCATGGTTATTCCATAGGCTGACCATACCAAGAACATAAACAAATGTAATAAGATAATATAAAAGTAGTAAGCCACAAGTCAACCACACATATCCCTAGATTCAGTATAAGTTAAGGGTGTAGCGTGCCCCTCCCATTTAGAATAATGTTATCCTCAATGATGAATAAAACTAGGATGTTGCTATAGGAACACTTCATCCTCCCATGTTACATCTTTGGAATGCAAATTCTTCCATTTGATCAAATACTCCTTAAGCATTTTAGTCTGTAGTTACTTAATGTGCATGTGAAGTATCTTTTCAGGATCCAAAATGACTTGGCCTTTCTTCATCCAATTCAAGTAATTTAGTTCAAGTGAAACTCTGTTGCCAATTACCTTTTTTAATCAAGATACATGGAATATTGCATGCATGGAAGTGCATGGTGGTAATTTTGGCTTGTAAGCCACATTACCAATTTTCTGCAAGATTTGATAAGGGCCATAATACTTAGGTGATAACTTATTATCCTTTTTATGTTGTTTCAAAGACATCTACTTATCTAGCTACAAACACATAAAGACCTAGTTACCTATGTCAAAATGTCATTCACTATGGTGTTGATCTGCTTATTATTTCATTTTATTTTATGCCATTACTACATTCTCTCACAAACTAACTAGTACCTTCTATTCATGGTGAATGTGTTCCTAAACAACTTGAACCTTGGGATGCAACATTAATGCTGAAGTGATAGATGGGGTGTGATACCTAACAATATCACAAATAGAGGCATTTTATAATAAGTGTGAAAATAAATGTTATACCACCATTCGACAGTGCCAACCAATGAACCTAATTGCCCTGTTTGTCAAAAACAAAACAATGAAGATACCCTTCTAGACATTTATTTACTACCTCTATTTATCCATCATATTGAAGATGATAGGATGAGTTATGAGCCAACTGGGCACCCAAACATGAAAACAATTTAATCAACAAATTGCTAGTAAATATGGGATCTTGGTCACTTACAAAGATCCCATATTTACTAGCAATTTTTTGATTAAATTATTTTCATGTTTGGGCAACCAGTTGGCTCATAGCTTATCCTATCATCTTCAATATGATGGATAAATAGAGGTAGTAAATAAATGTCTAGAAGTGTATCTTCATTGTTTTGTTTTTGACAAACAGGAAAATTAGGTTCATTGGTTGGCACTTGTCGAATGGTGGTATAACATTTATTTTCACACTTCCCATATTTACTAGCAATTTGGAGTACCATGCAATTTATGAATTGTAATGAGAAAAGTAGAAGCTACTGTACTGCCAAAAAATGGCTATGATAAGGAACAAAAATAAGCATACTTGGTGATTCAATCCACAACTACCATGATAACATTTTTACTCTCATACTATGGTAACCCAGTAATGAAATCCATGGAAATATCCTTCCAATGCTAGCTAGGGAAGGATAAAAGCTGCAAAAGACCTGGGGTATTAACGGTTTCACCTTTATTCTATTGACATGCCAAGCATTCATCCACATAATTTTGGTCATCCCCCTTGATTCCATCCCAACATAAATCATGCTTAATTCTATGATATGTTTTCAAAAATACAAAGCGACCTCCGAGTGGAGAGGCATGAAGTTCCTAAAGAATTTTATGTTGGAGAAGAGAATAATTACAAAGGTATAAAATTAGTCTTATGTTATAAATGGAATTATTAATTGATTTAGTTTATATTTTAAAAGAGATTATTACTTTAGTTTCATTTTAATTAAATAAATTTAATATCCTAAAAATACTAACTTAAAAGCTATGTCCAATACATACTTTACATTGAGAATGGAAACAATAAATATTATTTTATAAATGACTTAAGTGGACCTAAGTTGGTAATTATCTCGACCTTGAACTCAAAGATTAAACATGCATGATTTATGAAAATAAATGAAGCTCAAGTTAAGTTATGGTAATTAACTTTAAACTGAAACGGTAGAGCAACAAATTATGCATGGAAATTAAATATTTAAGAATGAGATTATATTAAGAGAAGGAGAGAGCAAAAGGAGGGGACAATGACAGAGCAAAGGAAAGTGAGGCAAGAGAAGGGGAAAATATAGCAAGGAAGAAGGAAGGTGAGTAGAGAGAAGTCTTTGGTAAATCCATTCAAGAATAAGAAGAACAATTTTGGAAGTAATTACCAAGTTGGTAGTGCAATTCCATTTCATGATTGATAGGCTAAAAGTTCTGTTTAGATTTATTTTATGGGTTTTTGTAGTGATCCTGCTAGACTATATTGAGATAAGGATTTAGCTCTGTGCATGGCTCAACCATCCATAGAACTAAATCATTATCTTTAAAACCCGGGCTTAAATAATCAGTGATGTGTAAAATTTCTTGTATGAGGGAAATGTATTTGAAATTTTTGAGTATCTGATGATTATACAAAGCTTAGTATGATATTTAATTCCCTAGTATTGGGTTTTTGTATATGAAATTGATAGTGTTATTTGGTTTTTAGAACCCTTTATGGGTAGAATAGTAAACCTCGACCTTTGCTAGAAATTTTTTCTTGAAACTATGCCTTCTTAGGAAAAGACATGTATGTTATAATATGGAATATAATATTTAAATTATATAGAATATTAGGAAATATTTCATTGGATGAAGTTGGTTTTCCGCATAGGGTTTTACTGTGCATTCAAATTGTTGTTATTTTGGATGAAATGGGTATTGTTAAAATCCTAGGATTTCGATTGAGTATTAATGCTGATTTTCTCTTAGTATCTTAGGGGGCTAAAGAAATTATATATTTATGTATATGTATAGTTACGTAAACTTGGGTAAATTGCATATATGAATGGGCATATCGACTACATGAATGGGCATATTGACTACAAAATCCTATAGGTTTGAAATTCTATAGGAAAGATTTTTCCTGTATTTAGACTCCTTTTACATCTTGAGAAATCACTATTTCTCTAATAGTCGACTGTGTCAATTTAGTGTCTGAGTAAGAAGTTAATTACTTGGGGAGGTGAACCAGTCATTTGACTATGTCGAGCTCTTAGTTGTGTAGAAAATTTTAAAGGCAATTATTTATGTAGTTGATTGTGAATAAGATATATCTCTGAGATATGCATTATTGAGTATGGTTGTGCATGAGATTTTGAGATAATCATTGTATTCAACTATGTTTGAGACATCTGTCAAAAACTACTCAAATAAATATACCCTGGATACTCTCTTGAGTCAGTCATTGAAATTATATGTACATTTAAGTATTTGTATTTTGTGTTTTTGTAATATAATGTAGACTATGTAGTGTATATGTATATACACAGACACACACACACAGATATATATATATATATATATATATATATATATATATATATATATATATATATATATATATATATATATATATATATATATATATATATATATATATATATATATATATTCTTGAGAGTTAATAGCCTGATCATATCAGAATGCCATGTATACTCTACTTTGAAAATAATGGTATGAAGGAAATTACATTACCTCTTTACCGTAAATTAAATTTTGGGGTAAAACTTTATTTTTGCCTCGGATTTCTATATTGTGGTTTGAACTTGCGTTTATATATGTAAACACATCTTTTGCACACTCTGTTTATTATAACTAGTCAATTGGGTCGAAATAGTGTCGGTATATGTGTTATGTTTTTGAGGTGAGCATTGTAGAATGGCTATGCATGCATATTTATTGTCAAATAATTAAGTATGCTAGTTGTGCATTGATTTAGTATTCATTGTGATAGGTGATGCTTGAGTTATGCACTTGTAAATGAGTCATGAACATTTAGTTGTGTTAACTACTTATGAAGTGAATATTAGTATTTGACTTTGAATAATATATCTATTGGTATATAATTCTTTTAAACTGAGTTTAAACATTTAACATAGTATACATTGATGGGATTTTTGTATATAAACTTGTAAAGGGATTTTTATAATGTACAAGAGATACATTATAAATGGACTGATAAACCCTATTATAAATATGGAAAACTAGTATACTATGTATAATTTTATACATCTTATGTGCAGTTGAACAATACCTATACAGATTGGTTATAGGGATGCTTGGATTATTGCATAAATTTAGCTATAGTATGTGTGTGTGTGTGTCTACACACACACACACACACACTTGTGATTAAGATTTTAGTGAATTCTTGTGATGTTTATGTAATTATGAACTTGATATGATTCATGCTCAAATGGTATGATATTTGGATAGTAACTAGATATATTTGAAATATCACTATGTGTGAGATTTATTTAATTTGCATTCGACAAACTAAATGCATAGTTATGATTATTTCCCATACTTATCATGTTTTCATATCTGTTAATAGGAATAAATTATTTGAATAATTGATTTATATACTATGTTATATTTAACCAGTCATGCATTGATAATGCCAAATTAGTAGTGACACAGACTTCGCTAGCTTAGTTAGCATCGTGAGTGCAAGATGAAAGTAATCTGATCAAGTGGTGTGTATGAAAGTGATTGATCCTAGAGATCATATGTTATTTGATAACTTTGGCCAAATTAATGTTAAATAGACATTATCATTTCATATGCTTGATTTACGTGTTTTTGAAATATCATGTTAGAATGTATTTTATTTATGGTACACATCATGTAGTAGAAATCTTATAGCACACGGGTATTAGCATGTCTCTTTGAATTCCCACAACATCACTATCTACCCATCAGTGAAGGGAGGGTCATTCCTTGATGGGGGATTATACGAGTAATTGATGGTCTATGGTTGGTGTGGAAAACTGCTTGGATGATGCTTTCACTACCTATTGTAGTACTTACTTGGAGACTACACTTGAGATTATCAATGACACATGAGTTAGTTTGATGACTCAGGCTACGTAGAGTATAATATATATTTATTGTATTAAGGAAAAAATGCCTAATGGAAATGTAATTATATTATTTTTTATACTTCAATAATAGTAGCTATATTATTGTACCAGTCATGGATGGATTATAAAGTGATTCTTTCCTTGTAGTTATGTTATGTTACAAACATGCTAGTGATTGGAACCGTGATTGTTATAAGTTTAAAAAGTCTAATATGCTTTGATAGTATGTTAAAAATCACTAATTAGATTCTCATGGTATAATCTAATGAAAGGATAAATGTTGAGTAAATAGTTTTAAAAAAAATTATTGCATTATTCTAGTACAAAACATGAGGGGTTGTTACATGTGGTATTAAAGCCAAGGCTCAAACTCTAGGACTTAATGAGTTTGCTAACCTTTTCATATTATTATATTTAGAGAGAAAGAAGAATAAGGCAAGTAAGATCATCGGGTGAGGGTCCTTCGAATGTCAATGACAATAACCCTCCAATTGATCCTAACCAATTTTGTCACTAAATAAACAACAAAGTTAGATCAGATTTTTGCAACCATGAACAATACCAGGGATTGGATCATAGCCCTAGAATAGAAATTTCATAGCCATGGAGAGGAAGAACATTATGAATAACTTGATGAAAATCCTGCTGAGTAGGAAAACCAATAGGATGCGAGAGCTTAGGTAGCTATAGAGTTATCTAGGGACATGAAAAAGGTGAGTCCACCTAAGTTCGATAGAACTATCCTAGGTGATGAAAATGAAGCATGGTTGATAGAGATGGAGAAGTATTTTGAGATTCAAAATTATTTCAAGGTCAATAAAACAATTTAGGGAGTATATTAATTGGCTAGTGAGGTGACTACATGGTGGACCAACAAGAAGTTGGAAATGAACCTTAACTCGATCACCACTACTTGCGAGCAGTTTGTGACATTGTTCAAGTCATGATGGATTCCACAACTTTATTTTGATCAAAATCTCATAGATTTCCAAAATCTAAAGTAGAGATATTTATTAGTGAATAAGTATTGAGGGCAGTTCACCAAATTTCTAAAGTACATACCTCACTACAAAGCAGATGAGAGGTTTAGGATTAGGGAGTTTATCATGGGATTAAAACCCCAGATTGGAGGAGAGGTAGATGTTCATGAACCTTCTACCATGGACTAGGTATTCGAAAAGGCAGTCAAGCAGGTGCAGAAGTTGAAGTCTCTTACACAAGCTGAGGACAAGTTTAAGAAATTTTTTGGGTGTTCTATGTTGACTTTCAAGAAGAAGAAATGGACCAGAGGAGTAGAGACTCCAAGAATTAGTTCTAGAATCAGAATGCCAAATTGAACCATAGATCAAGCAATAAGAAACCATATAATGGCTTTAAAGGTGATTTTAAGGGAAAGCCACATACTAACAAAACAAGACCACCCATAGGCTGTTACAATTGTGAAGAAGACCATTATTCTCATAAATGCACTCATGATAAGTCAAATAAAAAAGGTCCTAATCCTCAATAGGGCAATTTTCAATAGTGTATTCATGCAGGAAATTGATAATCAATAAGCCAAATTTCAAACAATAGCCATAGAGCTGTCAGGTATTTTCTTTGAACATCCAATTTTTCTTTTGATAGATATAAGGGCTAGTAAATGTTTTATAGCTCCTAAAATGCTTAGTAAGTTTCCTAGAAGAGCTACATTTATGGCAAATGCATGGTCAATACATTATGGGAATGACTCAAAATTCATGGTTGACAAGTGTTTAGTTGAAGTAGAGTTTAAGTTGCTAGAATTCACAATAGTAATGGATTTTTTGTAGCACCACTAGGATCATATGATGTGATCTTATGATTCAACTAGCTTTCAAAACACAAGGCCAAGGTTGACTGCTATTTAAGAAGGTTAAGTGTCTACATGATTTTGGAAATCAGACACAAATTTTGGGTGAGAAAAAAGAGTTGAGACTCAGGCAGATTTCTATAATGCAACTTAAGAGGGCTCAAAGAAATGGGTGCCAAGCATTTATCAACAAGATAAATGAAATGGAGGAACCTAAGGAACCATCTCTCAAAGATTACCCATTTCTTAAAGATTTTCATGATGTGTTTTTAGAATAATTACCAGGATTGCTTTTTAAATGTGAGTTTGATTTGTCTATAAATATCATACCTGGATAGGAACCATAGTTTAGGGCACCATAGAGGATGACAACCACTAAGTTGGTTGAATTAAAGGATCAACTCCAAAAATTATTATCAAAGGGGTTGATCAGGCCTAGTGTGTCACCTTGGGGTGCATCGATTATCTTTGTCAAGAAGAAGGATGGTATTATTAAACTTTGCAATTGACTATAGGATGTTGAACACAACAATTATAAAAAATAGGTATCTATTACCTCTTATAGATGATATTTTCAATCAAATACAGGGAGAAATAGTATTTTTTAAGATTGATCTTAGAGTGGAATATCATCAGTTGAGGATTCAAGATGAGGATATTCCAAAGACAACTTTTAGAACTCATTATGGGCATTATGAGTTCACAGTGTTACCCTTTGGGTTAACTAACGCACTGGCAACATTCATGAATCTCATGAATAGTGTATTTAAAGATTACTTAGATCACTTTGTTTTGGTCTTTTTAGATGAAATTCTTATATTCTAAGTATGAAGAGGAGAACCTTCAATATCTATAACTGGTTCTGTAATGGCTACATAAGCATAAATTGTTTGGCAAGTTGTCTAAGTGCACATTTTTCCAGGAAAGAGTACAATATCTAAGATATTATTTTTGTAGATGGTATTTTTGTAGATCCAACTAAGATAAGAGCCATTATGGAATGGTCGATACCAAAGAATGTGCATGAGGTAAGAATTTTCATGGGGTTAGCTGGCTATTATAGGAAGTTCATTCTAATTTTTTTCAAGATAGCTCATTTAATTACATCCTTGCAAAAGAAGAACCAACGATTTGGTTGGTTAGAAAAGTGTGAAGTGGCTTTTTAGGAATTGAAAAGAGGGCTTACTTCTGTACCATTGTCAAGATTTCCTCACCCCAATGGTCAGTTTTTAGTGATCACATATGCGTTAGGGGAGGAATTATGAGGATTATACAGGATGGTATAGTAGTGGCTTATGAATAAAGGAAGCTAAAAACTTATGTGGTGAATTACTCCCCTCATGATCTTGAACTTATCATAATTATTCATGCTTTGCAAGTTTGGGGATAGTATTTATTGGGAGAATCATTTAAGTTTAAGACCGATAACTTGGGACTTAGATACATTTTCACCCAACCAAATTTGAATGCTCATCAGAGATGCTAGTTGCAGTTCTTGTTTGATTATGATTTTGATATCAATCACATCAAAGGTAAAGAGAAAAAAGTAGCTGATGCCTCGAGTCATAAAAGGTACATAACAATCATGGCTATTATTAGGAGTACTTTTAAGGATCATGTGATTGAGATCTCACTAGGAGACAAATTCTACAATTAGATCAAAAAAGCATTATTTGAGAGTGCTCAGAATCCTTGGTATAAAGGATTCAATTTTGAGAGTGATGGTATTTTGTGTTACAATGGAAGGATGTATGTGTTAGATCGAGAGAATATGCAAAGCATAATGCTAAATAAATTGCCCAATGTCCAATATTTAGGACATCCAAGAGTAACCAACCTCATAGCAGAGCCTAAACATCTATATTTTTGGAAGGGAATCAAGAAAGATGTAGTAGACTATGTGTCATGTTGTTTGGAATGTCAGAGAGTAAAAGATGATCATGTGCACCCAATTGGATTGTTATATCGACATGATATACCAAAATGAAAGTGGCAGGTGATTACTATGAAATTTATCCAAAGTTTACCAATGTCACAAAGCATGCACGATATGATTTTAGTAGTTGTTAATAAACTAACCAAAGTGGATGATTTTATACAAGGTAATTTTATAGATGATGCACCTACCCTTGCGTAGAGGTTTGTAAAGGAAGTGTATAGGTTACATGGATTTCTAGAGAAGATCATTTCTGATCATGATCTAAAGATGACTTATAGGTTTTGGGTAACTCTAAACTCAACTTTGGGTACACAACTAAAATTTAGCACTACATATCTCCTAGAGACTGATGGTCAGGCTGACCAAGTTAATCAGGTGCTAGAGGATCTTCTTCATATGTATTACATGGCTCAATAATAGAAATGGGAAGACTATCTTCCATTGGTTGAATCTGCATACAATGACTCATACCAATCAACTTTGAAGATGGAATTATTTGAGACACTATACAAAAAAAAGGTGCAAGACACCAATCAATTGGGATAGGTTAGAGGAAATGGTAGTCTTTAGGAATTAGATGCTTTCAAAAATGGAAGAATAAGTTAGATTAATCAAGTAGAGATTGGTTGAGGCCAATGATATAAAGAAGAGTTATGTTGATCTAAAGAGGACAAGTAGGTAGTTTTCTATAGGTGATAAAGTGTTCTTGCAAGTTAAGCCATAGAACAACTTGATTAAATTTCATAAGTCAATGAAATTATCACCAAGATATGTGGGACCCTTTGAGGTGTTATAAGTGATCAATCTTATAATGTATAAGCTTGATTTGCCATCAGCCCTAGCTCTATTACATAATACTTTTCATGTATCTTATCTTCAAAAGTATATAGATGATCCTTCACATGTACTATATTGGAATGCTTTGTAGGTTCTGAATCCTAGGGTGATCATGGTAGAACCAATCAGCATAATTGATACTCATAAAATTTGTTTACATAATAGAGAAGTGTCACAGTGCAAGGTCTTGTGAGACCAATACTCTTAGGATAGTGCTACTTGGGAGGACCATGATGAGTTCTACATGTTATTTCATAGTGCAAGGTCTAAATAAAGGAAATAACAATGGGGTTTTAGAGATAATGATTTAGCTCTGAGGAAATTGCTATTTGGGAGGACTATCATTATCTTAAAAACCCCAAGCTTAAATAATCAGTGTTGTGTAAAATTTCTTGTATGAGGGAAATGTATTTGAAAATTTTGAGTATCTCATGATTATACAAAGTGTGGTATGAGATTTAAAATCCTAGTAATGGGTTTTTGCATGTGAAATTGACTATGTTATTTGGTTTCCATAACCCTTTATGGGTAGAATAGTAAACCTCAACCTTCACTAGAAAAATGGTCTTGAAAATGCGCCTTCTTAGGAAAAGACATGTATGTTATAATGTGGAATATAATCTTTAAATTATATAGAATATTAGGAAGTCTTTGACTAGATGAAGTTACTTTTCCACATAAGGTTTGACTATGCATTCAAGTTGTTGTCATTTTGGATGAAATGGGTATTGTTAAAATCCTAAGATTTCGACTGCGTATTGATGTCGATTTTCTCTTAGTATACTAGGGGCTAAAGAAACTATATATTTATGTATATGTACAGTTACTTATACTTGGGTAACACACATATATGAATGGGTATATCGACTACAAAATTTTGTAGGTTTGAAATTATGTAGGAAATATTTTTCCTGCATTTAGACTCCTTTTCCATATTAAAAATTTGTTATTTATCTAACAATCAACTATGTTGATCTAGTGTCTCAGCTAGAAGGTAATTACTTGGGAGGTGAACCAGTCATTTGATTATGTTGAGCTCTTGGTTATGTATAAACATTTAAAGGTAATTATTTATGTAGTTGACTGTGTATAAGATTTATCTTTGTGGTATACGTTATTGAGTATGGCTATGCATGAGATTTTGAGATAATAATTATATTCGACTATGTTTGAGACTTCAGAGGAAAAATAATAAAATAAATATACCTAGGATATTCCCTTGAGTCGGTCATTGAAATTATTTGTACATTTAAGTATTTGTATTTTATGTTTTTGTAATACAATGTAGACTAGGTAGTGTATACATATATACATAGATATATATTTATATATTCTCAAGAGTTAATAGCTTGATGATATGGGAATGTTTTGTATGCTCTGCTTGGGAAAGAAATGGTAAATGTATAAAGGAAACTACATTTCCTCTTTACTACAAATCAAATTTAGGGTGGAAATTTATTTTTACCTTGAATTTTGTATTGTGGTTTAAACTTGAGTTTATATATGTAAACGTGTCTTCTACACACTCTATTTATTATAACTAGTGGACTGGGTCAAAACAGTGTCGGTATATGTGTTATGTTTTCGAGGTAAGCATTATAGAATGACTATACATGCATACTTCTTGTCAAATAATTAAGTATGCTTGTTACGCATTGATTTAATATTCATTGTGATAGGTGATACACGAGTTATTCACTTGTAAATGAGTCATGAACTTTTAGCTGAGTTAACTACTTATGAAGTGAATATTAGTATGCTAGGGGGCTAAAGAAACTATATGTTTATGTATATTTATAGTTACTTAAACTTGGGTAAAGCACATAAATGAATGGGTATATCAACTACAAAATATTATAGGTTTGAAATTCTATAGGAAAGACTTTTCTTGTATTTAGACTCCTTTTACATCTTGAGAAATCACTATTTCTCTAATAGTCGACTGTGTCAATTTAGTGTCTGAGTAAGAAGTTAATTACTTGGGAGGTGAACTAGTCATTTGACTGTGCCGAGCTCTTAGCTATGTATAAAATTTTAAAGGCAATTATTTATTTAGTTGACTATGTATAAGATATATCTTCGAGATATACATTATTGAGTATGGTTGTGCATGAGATTTTGAGATAATCATTATATTCAACTGTGTTTGAGACTTATGAGGAAAAATACTAAAATAAATATACCCTAGATACTTACTTGAGTCGATCATTAAAATAAGATGTTAAGTATTTGCATTTTGTGTTTTTGTAATACAATGTACACTGTGTAGTGTATATGTATATACACAGATATATATGTATATATTCTCGAGAGTTAATAACCCAACTATATCAGAATGCCACTTATACTCTACTTTTGAAAGAAATGGTAAATGTATGAAGGAAAATACATTTCCTCTTTACTGCAAATTGAATTTTGGGTGAAACTTTATTTTTGCCTCAAATTTTTGTATTGTGGTTTGAACTCGAGTTTATATATGTAAACGTATCCTTTGCACACTTTGTTTATTATAACTAGTCGACTTAGTCAAAACAGTGTCGGTATATTTGTTATGTTTTCGAGGTAAGCATTGTAGAATGGCCATGCATGCATATTTATTGTCAAATAATTAAGTATGCTAGTTGTGCATTGATTTAGTATTCATTGTGATAGGTGATGTATGAGTTATTCACTTGTAAATGAGTCATGAACATTTAGTTGAGTTAACTACTTATGAAGTGAATATTAGTATTTGACTATGAATAATATATCTATTGTTATTTAATTCTTTTAAACTAAGTTTAAACATGTAACTAGTATACATTGATGGGATTTTTATATATAAACTTGTATAGGGATTTTTATAATGTACAAGAGATACAATATAAATGGATTGATAAACCCTATTATAAATCTAGAAAACTAATATACTATGTATAATTGTATATAACTTTTTGTGTGCAGTTGAACATTACCTATACGGATTGGTTATAGGGATGCTTGGATTATTACATAAAGTTAGCTATGGTATACACACACACGCACACACACAGACACACACACACACACAAACACACACACACACACACACACACACACACACACACACACACACACACACACACACACACACACACACACACACACACACACACACACACACACACACACACACACACACTTGTGATTAAAATTTCAGTGAATTCTTATGATGTTTATGTAATTATGAACTTGATATGATTCATGCTCAGATGGTATGATCTTTGGATAGTAATCGGATATATTTGAAATATCATTATGTGTGAGATTCATTTAATACATTTGATGGACTAAATGCATAATTATGATTATTTCTCGTACTTAGCATGTTTTCATATCTATTAAAAGGAATAATCTATTTGAATCATTGGTTTATAAACAATGTTATATTTAACCAGTCATGCATTGATAATGCCAAACAAGTAGTGAGACAAACTTCATTAGCTTAGTTAGCATCATGAATGCAAGATGAAGGTAATCTGACCAAGTGGTGTGTATGAAATTGATTGATCCTAGAAATCATATGTTATTTGAAAACTTTGGGCAAAGTAATGTTAGATAGACATTGTCATTTCATATGTTTGATTTACGTTTTTGTGCAATATCATGTTAAAATGTGTTTTCTTTATGGTACACATTATGTAGTATAAATATCATAACACATGGGTACTAGCATGTCTCTCTAGATTCCCGCATCGTCACTATTTATCCATCCATGAAGGGAGGGCCATTCCTTGATGAGGGGTTGTGTGGGTGATCTATGGTCTCTAGTTAGTGTGGAAAGGCACTCAGAAGATGCTCTCCCTCCCCATTGTAGTACTTACTTGGAGACTACACTTGATATTATCAGAGATGCATGAGTTAATTTGATGACTCAAGCTCTGTGGAGCATGGTATCTATTTATTGTATCAAGGCAAAATGCTTAATGGAAATATATTATATTATTTGTTATACTTTAACAACAATGGTCGTGTTATTTTACCTATTGTGGTTGGATTATAAAGTGATTTCTTTCATTGCAATTATGTTATGTCACAAAAATGCTAGTGATTAGAATTGTGATTGTTATAAGTTTGTGAAAGTCTAATATGCTTTGATAGTATGCTATTAATCACTAATTAGATTCTTGTGGTGTAATCTAATGAGAGGATAAATATTGAGTAAATAGTTTTAAAAAAATTATTGCATTATTCTAGTACAATCCATGAGGGGTTGTTACATTAATAAATATGATAATATTCTAGAACTGAAAGTACCTATTTTACATGCTTCAAATGGTCTTCCCATTTTTTGTTGTAGATGAGGATATCATTAAAAAAACAGCAATACAAACTTTCTAAAAAATGGCTTAAAAACATTATTCACCAATCTCTAAAATGTATATAATGTATTTTTAAAGCCAAAAGGCATGACCATAAATTCATAATGGCCTTCATGAGTTTTGAAAAGTATTTTAGGTATGTCCTGATTGTGGATTTGAAATTTATGATTCCCAGAGTGAAGGTACAACTTGGTAAAATAAACAACACCATACAATTTATCTAGTAAAACATCAATTACTAAAATAGAAAACTTATCTTTAGTGGCATACTTATTTAGTTTTTGTAGTTTGAGCACATCCTCCAAGTGTGATCCTTCATCCATACCATGGCAACAGGGGAGGAATATTCACTTTAATTATGTTGGATGATTCCTACTTCCAACATCTCCTATACTATATTTTAAAGTTCACTCTTCTGGGCATAAGGATACCTATAGGGTCTAATGTTGGGCGGTGTACTTTCTAGAATGATCTTGATGACATGATCATGCACGTGTCTTGGAGGAATTCATTTTGGCATGTCACCAAAAATAATAGAATGGTCATATGACGCCCTTTACAAATCAAGATGTGTACACTCCTTGGTTTGTTGAACCTTTGTGAAAAATAATCATGTCACAAATCCCTTAGCATCTTTTCTAAGAATCTTCATCATATGATGGGAAATAACCAGTTATGGATATTTAAATTATAATCCACATGGTTTAAAGGTCTTGCCTTCTAAATTTTTGAAACCTCATCTATAGTTCCTACAAATTCATCTCAATAGTGCCCAAAGTGGTGAGCCACTGCACTCCCAAAATAATATTAGTTCCTTCCATGGGAATAACAAACATAGTGAAATCTAACAAGAAGTCTCCCATAACAAGCTCAATGCTATGGCATTTTCTAGAACAATTGAGGGTACCACCATTTGTAATCATGACTTGAAATTCTAGAGCTAGGTAAACAAAACAATTTAAATGAGTGGCCAACTTATTACTGATGAGGTTATGTGTACTCCCAGATTCAATTAACATAGTTGCCTTTTGTTTCTTTAGGAAACCCACCACCTAAAGAGTTTGAGGAGTACTAATGTCTGAAAGTGCATGAAATGAAATAGTAGGTTGAAAATATTTAGATTCATCCTTGGGTTATTCCAAACCTTCCCCTGAATCCTCATCATCTTCTTCCTCTTCATTAGTTCCTTCAATGTAAAATAACTTCTTTTCAACACATCAATGTCGTTTTATCCATTTTCTATCATAACCAAAACATAAAACTTTTGCACACTTTTATTCATTTTGCTTAGGTGTCAATCTGGTAGGTTATAGAAATTATGGTGATAGGAAGGTGCCTCCACAAACATTAGTGAAAGTTATCTTTTTGATGAACTCTTTTTCCTCAGCCATGCGTTCCCTTGGTATGGCTTTATATACATTATTGGGATGAAACATGCGAACCTCCAGTTAGAAGTTATATTTTAGGCTACCCAAAAATAGGTCAGTCATATTTTCCTCAATGATGTCCACCACACATAAGGAGAGATCCTCAAATTGATGAATGTAATCCTTTACAGTCTCAATTTGGCACAAATTGGCAAGTAGGGTGAAGTAGTTTTGTGAGACATTATTGTGATAGTGGAGTTGTCACTCCTTAGAAAATATTGACCATGAAACTGGTACACCCTTTTTATTATTTTGAGAATGTAACCATCGATAGTAAATGAGCTTCTCAGGTTCCAAATATAAAGAGGCCATGACCACCTTTTTTGAACATGGAGTTTGATGTAGATCGAATAAATTTTTAATTTGAGTAAGCCGTCTGAGTGTATCATTACCATCAAACTTGTGTAGGTCCACTTTCATCAACAATGACTTTGTATTAGGATTGGTGTTTTTATTATTTGGAGGAGGAAAACAAAACTGGAGTGGTGGAGGGATATTTTGAAATGGTTGAGCTAAAAAGATTGCAAATTACCTTGTTATTTGATATAATTAATCCCACAAGCCATTTAGGTCCGTTCTAAATCCTGTGAGGTCCCCTTTAACCACATTAAGATTATCTTTCTACACCATGCCATGCAACTCTAGCTTATGTTGTTAAACTACCTCTGAAATTCTTGGATAATAAGTTTCAGATTCTTTGTTATCCTTGTGAGGAGTTTTATGTATTTATTGCCTTTTCCTACATCCAGAGTGTTAGGCCCAACCATGCACAATCCTTAAGAGGGTTACAACTCTGAAAAGAGGTTATCAGTAGATGATTCCATTGAAATCACCTTACCAAGGTGAATCTAATGACTACTAATGTGCATAAGGGTGAAAATTCTTAGCCCAAAAAAGTATACCAATAAAATATACCATTGCGATCATCTCGCAGAGATGATTCCAAAGACTTCTAATTTGCAAAAGGTAAAACAAACCCAATATTTAAAAAAAAATCAAATTTTATTTATTTTATTTTATTTACTTATTTATTTATTTTTGATAAAAAAACCATGAACAAAATTGCGGTGATGAAAAAATCAATTCTTCTCAGATCACAAGTTATGTTTTTTGATCTTCTAGTGCTCAAGATACGAGATCCAAAAAATTGCATGATAAAAACTTGCAAAAATCAAAGCTATTATACCAATTGTAATGATATTACTTAGATGATTTATAACAATAGAATAATATGTCTTGAAATTGAGAACATAATAAGAAGATCCACAACAACAATTGGTAAAAAAGAATACTTTAATATTATGACTTAGCCACTTTGAGGGGACAACCTCCACAACAATGAAATAATAAAATAATTCACAATATGATGATAAAATACTAACCACTACCTCATATATATACTCTACCTAGCTATGGTTATTCCATAGGTTGACCATACTAAGAACATAGAGAAATGTAATAAGATAATATCAAGGTATCTAAGCCACAAGTCGACCACACATATCCCTAGATGCACTATAGGTTAAGCATGTAGCACCAAGTCTACAAGTCGTGACACTCTAACCCCTCTTGAAACTCTCCCAATGAACTCTACTTTGTGTGTTATTTCCTCAAAATCAATTTAAAAATCACTTATACCTAATGCCTAACACTTGCTAGGAGATTTTGTATATTTTTATCTACCCACACTCATATACATGGAAAACATAATATCTCCTATTCTTCTAGAAGGAAGAAAACTCTACTTTGATACCAAATTATACAATCATGATGAAGGGTCACAAATAAAAGATACCTTCAACCATGCAGCCTTCATAATTACGTAGGGGGAATAATTTAAACAAATGCAACAATAAATAAACTCACTTCTTTCTTACATTTTATTGGTTGGAAAAATAACTTGCACACACAATAACAACACAACAACGCACAATCTCAAATGAGATTTATTTATAATAGATCATTAATATCTACCTACTAACTCATGATATTTGAAAGTATAGTTGTATTTTAGATTACTCGCCATGATATATCCTTAAGCTTGATAACTAGTTAGCCTAAGCATGAGTGCATGTTTATATAGGAATAAGTTCCACCAACTTATAATAATAATTAGTAACTCACTAAAATCATTAAATATTTATAACACATCACAACATAAGGCATCATGGTGAAGCACATCACTAAGTGACATTAAATGAATCCAGAAAAACCTTTTATGATCCAAGGAATTAAACAAAAATGGTTGGGAACTACAATGACTCTTTCCCCGTAACACATCATAATATTATATGCACACAAAACAAGTTACATGAAAGCCATAACCTCACAATGTTAATTCACAATAATTCAAAACTAAAAGATGTGTTAGATAATCCTTATGCAATGATCTTCATATCCACACTGTTGTGCACCAACATCTTACATAAGACATCACAATTTTGCTCGTTATAACTCACAAGACTTTAACCTTAATTCTATGCAAAAAATAAAATAAATACCTTCAAAATGAACATGCCTAAAGCTTTGTAAGAGGCTCCAAATTGACCCAAAGTATGTGAACCATTAGAGGCTATGCACAACATTATAATCTACTAGAATATGTACAAAGGCAATCCAAAATAACATAAATAATCTTGTGCATAACTATGGACTTGTGTAAACTAAATAAATGCTTATTTTTGGCTAAGTGTTAGACTAAGTGTTTTTAGTTGATGTAGGATTACAAGTGAACACAAATGTTATTACATCATTTCTCCTCATAAGGCCTCTGTGTGACACTGTCATATCCCATCTTGTCATTTAGAGGAAGGGGAACACGTGCCTAAGAAACAATGTTCATTTAATCTTTGTGATTTCATGCAAAATAAACACACCATTTTTTGTAAAATAGCTATGGAGCTAATCTATAGGAAAAATTATGCTACATGTAACTTAGTAGATCATTATCCTAGTAAAAAATAGTATAATTTAAATAGGAAATCTAAACCTGAGGGCTACCATGTTGTTGTTCCTAGAAATATATAATCCTCACTAAGTCCCTACTCATTTACCTACCCCAATCATTTTTCCTATACCTAAGCCTCTTTAGATAGTATCCTAAACTTTAAAAGACCTAGATGAAGTAAAAACATGTCGAGAAGTTCTTACAATCAGCTGGTGGCCATCACGAGCCAAAATTATTTAGTTTCATAAATAACATATTACCAATATAGCGAAGGTTATCAACCCAACTATCAGCCTAGTTATCAACATAAAAAATATAAGGTTTATTTCATAACCCAACATCACCCCATAAGTATCAAGTTTATCTTACTAAGCCTTCACCAAAAATCCAAGGTATTCCAAATCTAAATGGGGTGCTAGTTTTTATCCAAAATAATATTTCTAAATATCAAAACTTACGGTGTTAGCCTTGTGTCATGGAACATAATTCCAATATCTACCCTATTAGAAATAAGGAACATGGTCTTATGGTATTGTTGACCAATTTTTTGTCCTGCAAACCAAAATTTGGCGCCCCTCCTTTTTCTTTGCAAAGGTCATCCAATCCATGTTTTGGCTAGATCATCCCTCTGCTGCCTTGCACAAAAAATGTTCTCTGCCAGACCTTTCTAATGAAAAGGCCAAGTTTTTTGTCATTTTTCTTAGTCTAGTGCAAATCAGGTTTGTGCAGGTGCATTACTTCTCTACTTTTATAAGTAGAAGCGATTGAAGGACCCGAAATGGTCTAAAGCAGTTCGCAAAAGGCAATGGATTTCCTTCAAAGGGCATTTTGATGGCTTGAAGGATGTTTGCAAAAATTCTGAAGGGTAAATACCCTTGCAGAGGACACCTTGAGAAAGGTGAAAACCATTTTAGAAAGCCCAAAGGGCACTTTTGGATGAAAGAAACCCTTACAGAGGGCAACCAACTGAAGAAAGAGACAAATTGCAAAGTCCCAAAGGGCACGTGCCCTTCGAGAAAAGAAGTAATCAAAAGAAATAATTCCTTTGAAAAAAATGTTTGAAGGAACTCCTTCAGATATTTTTCCAAAGGAAAGCATAGAAAAAGAACTGATAAATCAAAGAGCAAGCAAATAAAATGCCAAGGCAAAGGAGAAGTTAAAGGAAGGAGACAAAACACAGGCAAAGACAAAGCAGAAAAGATAAAACAAGGAACAATTTTAGCTGCTAATAAAGACAAAGGATAGAATCAATGACCACTCAAACCAAGACAAGTGGCATGGATGACTCAACAAGGAAAATTAATACATTTGGTGAAATATATCTACCAAAAACCAATAAAATAGATTGGTTTTTGAACTATAGAGGAGAGCAACCCATGTTTTCATGATTCACCATTAATGCACAACTAGTTGCACCCAGCATTGAAGAGAGCATGGTCCAGTCAGCACAACTTGGAGATGGCTTTTTCAATTGCTAGAAGGAGTATCCCATGCTTTTTCAAGCCTAGGACAATGAGGACAATGACTTGGACATCTACAACATGGCTCTCCCATATGCAATTAGAAAAATAGGATAACAACATGGGCTTGTGGTCTCTACAAAAGTGTTTAACTCAGCATGGGTTTCCATCCCTTGATTTGTCAGTTATCTATTTCCAAGTTCTCTATATATTTGTAACTTCTCATTTGAAAAAATTATCTCAGCATTATATGGCGTAGCCCTGAAGAAATTTAACTTGAATCAAAAGAAGCATTTTTACCTCCATTTGAGCTTGCACTTTTGCATATGTCTATTTTATCTTATGTTAAGTCATTTCCTTTTTATGCTTTCATAATTTTATTCCAATGTATCTAGTGTATTGTGAGTTCTTCTTTTGTAGGTCAACAAGAAGTGTCTAGTTCAGAGTATAGGCGCATGTGAACAGGTTGTCCATAGTGCATCTTTGAACACCTCTGGTAGTTCTTCCTCCCTGTATCTCCATAGGATCTGCTATTGAAACACTGATGCAGGAAAGGTTCTCATTTGAATGAAGTGTATGCTTCCTTCTCTCTGGTGTAAAATGTATGTCAAAGCTGAGTAGACCAACTATTTTGGTGCATCACCACATTAATTTAGGTTATTATTTTAGTATTTCTCTCCCTTTTCATTCCTCCCCATTGTTAGCAATAGGAAATCCAGGGCCTCAAGGTGCATCAAGTGGAGGTAGCCCCTAATCTAGAGATTCATCCCTCACGTTTGTAACCCACATCAAGAGGAATGTCTCCATTGTGTTACGTGGAGGAAGAGAGCTGAGCCTCCCTTAAGAGGGTGTAATCCATGACATCAATAGGTATAGAATTCATTTTGTCAACCACCTCAAGAAAATGTGTTGATCCAATCTCCTATGGCTCTTAAAGGAAGCATTAGTTTTTGCGGGGAAGGTGACTTTTATGCTTTGAATGAGACTCCACAAGTTTCTACAAGGGCTTAAGTCCAATAAAATTATAATTAGTATTCACAACTTCCACTAAAATTTCATAAGGGATTAGGGTCTTAATGGATTAAGGTCTTATGAATTAGTATCATAAAATTACCTATCGTATGATAGAAAAATGAAAGAGGGAGTTGGCTACATATGCTACTAAAAAGTAACAATATTCTAACCCAATGAATGTGGTATATAAATGAATATGGTAACTATGTGTGTGGGGGTGGGAGGGAAGGGGGGAGCATGTGGTGGTGCTTGCTTATCTATTTTTGGTCAGATGAATTTGTTATAATATGCCCCAAGAAAACAAACTAAAGTGGTAAAGGATAAAGGCAAAGAAACAATTCCAAAAGATAAATTTCAAACTAAACATTCAACTATCTTACAAGTAGGGGGCACAAAGGTAAATTATCAAATCAAACCACCCATTTATTATGTGTATTTAATAATTATAAAACATTTGGTTCAAAATTTCAAGATGGATCCTAATTCTAGTAGTATTATTGTGCCTAAGAGGGTGGCGTATGTGTTAAGGTTCAATTATATTAAATAATAAATAGGTGTCAGCTAATTAGATGAAACCTTAATTTCCATTATAACTAAATACCTAAATTTAACCCTCCATGCTTACCCCAATATAACTATGGTTTAAAATATTTTGTAATAGACCTACCTCCCATGCTTAGGTTATGCTTATTAAGTGACTTCATCAGCATAATAGTGTATACTTGTCTATATACTAGACCCATATGGTAATAAAAACTATGTATGTAGGTAAGGTTAAAATAATAGATGAACCAATATCATGTTATCATGTGCAAGATTATCAAATAGAATCTTAGAAGCCAATACCTAGATAGTACAACCATAAACCTAAATGAAGACACCAAATAAATTCTTTATGAATGATTATATCAATAGGGTGTTGACAAGTCAAGATTTTATCCTTGTGAAAAATTTGAGGAGAATGGGATGAGAAACTACTTTATACATGAAGAAGGGTGTCAAATCTCTAAAGTGTCAAAAGACAAGGAATAAGACTATGGTGGAAAATGAAATCTTTATTTTGATGGAGAAAAATGTAAAAGATGGAGCAAGTGCAAGATTTGCCTTATAATATCTAAAGGAAGAAAATAACATACATTAATATAGGTTTTAGGTTAACTAGACTATTAATGCATCTAAATATGCAGCTCTTGGCTTATAACCTGATGAAAAGAAATTGGTCAAATTACTACAATTTTTGGTGATATTGAACTAGTTGTAAGTAAAATCAAGTACCTCTATATTGAAAAAATTCCCATATAAAGGTCATTCAAACATAGGATATGGGATCTACTTGAATTATTTGACGCAATCAATCTACAATCAATCTGTGGGAAACAAAATATCGAAGCAGACTGTATGTCTATGGTATGATCCAACATTTATCCTCTTAGAGACTTGTTAAAAAATGAAGGGCATGTAAACTCATTGTTATTCCTACATTAACAGACAACGTTACTCACTAAAAAGTATTATAAAGTGACCACCATATAATTAACTTTATTCAACATGAGGCAAAGTTTTCTAGTGAATTGAAACACAAGTTTCAAGAGGCTTATGATGATCAAATTATCTAGTAATACTATTTTTTTTCTAAAAGGATTAGTTAATATGAAGAGTATGTCAAACCCAAATGACCAGCTTAGAGGGCAAAAAAATAAGAACATGAATGTCATGCTAGAATATTAAATGGAAGTCAACACATATACTGATAAAACCTTGAAACTTGGAAAATATGACCCTTTGACTACAAAAAATATTCATTAAGATGTGTGAAATGTTTGATGACATATTAGTATTGGATTATAAGGATGCTAAAGGATATGAAAATATTGTGATTACATATAAAATTGAACTCATGCCTAATGTGGAGCCTTTCAGACAAAAGAAAATTTATATCAGCTTAAAGATTGAACCAATATGAAAAATAAATCTTTATGCTCATTATGGCCCAAATAATATACACCATGAAACACTACACATGGGTGGTTAATTTATTTAAAGTAAGGAAAAATAATGGAAATATATTTCTCTATGTGGATTTTTGAGATTTCAATAAGAATTATTAGAAAAACCACATCCTCTATCTTCTATGGATAATATCCTAAGACAATGGTCGGGGCAAAAGATTTTCACTATTGGGTGACTTCTCTGGTTACAAGTATGCATTGGTGCAAGATGACCACTAACATAAAACTAAATTTACCACCAGATGGGGCACATTTTATTAACATAAAATGACTTTTGATCTACCTAATGCTAGGGATACCTTTCAATGAGTCATGGACATAGTATTCATGAGTTTAATCAATGAAATGATTATAATTTATTTGGAGGACCTTATTATTTTCTTAAAAATAAATAAAACCATTTCACACATTTGGATAGTAAATTTGAAAGATACAAAGAATTTGGTATATTTTTCAATCCTAAAACTTAATTTTTGTTATCCAAGAGGGAAAAGTATTGTGATATATTTTATCAAAATGAGCCTTCCCCATCGACCCAAAAATAGTTAAAACTATTTTATGACTATTTCTTCCTTCACATATGAAATTATTTTAATATTTCCTAAGAATGATAAATGTTGAGATATAGTTTACTATATACTTTTCTAGATTGGATAAACATATAACCCTTATGCTTAAAAAGCTTAGGTTTTCAAATGGACTGAATAGATTATACAATCTATTTATAAAGCTCTTGCCTTAGCAAATTCTAATTCTTACAAAGGTTCATTTTGCATGTCTTTGGAGGTGAGTATAACATATTTTTTATTCTAATCCAAAATGGTGAAAATATGTAGAAGATCACATTGCTTCTACAAGCCAAACTCTTAAGGAATATGATATTAAGTATAGCTTCATTTAAAAACAATGTTTTTAATAGATGAAGTCCCTCAAAACATTTAGACACTTACTCTCCAAGAATAAAATACATGCCTTTATTGTATATCTTGGTGTGAAATATTACAACATCG
This sequence comes from Torreya grandis, assembly GCA_037957365.1. Lineage (NCBI taxonomy): Eukaryota > Viridiplantae > Streptophyta > Pinopsida > Cupressales > Taxaceae > Torreya > Torreya grandis. Next base: position 7,987,288 of record JARHVA010000082.1, on the reverse strand, counting down.
GTGACAATATTAGTGAGAAGAGAAATGGATAGATCAACAATATTATTGAGTGTCATATTAATGTCATTAATCTTGTTATGAGAAGGGATTTTTGTCACTATTTGGCTAAAGACATAGTTGATTTAGGTAGTCTAGTTAGTGTGCATGGAATGGATCCTAAATTGATTAAGGATGAAAATTGGATGCATAGAATGACTAGTTACATATAATATAGGAGGTGTTCATTATATACTAATTTTATAGAAATAAAAAATTTCACACTCGAGGCTATCTCCCATAGGCTAGTCAAAGGTATTTTTTTTATAAAGAATCCATGATGAAGTTCTATTGAGATGTGTTGAACCTTCCAATGTAGAAGGATTGTTAAAATAATTTTATCAAAGATCATTATGAGGACATTATTCATCACAAACCACGGCCACAACAATAATATGAGCTAACATTAGTGGCCTACTATGTTTACAAATGCATTCAAATGGGTTAAAAAATGCAAAGAATGTCAATTATTTGTAGGTAGAAATAAAAATGATTTCATCCCCTTGAATCCAATCACAATTGATGAACCTTTTCTAAAATGGGTATTATATGTCATTGGTTTAATCAACCCCTATTCAAGTGGAAAACACATATGGGTATTGAATTCCACATATTTCTTCACATGGTGGACTAAGGTAACAACATTAAAATAAGCTATTGGGGGGTGGTTATTTAGTGCATTGTAATAAGGTTTAGAGTTCACCAAAATGTAATCACTAAAAATTACAAAGCCTTTATTGGAACTAAATTATTAAAAAAAATTACAAACATGGCATTTATCTAAATAATTCATCAAATTATTATCCATAGGGTAATGGTCTAGATGATCTTCAAACCAAAATTTGGACAAGATAATGAAGATAACCATAAAAGAGAATCAAAGGAAATGACATGAAAATATGAAGAGATTCCTATGGTATGATAGGATAACACATAATCAAGTTATTGTTAACCCTCATTATACCCTTATATATCGAAAGGAATCCAGACTACCTTTCTCTACGAAACTCTATACTCTATAATTTGCACACCAAATGGAGTTGGAACATAATGATGCGATGATTATAAGGATAATATAACTCTTGAGATTAAAATAGTAAAGAGATGAACCTAATAATATATCTTAGAAACACAAACACATGGTTAAAATATGTTTTAACAAAAAGGCTACTCCAGACACTTCAAATAAAGGGATCTAGTCCTCAAGTGTGACGAAGATAAGGCTAAGCCTAATAAACATTCAAAGTTTGATGCCATATGGAGTTACTCATAATAGATAATTATTTTACAAAATAATAATGCATATGAACTATCTAAATTCACTAAATAGTATATTCCACTCATAGTAAATGGGATGTATTTGAAACACTACCCCTAAAACGTATATGTAAACCCTTGTAAATATGTATATTTATATTATATATTATTTTGTGTTTTGTTTATTCAAGTTATCAATCATTACAATCAAAGGTTTTAAGCCCCGACCATGGCCTTGAGCCTTTTTGTATTAGTTAGTATACCATTTACTGGTGGCAAGGCCTACTGACCATTATCTAAGGAAAACACATATTTTGATGGTGCATCCCTAGATCCTATTCAACATGCTACTAGAATAAAAAATGCACCATTAGTTATTTTTTAAAATTTGGGTTCCCCCATGTTTTATTAAGGTTTACTTTATGTTATTATATAAATTTTAAGTCTTCATTTTTCCCAAATTTGATCCTATGGCATAGACTAGGTCAATGTGATCAATTTTGATTATTAACACTTAGTGTAAAAATTAGTTTTTGTGTCTCAAAACTAAGATCCTTGGTAAGGAAAAATAACCAATTTGGTCTAGTTCTCCAAGTGCCAACAAAGACATATATATCTTCTAATTCCTATTTAATACATATCTCTCCATTCAAGCAATACTTGCATTATTCTTAAATAAACATATTACTTTTCAAAAATCTTTCTTGTCATGCTAGGATGACATCTAAGTTTGATCATTCATGTGTGACCCTTCATCATCCTTCGTTTTATTTTTATTTTTGGTGGAAAGCAGTAAAACCTAATACTTCGTTCAACCTATAAATATTGTGAATAGGTTTTTTATGTTTTTTCTATTTTCAATAAAGGGAACCTCTCTTCTAAGTAATGGAAAGAATTTTTGTCTCCTTCACTATTATGAAATACCATATTTGTCAAAGTGTCCAATATTTTAACAATAGCTTTTGGCCCCCACCATGGGCCACAAATGAGTTTTTATATGTTACCCACTCACCATATCACTTAGTGTGACAAGTGTTATTTTTATATCAATTCAATGTTGGTATAAGAAGACCCTCTGTTGTTGATTATGGCAAAATATTTTATCATCTTGGCTAGAAGAAAATACAAAAGGTCTTATAGAAATAAAGGTGTAGTTGACCCATTCTTTGACTTGTAAGAACATTCTAATTTCAAAGTTTCTCTTGAAAGAATAAGAAAGGTTCAGCCTCTATGCCAATCATTATCTTTATCTAGCATCTTGGTTTCAAGGGAAATATACTTCCATATTATGGAAATTGTATCAGTTCCATGTGGTCCTCATATTGGGCCATTAGCCTTAGGAGCTCAACTTTTTAAGTTACCCAAGGGTTTGAGGAAGAATTTTCCTAAGTTTATTAGTGATGGTAAACAACATGTTGATGGACACATAAAATCTTTCTTTTCTACCATAGGTATTTTAAGTGTTGAACATGAGGATGCATCAGTCAGGTTATTCATAGAAACTTTTTCTAAATGGGCAACTGAATGGTTTCACCATCTACCAACAAATTCTATTTTAAACTGGCAAAGTATGAGAGCCAAATTTGAATAAAGGTTAGAACCAATTTAAGATGAACATTCCCTCTTAGCTCAATTGTCTCGAATAAAGAAAGAATCTCATGAACCGATGAAAGAATTCACAACTCAATTCAATAAGTTGACACACAATATTATAATGACTACCGTATAAAATCAAATGTGTTTTTATTAAATGCAAAATTAACTAAATTAAGTTTCTTCCCATGAATAAATCACCTAAAAAGTCTAGAAATAACACAAACTTAGGCTATAGAGATATAAGATGACATGATCATGGTTGGAAAATTAAAAAAAGACTCATTCAGAAGTAGAGAACAAACTTTAATTGATCCTTTGATTCAAGAAGTTGTGAATGATATGTTGGCCCTGAAGAAAAAATCTCTCAAGCTCACCATGTTACTCCATAGAAATATGTGCCCAAAAATCCATTCATTCCATATCATGAAAATATTCATCTTGGACTCCCTGCTCAAACTCCCCAACTCACTACCCAGGCAGCTCCTACGCAAATTCATTTTTCATGTATCTTTCATACCACTAATGATCACGATGGTTATAACTACCCAAAAATCATAAGGATGTTGCAATCGTGCACCATTGAATAACCTCTGTAAGAAGGTGTTTTGGGCACCTTTTATTCTAAAATTCTAGAATATGATGCTGACTCCACCATGGGTTATCTTTGATTTGAACCCAACTGGAATGAGTATGATGATAGAGTGGAGGATATGAATAGTCATTCATATGTTGTATTCATCAAATCTCAAAATGAGAAGTTGAAAGCAATAAATAAGAATAAAGAGTCTGACAAACAAAAGGCCAAATAAGCTTTTAAATCCATAGTTGCTCTAAAGTTTATTATCAATAGAGGTACTCCTTTACCAAATATCACAAAAAATAAAAAGCCTAAAAAATGGGGAATTATTTGTTTCCCCTTAATGTCTTTGCTAATGATGAATCAAATATTACATGTTCATCTTCCTTTGATGTCATTGATCACATGCATAAAACCCAGGTCTAAAACTCCCAAATTAAACATATCAAATTAGATCTTGATTGGCTTGATAGATTGACCAAATTTATCAAAGGAGTAGGTTCAAATACACCTCCTCATAGAGTTCGTATCAAATTGGTTAATTACACTTTGTATAATAGTGCATTTGTTTATGCTCAAAGTATTGAAAGACCTAAGCCATTATAAGTTTCACTTTACATTGGGGGCTTCCAGTTAAATAATTTTATAATTAATTTTGGAGCTTCAAATAATGTGATGTCAACCAAAGTAACACATACCTTAGGGATAACATGCACCAAAACTTTTGGCTGTTGTTTCAACATAGAAGTGAAACATGTTCCTTTAATTAGAAAAATAAAAAATGTTAGGTAGCCTTAGCATGATTTCATAAAAAAGGGTCAAAATGACTATTCTGTTGGTAGACATCCCTCCAAGTTATGGGATGTTATTGAGTAGTTGTAAAGACATTGGGGGTGAGATTCAACTATATTGGTCAAAAGTTATCATTCCTATAAATGGATTCAATAAAAACTATTGCCAAAACTGAAAGCTATACACTTGGTACAAAAATCAAATGATCCTCAAGTAGATATTTTGTATGGTGAAACAAGCCCAAACATGTACATGATGATGAATGAGAAATACCTAGAGCTTTTTGAGCTCATTGAAGGTGATACAAATTATTTTTGTACCTTAGAATTCGATGGAAGTTGTTTAATTTAAAGCTTAGGTGATGGAGTTGTGTTGATATCTATACAAAAGGATTTATTAATTTTTTTAATCTAAAATCTAATTTGAATGCACCAATCATATAGGGTCGGATGCACAAAATTGGGGGACAAAAATCATGACAAACTTGAAAACGCATTATTTTTGTTCACAAAGGGTGTACGCCCATTTTTTCAAAATGCATGTACCTGCATTTTCCTAGCATGGTGCCAAAGTAAAATGTTGTATGCCCTTTGCCCTATAAAGATCGTACACCCTTTTCAAAAAGGACATATGCATTTTGCCCTATAAAGCTCGTACACCCTTTTCAAAAAGGAAGTATGCCGTTTGTGGTTCAAAGGGCATATGCCCTTAACATAATTTTATCATCAACTTCGACTAACCCATATTTCATTGTTTTATCTTGGAGATTTAAAATTTTAGAATAAGAAGAAGAGGACCTACGAGCTTTAGCCTGCCTTACATCTCAATAACTTGATTCCACATTTTGATCATGGTCTCGGATATGTTTTTTATTAAATTTTGATTTAAGGGTTTTAATTTATATGTATATATGTTTAAATTATTCCAATTAAATTTGATTTTCTCTCACATTACTTGAAGAATTTTTTTTTTAATAAATCTAAATACAAAATTTGATGGACCCATTACCTAAAGAAAACGTTGAACAAAACGGTGATCAAAACCCTTAGCATTTTGACTTCGCAAAAGAAGAAGTTGAATTATATGAATACTATAATGTAAAACAACAACAATTATAAATTATTATCAATAATTTGTGTCACTATTCAAGTCATAGAGCACACAATTCATTTGCGACTACGTTGGAAGTTGTTTTTAACGAATTAAGAAATGTCACTTCCCAAATTGATGTAATGTTGCATCAAAGAAAGGTGTTGAAAGAATATTATTATGAAAAATTGTCATATGAGGATGTTAAAAAAAAACATAATAAAAGAAGAACTAACGCAGTTTGTTTGTCAAGCTTGGAACTAACCAACCACCACGATCAAGTTGAAAATACCTTAGCATCGATTGGTGTGTTCATGCAGAGATAAAAACAACTTTGTGGATAGGTGGTGTATAGTGTTTGATGAGCTTCCATGAAATAATAATGAGGTTCCATTATATTTTTTGAGAAAAAATTAATTTTAGTTTTTAAAACAATAAATCTCAAATTATTTTGACATGAAGTCCTCCTAAGGTAGGGGAGGTGGTTCCTAATTTGATAGACTTAGTGTTAGGCAGGACCAAAACTGTCATAACTGAGTTCAGATAAATTGAAGGACAATAACACATATTTCTATTGTAATGAAATTACTTGGATGATTCATAATAATAAAATAATATATTTCATAATTAAGAATAAAGTTAGCATATCCATAATAAAAATTTGTGAAAGAGTAGAATACTTGAATAGTATGACTAAGCCACTTCGAGGGGGAAACCACTAAACAAAGAAATAAGAACAAAATTACCAATCTGATGATAAAATACTAACCACTACCTCCTATATATACTCTAATTATCCATGGTTATTCCATAGCTTGACAATACTAAGAACATCAAGAAATGCAATAAGAGAATATGAAGATATGTAAGCCACAAACTGGCCACACATATCGCTAGACGCACTATAGGTTAAGGACATAACATGCCCTCCCTTTTAGAACAACATTTTACTTAATGTTGAATCAAACTCTAGGATATTATTGTATAAACACTCCATCCTCCCACGTTTCATCTTTAGAATACAAGTTCTTCCATTTGATCAAACACTCCTTAATTGCTCTAGTCTGTAATTGCTTAGTGTGCATGTGAAAGATCTTTTTAGGCTCCAGAATGATTAAAAAAAATTCATCAAATTTAGGTAACTCATTTTAAGTGGAAACTCTATGTCTAATTACCTTTTTTATCCAAGATACATGGAATATTGTATGTATGCGAGTAGACGAGGAAAATTTTGGCTTGTAAGCCACATTACCAATTTTTTGCGAGATTTGATAAGGGCCATAATAATTATGTGACAATTTGTTATCCTTTTGGGCCATAATACTTAGGTGACAACTTGTTATCATTTTCCTATTGCTTCATAGACATATAATTATATGGATTCAAATACATAAAGACCCAAGCACCTATGTCAAAATGTCACTCACTATGGTGTTGATCTACGTGTTGCTTCTTTTTGTTTTGTGCCATCATTAAAGTCTCTTACAAACCAACTAGCACCTTCTATTGATGTTAAATGTGTTCCTCAATAGCTTGAACCTTGGGGTACACCATCAAGGATGAAGTGATGTATGGGGTGTGATACCCATACAATGCCACAAAGGGAGACATTTTGGAAGAAGTGTGAAAAGAAGCGTTATACCACCATTCAGCAAGTGGCAACCAATGAACTCATTTGTCCTATTTGTCAGAAACAAAATACTGAAGATACCCTTCTAGACATTTTTTGATTGCCTCTGTTTGTCCATCCAATTGAGGATGATAGGATAAGCTATGAGCCAACTGGGTGCCATATGATATCTCGGTCACTTACAATAATCTTTGGAGTACCATGCAATATATGAATTGTATTGAGAAAAAGCATAAAATATTGTACTGGAAATAAGTGGCTATGATAAGGAAAATAATTGAACGTACTTGGTGTGTCGATCCATAACTACCATGACAACATTTTTACTCTCAGACTATGGTAACCCAGTAATGAAATCCATGGAGACCTCCTCACAACATTGGCTAGGGATGGATAAAGGATGAAAAAGACATGGGGTCTTAATGGTTTAACCTATGTTCTATGTTGACATTATAGACATCTCCATTGAGTCCTTCCAAAAAAAAAAATTGCTTGATTCTATGATATGTTTTCAAAAATCCTAGGTGACCTCCCAATGGAGATGCATGAAGTTCTTGAAGGATTTTAATTTTGAGGACAAAATACTTGTAAAGATATTATCTATATTTATACCATAATGCATTCCCCTTCCATATAAATTTTTTAGATCCCCCAGAACCCTATTGAAGATTCTGAATAAAATCATGGGTAGCACTATCATTCTCCCATTTTGATATTTCTTCCTCTAGCTAATTTTCCTACCAAATAGTCATTACACATAACAATGCCTTAATTGATTCATCCCTCATAGATAGTTCATATACCACCACATTCTCTTTTATTTTCTTATAGACTATTTCGAAATCATAGCCTAACATTTTAGTCACCCATTTTTATTGTTCTTCCAAAGATAATCATTGTTACAAAAATATTCGAGGCTATCATGATTAGTCTTTACCTTAAAGTGATGACCCATCAGATAAGGTCTCTATTACTTTAATGTATGTAAAATGTCCATCATCTCTTTCTCATAGAGTGACTTGAGCATATTTTTTCTTCTTCAGTTGACGACTCTCAAATACAAGTGGTTTTACTTCTTACATGACTACAACCCCTATGCCATATCCTGATGCATCACATTCCACAACACAAGTTTTTAAAAAATTAAGAGTAATCAAAATTAGAGTGGTGCACATAGCCATTTTCAAATATTTAAATACATTGGTAGTTGTATCAGTCCACTAGAAGGATTCTTTCTTTAACAAAGATGTGAGTTGGGTTGTAATGCTACCATAATTTTTGACAAACCTGTGATACTAACCAGTTATCCCCAAAAGATTCTAGAGGTTCTTAAGTGTCTTGGGAATCTTCCACTCCATCATCACTTGGATTTTATTAGTATCAAATTCCACTCCTTCATGTGAAATAATATGACCCAAGCAATCAACCTCTTGGATGCCAAAATCACATTTGGAAGGTTTTACATAAAGCTTATGTTGTTCCAGAACAACGAGTACCTATTTCACATGCTTCAAATGGTTTTCCCAATTTTTGTTGTAAATTAGGAATGTCATCAAAAAACACCATTACAAACTTTCTCAAAAATGATCTGAAAATAATATTCATCAAACTTTGAAATGTAGACGGTTCATTTGTGAGGCTAAAAGGCATGACCATAAACTCATAATGGCCTTCATGAGTTCTAAAAGTTGTTTTAGGTATGTCCTCTACTTGGATTCAAATCTTATGATACCTAGAGAGAATATCTAACTTAGTAAAATAAACTATGTAATGTAATTCATCAATTAATCAAATAATAAACTTATCTTTGATGGTGTGCATCTTGAGTTCTTTGTAGTATGGGCACATTCCTCAAGTGTCATTGTTCTCCCACATCGTGACCACTACAGAGGAATATTCACTTTAATTGTGTTGGATGATTCCTGCCTCGAACATTTCCTATACCATATTTTCAATTTCATTCTTCTAGGTACACGGATACTTGTAGGGTCTGATTTTAGGTGGTGTACTTTTGGAAAGTAATCTGATGGCATTATCATGAACTCAGCTTGGTGGAAGTCCTTTTGACATGTCACCAAAAATAATAGAATGGTCATCCAACACCATTTATTAATCAAGATGGGTAGAATCGTTGGTTGGTTGAACTTAAATGGAAAATAAGTGTACCACAAATGCTTCAGTACTTTTTTTTAGAATCTTCATCATCTGATGTGAAATAACTAGTTGTAGATATTTAGCCCATAATCCATGCAATTCAAATGTCATGCCTTCTGAATGGAAGCGCATGAATAGTTCTTAGAAATTCATCTCTATAATTCCCAACATGATTAGCCATTTCTCTCATATAATAATGTCAGCCCATCCCATGGGAATACCAAACAAAAGAGAATCTAATAGGCAGTATCCCATAGCAATCTTAATACTATGACATTTTTTAGAATAGTTGATGGTACCACCATCTGTAATCATACCTAAAATTTTGGAGCTGGCTAAATGAAATAGTTCAAAGGAGCATCCAAATTACTACTAATGAAGTTGTGTGTACTACAAGAGTCAATCAATATAGTCACCTTTTGTTTCTTGAAGAAATCTACCACCTTAAGAATTTGAGTACTAATACCATAAAGTGCATGATATAAAATAGTAGGTTTAGAATCTTCATATTCATTCTTGGGGTTGTCCAAACCTCAACCTAAACCTTCATCATAATCATCATCTTCATTGGTAACTTCAATATAAAAAAACTTGTTTTTAGCACAATGATGTCCTTTTTTCCATTTGCTAGCATAGCCAAAACACATACCATTTACACATTTCTCCTCAATTTGTTGATGTGTCAATTAGGTAGGCTGAGGAAATGAAGATGCTGAGAAAGGGAGTTCGTAAACATTAGTGAAAGGTATTTATTTGAAAAGATCTTTTTCCTCTACCATGCATGCCCTTGGGATGCCTTTGGATACTGAACTGAGACTAAACATGCGAGCCTCCAATTGGATGTGATCCTTGAGGCTACCTAAAAATAGGTTAGTCAGATTTTACTCAATGATGTTTGCCACACGTAAAGGGAAATTCTGAAATTGATGAATATAATCTTCTACAATCCATGTTTGGTGTAGTTTGGCTAGTTGGTTGAAGTATTTTTCTTAGATATTGTTGTGATATTGGAGTTAAAGCTCTACAAAAAATATAAACTAGGAAACCAAGAGACACTTCTTTTTATTTTGAGCCCATAACCATCGATACCAAATGAATTGCTTAGGTTCTAGATACAGAAAGGCCATGACCACCTTTTATGAGCATGGATTTTAATGGAAATCAAATGAATTTTTAATTTAAGTGATCCATATGACTGGATCATTACCATCAAACTTACACAAGTGTACTTTTGACAACATCATCCTTGGACCAAGATTGGCATTATAATTTGTTGGAGTAGAAGAACCAAATAGGAGTGTTGGAGGGTTATTTTTCAATGGATGAGCTAAAAAGTTAGCCAATTACCTAGTTATTTATTTTAATTAATACTGCAAGCCATTCGTGTCCCCTCTCAGCCCTGTGATATCCCCTTTAACTGCATTGAGATCATCTTTCTACACAATGCCATGTAACTCTATCTCAAGTTTTTGAACCACCCCTGAAATACATAGATTAAAAGATCTAAACTCCATGTCATTATTGTGAGGAGTTTTAGGAGTTTTTTGACCTTTCCCATATCCACGAGTGTTAAGACTAGCCATGTACAAACCCTAGGAGTGTTTCAACCCTAAAAAAAGTGCAGTAGCATATGAGACCTTTGTAATCACCTCATTGAGATGAATCTAATGAATGTTAATGTGCATAAGGGTGAAAATTTTCAACCTAAAAAATTGTACTAGTAGAATATACCATTGTAATCATCTTGCAAAGATGAATCTGATGACTACTAATTTTTATAAGGTTAAAAAAATTCCAAACCTTTATTGACAATTATTTTTTTATTTTTATTTTTTTTGGTAAAAAAATATATGAAAAAAACTAAGGTGATAAATTTTTTATAGAAAAAAATCCTTAATCAGAAGTTATGTTTTTTAGACCTTCTTGTGTTGAGTATGAGTTATTCAAAAAATCATGCCATAAAAACTTACCCAAATCAAAGCACTAATACCACTTGTAATTAAATTTCTTAGATTATTTGTAGCAATAGAATAATATATCACAAAATTAAGAATAAAATAAGGAGATCTATAATAAAAAGTAGTGAAAGAGCATAATACTTGAATGTTGTGACTAAGCCACTTTGAGGGGGCAACCTTCACAATAATGCAATAAGAACATGATTCACAATCTAATAATAAAATACAAATCACCACCTCTTATATATACTCTACTTAACCATGATTATTCCATAGGTTGACCACACTAAGAAAATGGAGAAATGTAATATGAGAGTATTAAGGTATGTAAACCACGAGTTGTCCACACATATCCTTAGACACACTATAGGTTAAGCCTAAAATATTTCATTGTAGTACACAGATGGATACCCTTGAGGTAGTTACTAGTCTCACACAGGTTATCAATGACCATGGGGTAACATTATGGAATTATACATAGGCTATAGGTGGAGGCACATCTAGTAATGTCCCTCCTACTATTAGTGATAGTGTCCCTCCTACTAGTAGTGGCATAGCTAGTATTCATCCTATAGTTCTTGTACATCATTGCACATCATGTGGGAGGAAGTGTATTAGACCTCCTATTTAGGTTATACATACATGGGTTACACATGTGAATACTAGACATATATTTGTGCAACACACTAGTACCCAATAGTCTATGCCATTTATATTTGCCTCAACATATCTGGATAGCAGTACAAAATAATATATTCCATCTACAATTGCTTTAGCACCTCTAGATACTAGCACACATGAGTATATACCATCTGTAGTTACTTTCGGACCTCAAGACACTAGCATGCCAAAGTATACATCATTTGTAGTTGTTTCAGCACCTCATGACACTAACATTCAAGAGTATATGCCATTTGTAGTTGCTTTAGCAGCGCCCATCAACACACAACCAGTCATGTAGGGCTTATCTGCTTTACCATCTATATTTGACACACATGTTTAATTTTAATTATAGTTTGTTTATGTATGCAAAAGAATATTAAGTTTATCTTTTAGTATGTGTTTACTTAACTGACTAATATTTGACTTTTTTCATTTGTTGCTTGTATAAATGATCATTGATATTTTAGGTACCTCAGATGGCTTAGATTTTATTGTTGAGGCTACATTTAAGACTATAATACCTGACACTCATATTGAGAAGGTTAAAAATTACATAAATTTGTGTATTTAAATATTTTGTATACACCATAGTTTTAATACAGAAGGAATTTCTCTCTCTTTCTATCCCTCTCTCACTCTCTCCTTATTGACAAAAAGAATAATATTAATTTCAATTTATCTTAAATTAGGTTTCATTTTATTTGATTCATAATTGACCTCTTTATTTATTGGTTTTATAGATCATGAGAGATGTTATGGTTACCCTACATGAATCATAACAACATTTGACTAATGTTGCAGTTTCATCCCAAGATCCACTAGCTCCTCAGTATCACCTAATTTAGAGAGAGACTCATGAGAACACATAGTAAAATTATTTTTTAACTTCAAGTAATGATAGTCTATATCAAATTTGTATTTGTATGCACATCTATATCTAACTATATATGTATGCTCCATAGTATTCTCCATTGTGGATATATTTTTGGTCACATAGCCCAAGACAATCAATTAGGTGGCATGCGGTGAATCTAGAATCAGCTTGATGTAAAAATTTATCTTTGTCAGCTGTATCATTTTCCATGTATCATTTTAATGCATTAGATTTTTTATTTTATATGTTGTGCAAGCGCAACAATTTTACGAGGTTGTGGAAGAGACATTTGGTCCTTCACATGCTGAGATGAAAGTTTCTCCCCCTAATGAGTCATGAAACACCTTGGTTCTATATCTACGATGAGTAAGCATAAATTATTTGGAGGCAATGAAGAGCAGGAGATCTAGTTATTGTGTTATAGGTACTTATAAGCACAATCTATTTTGTATGTTGACATGGCCCATATTTTATGCTTATATGGCACTTTTTGTATATTTATATTATGGTATAGATTGTATCTAGATATGTCATATTTTTGATGTCATTATGACATAATTTCGATACACATGTACATACTATTGGACATATCTAAATGTGAATCATATATTTTCATAATTCATGGATACATATTTACTTCTTACATGTCATTATTATTTGTTGAACATGTTGTTACATACTTTTTATCCTTCTTGAAAGTATTCATAAATGAAGTTTCAAGCATGGTTGTGTGAATGTTCATGGATATTTCAAATGTTTAACTTTCATGAAATTTGTGTACTAATGTTATAATGAGTACAATGTAGTTATTTTGTTGTGCACATCTATTGTATGATTGCTTATATATGTTATGGTTTCTTAGCATTACCATAGATTTCATCAAAGAAATAAATAAATAATGAAATTATTTTAATGTCCATAAATGACCAAAAGTATGCCAATGGGATTAAAGGAAACAACAATTAGCCATAGAAAGTTATATGAAGAGAGAACCAAAGAAATAAAGCAGAAGGACATTTTTCTTTTTTATATCATTGGAATAAGTTTCAATTATGCAATTTACTATTGATACAATCAATAGACTAATTTATTATAAAAAAGATAAATGAAGAGCATTCTTAAGTATTAAATCTACAAACAAACCATGGCATCCAACAAGATTCAAGTCGTGACATGTATAATTAAAAATAAGGCATATCAACTCATAACATAAGCTTAGATTCGTCATAATTGTAGATATATCACGTATATGTAACATGTGCATATGAAGATTACACTTTGAATAATGAGAACCCTCATTAATAAATAATAACCAACTATCATCTTCCTTTCTCGAGAGCTCTATCTTATAAATGTCAATTAATGACATACATAACTATCTATCTCTAAATCTTAATGACATATATAATAAAGGGAAGGCATATGAAAAGGTTTGGTTTGTTTCTTTGTGTGTGTGTGTGTGTATCCACTTCCCTTGCCTTATAGCATGTTTATGGTTAGATACCTTCTAAAAGACTATAATATTTTCTTTTTGTTTAGGTGACTTGTGCATGAGTCAAGATGAGTGTCCTTGACACTTTCATAAACTTATTTTATGCATATGCATTCTATATACATCCAAACAAGATTAGACTAGATACATTTTCAATTATTCCACCTTCATCTGTAGTCAAAACTTATATGACATTGTCGAAGCTCTTTTTGCATTCTCAATGATAACCTAAATGATCGACAATTCCTTTAGACTATATTCATATTTCTTGGAAATGTGAAAAAAATAAACTAATCCAAATAGCAATGAGAGGTAAACAAAATTCATACGAACATGTGTCAATGAAGACTGGAGACAAATCTCATTGAATGTCTTTGTCTATGCTTGAAGTGAAGGAATCATATATTTCAATTAATTCCATATATGTATATCTATTTATTCACTCTCTTTCCATCTTTCTAAGCTAAATTTAAATTATTGCTAGTGTGATTTCCTACAATTAAAACACTATCCTACTAACTTACTTGTTTCTCTAACTAACTTGGGCACACTTTTTTTGAGAGATACAAGGGGTAAATATGAGTCATCAATGCCTAGAATTTCATGGGTGAGTCCTATGATCAGCCCTCAAAAGAATAAATTACACTTGGGATGAATGAAACACAATGGCATGTTTTCTCTCGCAGCTAAATGTCTCTTAAGGGAGCAAAAGTTAGTCAGTGGGAGGCATATCTTTTGACTTGCCAAGCTAATCAATAAAAGACCTATGAAAACATGTCTACATGGGACTATAAATGAATGAATGGGCTCCATATACTCCCGATTAGGACTCAAAGTCAAAATTTATAGTCGACCAGATGAATACATAAGATAAGCTTCTCATCCTCGATTGAGAAAATAGAGCAAAATTTGGGTGTGTATTTCAAAAAAGTGATGAGCAGTAGAGATGAATTGATATTGCCTACATTTTCATGGGTGAGTCCTATAATCACCCTGTGGAGGATTCGGTACCACTTGGGATGAAGGAGACACAACAATGCATTTTATCTCATAGTCAAAAGTTTCTTAAGGGATTAAAAGTTAGACAGTGGGAAACATATATTTTGACTTGCTAGTCTAATTAAAAAACCATATGTGTAGATGCATCCAAATGAGGATATATAATCTATAATGGCCAAAATCCATTGTATTTTGGGCCCTAAGGTCAAAAATTTGTTGTTGTTTGGATGAATCCCTTAAGATAAGCTTCCTATCCATGAGTGGGAAAATAGATAAAACTGTAGGCATACATTGCGATAAAACTATGAGGGTTAGAGATGAGTCATCAAGTCTTATAGTTGCATGGGTGAGTCCTTTAAGCACATCCTATAGGATTCCATACCACTTAGGATGAAGGAGACATGATTACATGTTTTATCTTGTAGATAAATATATCTTAAGGGACCAAAAGTTACTTGGTGTGATGCATATCTTCGTACTCGCTATCCTAGTCAATGAACCATCTATGAATATGCATCTAGATAGGGTGTATAAATAATATAATGGACCTATTCCACTATTCATCAAGCCCCAATATTGAAATTTTTAGTCATTCAAGTGAATATCTTCAGAGAATATTCTCATCCTTAAGTGTGTAAATAAAATGAACTTACAGTGCACATTTTAGGAGAGCTGTGAGGCTAGAGATGAGATACCGATGTTTATAGTTACATAAGAAGTCATCTGAGCACCACCAGAGGATTATGTGCCATCTAAGATGTGCGATAATTGGTGACATGTTTTCTCTTGCAGCCAAATGTCTCTTAAGGGACAAAAAATATGTTGGTGGGAGGCGTATCTTCGTAATTGCTAGCCCAATCAAGGAATTATCTATGGGAACACATACAAATGGACATATAAATGTTGGAATGGCCTCTATCTACTCTGTATCAGGTCAAAAGTATGAAATTTATAGTTGGTTGGATGAATCCCTTAAGAAGAGCTTCTCGTCCCTGACTGGGAAAATAAAATGAAAATTGGGTGCGCATTACAGGAGAGCCATGAGGTGTAGAGATGAGATGTTAGTGCCTGTAGTTGCATGTGTGAATATTTTAAGCAGCCTCTAGAGTATTATGTGCCACTCGATATTAGGGAGACATGACAACATGTTTTCTTTCTTAGCCAAATGTCTCTTTAGGGACTAAAATTTGGTCAATACGAGGCATATCTTTTGACTCCCTAGCACAATAAATGAATTGTCTTTGTAGACACATCAAAATAGGCATATAAACATAGGGAATGGCCCCCCTTTACTTTCCAATAGGACCTAAGGTTGAAAGCTACAGTCAATTGGATGAATCCCTCAAGAGAAGATTCTTGTTCCTGAGTGGGAAAATGAATTAAAATTTGTGTACGGATTATAGAAGAGTCGAAAAGGGTAAAGACAAGCCATCAGTGCAAATATCTACATGGGTGAATCCTATGTACACCTTATAGAGGATTCTATGACACTTAGGACAAGGGAGACATGGTGATGCATTTTATCGCATATCCAAATGTCTCTTAAGGGACCAAAAGTTGGTTAGTCGTAGGTTTATATTTTGAATCATTAGCACAATCAATGAATTGTCTACATGAATTTATCTCGATAGACATATAAATTTTAGAATGGCCCCCTACACTCTTTGTCAGGTTTTAGGGTCTAAAGTTACAGTTGATGGGATGAATCCCTAAAAAGAAGCTTCTTGTCCTTGAGAAGGAAAACAAAGCAAACTTCAGGTGTGCATTGTAAGAGAACCATGAGGGGTATACATGAGTTGTCAGCTCCTATAATATCATGGGAGAGTCCTATAAGTACTTATTATAGGATTATGTGCTACTCAAGATGAGGGAGACATGGTGATGGAGTTTCTCTCAAAACTGAATGTCTATGCAAATTCATACTCACAGCCCAGTCAATGAAATGTCTATGCAAACACATATACATATTAATGTATAAAATATGGAATGGCCCCTCTCCACTCTTCATCAGGCCTTGAGGAAAAAAAATTTAGTTAGTCAAATGAATCCCTTAAGAGAATCTTTTCATCCTTGAGCTTACAATGGAGTGAACTTCTAACATGTATGCAGGAGATCTGTGATGGGTAGAGACAATTCATCAGCACCTAAAATTACATGGGTGAGTCCTATATTCATCTCCTAGAGTATTTCATGCCACTCTAGAGAATAAAAACATGACAACATGTTTTCTATTGCAACTAAATGTCTCTCAAAAAGTTGTTCGGTAACAGGCATATCTTCGTACTCACTAGCCCAATCGATAAAAAATATATGTGGACACATATAGTTGGGTGTCTAAGCAGTGGAATGGACTCCATCTACTCTTTTTTAGGCCATAAGGATTAAAGTTGTAGTTGACCAGATGAATCCCTTAAGATAATGTTTTCATCCCTGAGTGTGTAAGCATAGTGAACTTCCAGTGCATCTTACAAGAAAACAGTTAGGGAGTTTTAGCTCCTTAAGTTTCATGGGTAAGTCCCAGGATCACCCCCATATGATTTTATCCCAATTGAGATGAGGGAGACATGGAAATCAGTTTTCTCTCTCAACCAAACATCTCTTAAGGGACTAAAATTTGGTCAATGAGAGGCATATCTTCTTAATTGCTATCCTAATATATGAACCTTCTTTGTAGACACATCTAGTTACATATATAAACATTAGAATGGCCTATGTCCACTCTATATTAGGTTATAGGGTCAAAATTTGCATCAGGTCAGAGGCATCCCTAAAGAAAAGATTCTCGTTCTTGAGTGGAAAAATAGGTCAAATTTTTGGTGCACATTACAGGAGAATGTGAAGCATAAAAATGAGTTGTTAGCACCTAAATTTACATGGGAAATTATTATAATCACTCCTTAGAGGATTTCATGCCACTCAAGATGAGTGATCCACAACAACACATTTTCTTTGATTACCAAATGTCTTTAAAGAGACCAAAACTTGGTCAGTGGTTAACGTATCTTTTGAATCGTTAGCCCAATCAATGAACGATCTTCATTGACACATTTGGATGGGTATATAAACATTGAAATGGAAACCCTATACTCTTTATTAGGCCCCAAAGTCAAAAAAAATAAGTGTTTTTAGGCATCCCTAAAGGCAAGATTCTCATTCCTAAGTGGGAAAATGTATCAAAATTTTGACGCGGTTTTGCAAGAGAATCATGAGGGGTAAAGATGAGCCATCAATGCCTATAGTTACATGGGTGAGTCCTATATGCACCCTTAGGGTATTCCATGCCACTTAAGATGAAGGATAAATGGTATCATGTTTTTTTATCATAACTATATGTCTCTTAAAAGACCAAAAGTTGGTCAATGGTAGAATATCTTTTGACTAGCTAGCCCAATCGATGAATCGTCATTGTAAACACATATAAATGGGTATATAAACTCTAGAATGGCCACCTTCTACTCGCTATTAGGACCCAAGATTGAAATTTACACACATTAGAAGTTACCCTTGAATGGAAGCTTCTTGTTCTTAAGTGGTAAAAAAGAGAAAACTTCTAGCGTGAGTTATAAGAGAATTGTGAGGGGTAGAGATGAGTCATTATCCCATACATTTGCACAAGTGAGCTCTATAATCACTCTATAGAGGATTATGTGAAACACAATATGATAGAGGCATGATGAAATATTTTATGTCATGGCCAAATGTCTTTTAAGAGACCAAAAGTTAGTTAGTGGGTTGCGTATGTTTTGACTCACTAGCCCAATCAATGAACCATATTTGTCAACACATCTAGGTGAGTAAAGACAAACCGTCATCTCCTATAATTATATGAGTGGGTCCTTTAAGTCCCTTCAAAGGATTCTCTACCACTCATGATGAGGCAAATAATTATCTACTCAACATGTATTTTTTTAGTATTCTCTTTGTTTCAGGAAGACAATCTTCTCTACTCACGACACCAACCACATAAAGGTGGAAGCTCATTTAGTACCACAAACCTACATAAAATTTGCTATTAAAAATTTTAAACATAAAAAAACATATAATGAAAAAACAATTCAAAATTAAAATTACACTAATATAAATAAGTTAACTTTAGTAATTTTAAAAGCCAGATGCATTAAATATTAACCTTGCCAAGTTAATCCATTATAACTTCAAGATCAACTCTAATTTTAAGTGTTTCTAGAATCACTTCATTCTTAGATTCATGAACTTTCCACAAACTTTTATTCTGAGGCTTTCTATGAAGTTTGATCATCTAAATATTTGTAGTGGTAACCAAATTTAAATAATGAAGCACCACCCTATGTGTTTCAAAGTCCTCAAATAACTATTGCTTTACTTTTTTATGAAAGTATTTATGAAGCCAAGTTCCTGTAACCACCACATATCTAGTTGGATAAACTAGGTCTTCTCCTTTTGTGATAGTTGTGTTTAATTTTTTGTTGCCTCTACACAATGATATAATCAGTATTTTATTCCTTCATCATTACCTTGAGGTGTAATCATTGAAAAAACTTGCCATGAAAATTAAAAATACAATCAATTTTTAAGGACTTAAATTGAAAATAAGCTATTACTAGTTATACAAGATCTGAGATGTGGTCAAAGTCAACTGATGATGCCATTACATGATCCCATAGTGGTCAGAATGAATCTCTAGTCTCCATAGGCATTATAGTTCTACAATACCATTTGTCAACCCATTTTTTTTACTCACATTCATTCCAATTAAATTCCATACAACTTAAACAAAAGTATGCCATATCACTAATATAAATAGTGCATGAACTAAAATTCAAGCTTTAAATGGAATGGAAAGTACTCGATTGAGGTACTGTACTGCAAACTTCATACATTATATTAACTTTTTAATCCATTAGCCAAAAGAATTTTTACACATGAAAATATTTATCTGATCCATGTGAAAAAAAATCATTACACCAAGTCATAATACTTACAACATCAATCAAATTAACACCATTCTTATGCTTTTCCTACTCTTTTTAAAGGGCTCTTTATACACAGGCACCTGCACCATCATGTTCCCCTTTGTCATGCTCAACCTCAAAGAAACTCCAAAAAGTTGAACCCCTTTCTTCTTATGCATCCTACTTAACTAGTAAAAAATTTGACAATTCTTAAATTATCTTACACAATTATCTGACCACATGTAATGTGTATTAAACATGATTTATCTTGCATTCATACTTCAATAAAATATCTCATAATAAACTTGTATAAACTCTGGAGAATGTGATATGTCATCTCTCATATAAAAGTGGTGCTCCTTAAAAATATATTTGTTGTCCTTTGTGCTATAAGGTGATGTCTAAATGTAATATGCACACAAATTCAAACATGAATTGAATTATAGTACTGGGATTGAACCTCTTTTTATGATTGTAGTGTGTAGTTTTTAGCAAAGTCCACAACCTAAATAATGGTCCCAATTAGGAAGATGTCCTTACAAAGCTTGAATTGATTATCTAACCATTTTGTCTTGTGTGTGTCTTGAATGTTAGTAGATAATATTGTTCTTGAATTCAAACATGAAATCAAATACATATACCTAGGTTGTAATTAACTCACATCTCAATGACACTTTGCCATCTTTTAATACATACTTTATAGATTTGTACTTCTTAAAATCAACTAGTTGCTTTCTAAAATTGATGTGAAATTCCTTCATGTACACAGTTAGTCAAATATGACAAACCACCATGAGTGTTACATAATCCATCTAAACATTCTATGGCAAAAAAAATTGACCATTATGTCTTTGACAAAAAAGACTTGGGATTAAATCTCTCAACGTTCTAGATGGGGAAGCCACCATACATTCCTGCATAATCTCGTCAATATGTAAAGTAAAATGTATATGACAAAATATCAAAGGGTATAGAAAATTCAACGTGGATCTTATAACAATAGGTGGTGCACATTTGATTGATTTTAACATATAAGAACTTGCACATCTCAAATAACCCATGTCCAAGAAATGTTTTACATGTGTCTAAAGATTTCTTGAACCTTTCCTTTTTTGAACATCTTTTACATTAGATGAGACCCTTGTGTTGTCATGCTAAAAAATTCCAATCAAATGTCTTATTCCTTCAACTAACACCCTATCTTTTCGTGGGATTCTATCACTAAATGCCGAACAATTTTGAGTAAAGGGTCATTAAGCCTTGTTCTTCTTTTTATGACATTTATTAGAGTTTTCCTAATCATTTTCAAAGATTTACTTGTTTTACTAAGAAATTGATCTCTAGATATTGACTTACTCACTATAGATTCCATTATTACTCATCTTGCCACACTACTATCCTTTTTTTGAGTTATATTCCCTATTGCATTAAATTCATTAAATAGATTCTTTACTATTGTATTATTTTTTCCCTCTGTATTACTTATTCTTAACCCTAAATTATTCATCATAGAGCATACATATTTTTTACATTTTCATTAACATAACACATAGTTGACATCGTTTTGTATGGCTTATCTTCTCAAATGCATAATTCTATACACATTGAGTTGATCTCACTAATATTCTACCTTCCAAATGTTTTATTTTTTCCTCATCTATTTTAAACTAATACCTTAGTGTTTGTCACATTATCCTTGGAGGTCTGGGTCTGAGAGCTTTATTTTTTATTAAATTGGATGGTGTTAGCACTTCAACCATAGAAGGGATATTAGAGTGTTGGTTAGGTACATCAAACCCTATAGGTGAAGTTAATTCCTATTCATTATAAGAGAGATGAATTAAGGTCATTACGTGATGTTGATTCATCATGCTAAAAAACTTCATCATGGATGGATGTTTCATTAAATTGTGTTTCTCTATGTGTTTCATCACTCAATGCAAATTCATTAGTTAGATGTTTTACATTTTGAATTTCATCATTCAATAGGGATTGATTAAGTTCTCTTATATCATTTGAAGACATCAAAACTAAATTCCATGGAATTGGACATGTTATTTTCATTTGAAATATTGCCTGGTGTGGAGGAAGTACCTTCACCTTGTATAGAAACTATTACGGATGCTCTCCTATCTGCTTGTCTTTTTCTTTCTTTTTCTCTCTTAACTTCAATTTCCTCATTTATTAGCTCCTGAATTAATCTTTTGTGGTGACTACTCGATCCCATTATTTATCTTTACACAAATAATTATAGGTTTAGATTATAAATTGAAGAACTTATAGTAATTGAGATAAAGTAAATGGAGAATTTACAAAATTTTCAGAGTGTAAGCAATAAAAACCATTCTAAGTTTGTCAAATGAAAAATGAATGGGTGAATTTTATGGCCAAATAAGTAAAATTTGTGAACTACAAAGGGCGTATGCCCTTTTGAAAAGCACACATGCCCTATGTGGAGGAAGTTCTAAATAGCCAATTCCATTTAATGACATTTTTGGTCTTCAAAAGGATATGTGACCTTTACAAAAGGATGAATGCCTTGTACATAAGGGTGAATGCCCTTTGTAAAATGTGTACACCTTTTGGAGAAGACATTTCCACTTTCCCTCCAAAATTACTTCAGTCTTCTCCAAAGGGTATACACCATTTGCAAATGGTGTTCACCCTTTTATAAAAGGTGTACCACCTTATATAAAGTGTATACACCCTTTTAAGTTATCAATGATTTGACTTTTCTACTTTCCCTCTAAAACTGCTTTGGTTTTAGGTTTGGGGGGGTCCAAACTTAGCCTAAAACCTGTCATGAACCAACCCAAATGATTTTTTAAAAATTTATGTGTCTTTTCCATCTTTATTGACACATTTAATCAAGTTATTTTTATCATTTAAAAAAAACATGGGTTTGTAGATGGGAAATCATGGTATTATATATATATATATATATATATATATATATATATATATATATATATATATATATATATATATATATATATATATATATATATATATATATATATATATATATATATATAAAGTTAAACTATTATTTTTTATTATTAATTAATCTATACACAACATACCTCATTATGGATAATATACATATCGTTCTAAATATTGTTATAAATTTTTGAATGTTAATTGAAAGTTTATAAAACTTATATCTTAACAATCTACACATTGTTGGTTGTGCTTTAAAATAAATAAATTTTGATTTTCAAGAAGATAAGGTCAAAATTTTGTGTTTGTACACTTGTCATTTCAATTTTCCAACTATCTTCACTTATAAAATTATTTAAAAAATACATACATACATACATATTCTTAATAATGTTTGATGTTTCCTATATCTATACAGGAAATTTCATATAAAAATTCATTCATTTACTCAAAAAAAGTGTACTCGTACATATGTAGTCTCCTTATCTTTTCACAAAAAAATACCAAGCCATTATCATAAATACATCGATTTCACATACTTTTATCATCTAAGAATTGAGAAAAAATAAATTATAAACTACATTTAGAATTACCCAATTCGTATTCTTACATTGTTGTAAAATTCTTTTTCTAAGTGTCTCTAAAATTCTCTCTAAGTTCAACTATTGTTATTGTCAAAAAAAAATGTCAGTTTAAGCACCTCCCTTTTATCCCACATTATCCTGCATCTAACCATTATATCTAAAAACAAAGATCTAATTCTAGGATTAAAATGAGTTAAAGAGATGAGTATTAAAAATATCAAAGCCAAAGGAGATCCTGAACTGATCGCGAAATAGGTACGAGGCCAGTACCATGTAAAAAATGATAGGCTAAGACATTGCCTAAATAGTTTTTGAGATTGCATTGAACCTCTTAGAGCTGTTTCAATTAATATTGCTCCAAGGGAAGAATCAAAAGTTGACACCCTAGTTGTATTTGTATATTCCCCATCCAAAGTTTGACAATGACAAGTATATCATTGAAATGGCATACCACATGAAAGTTCCATATAACTCATAAAATTGGCAAGTGTTCAAGAACGATGATCAGATCATCACCTTTTTAGAATAAAAAGATAACTTTAGAAATTTGTATTTTGAAGGAATACCTACCACATAAGGGAAATTTTTTGTGTCAGAAGAAAAAGACGTAGAAACTAAAAATCAATCCAATATTGAAGCTAATCAACGAGATGGTAAATTCATTTAGTTGAAGGTAAATAAGATCCCTAAAGTGGTTTATCTTCAATAAATGTTTGATAAACATAACAGGTACATAAAAATGAAAATCCAAGATTATCCTTGAGGGGCAACTACATATGAAAGAGTAAATATTGGTACTCAAGAGGAGCTACGATATGTAAACATTGGTAAATATTATTCCAATGAAGAATATAAAAGTTTCATATCTCTATTCAAATTATATAGAGATATTTTTTCATAGAGTTATGTTGATCTAAAGGATTTCAGACCTAAGAGTATACAACATAATATTCCTATAAATCCAGACATTAATCCATTCAGGAAAAAGTTAATATATTACAATCCTAAGATTGTAGGGACCATCTATGAAGAAATAAATAAAATGTTGAATGCAAGAATCATATTTCCTATCCATCTTTCTACAAGGGTGGTCAACATCGTGCTTGTTAGAAACAATAATGAAGAGATTTTTATTTGTGTATATTTTTTCTATTTGAATCGGGCCTCATTCAAAAATCATTACCCTCTACCAATCATGGATCAGACCTTGTAAGTTAATCCAGGCTCTAAAATGATGTTCATATTGGATGGTTTCTCCCTGTACAACTAGGTAGATGTTTATCCAAAAGATCAATACAAGATTATGTTCACCACCCCTTACAGAATATTTGCATATAGGAGAATTCCTTTTGGTATTATCAACGCAGGAGATACATTCCAAAGAGAAATGGATTTAGCTTTCAATGATATAAATAATAAAATCATAGTGATCTATCTTCATGGCCTCACATTGTTCTTAGAGAAAAGAGAATATCACTATGAACATTTGAAAATGATAATTGAAAGATACCAGGCCTGTGCCATATCTCTAAATCTAAGGAATTCCATCTTTACAGTGACTGAAGGTAAACTCCTAGGACATGCAGCCTCTAAAGAAGGTA
Organism: Torreya grandis; assembly: GCA_037957365.1. Taxonomy (NCBI): domain Eukaryota; kingdom Viridiplantae; phylum Streptophyta; class Pinopsida; order Cupressales; family Taxaceae; genus Torreya; species Torreya grandis. Next base: position 7,962,115 of record JARHVA010000082.1, on the reverse strand, counting down.
CCAAAATTGATCTACAAAAGGTAAATGCAATCCAACAATTGTCTCTACCCACTAGCAAACACAACACACATTCATTTTTTGGCCATGTAAATTTCTCATAATATTTGTTCCCAATTTTATGGATATGTCTAGCCATATTACTCAAATTATTTGAGGAAATGACTCTTTCAAATGGAATGATGCACAAAGAAATATTTCTATGAGATAAAGGAATCCACTACCAAAGCACCCATTCTAACTTATTTATATTTTCAAAAAGATTTAACTGCATACTATTATTCTTTCGAGTATACATTGTTAGCCATCTTCATACAAAAAATGAAGAAGACATTAAATCTCCAATTGCCTTCATGAGTTGTGGCTTGAAAACCCATGACTCAAATATTCCTCAATCAAGAAACATGCATATGCTATAGTCAAATTTGTAACATATTCTAGGTTTTATATATTGAACTCCCACACAATCATGATGGTCCCAGATCCTATTATCAAATATATTTTAACTCAACAAAAACTTAATTAAAAAAGAGGTGAATGGATTGCTAAGGTGCAAAAATATGATCTAAATATCAAACCCACCTACTTGGTGAAAGGCCAATGTCTTTGTCAGTTGATTTTTGAAGGTGTTGATGTGAAAAGAGAAGATAAAATAGAAAAGCTACCCTTGGTGGTCTTTGCTGACTCTCTCAAAGAATGGTATTTAGACATTGCAAGCTTCCTATAAAATAAAGAATGCCCATGTCCTATATCTATTTCCTATGTCCTATTGTTCCCAAAAGCTTTCAAGTCAAATGTTTCCCCAAATCTTGTAACAACATAGATGTCCAAGTCGAGTCATGAGTTGGTTCAAGTGCAAGTCTTCTTTAACTATTAGAGTAGCATGCAAAAAAATTAAAGAGAACAATATAGCCTGACAACACATATTTATTTCTCATATGATTGAGATAGGTGAACTACCTGTCAATTGTTCAGACCAAGACATCAAGATTAATAGGAAAATATTTTCACATTTATTCTCAAATGAACATGCGAACATCCAAGAGTAATCTAATCAAATGGTATGGCTTGTAAATGTGTGTTCATTATTCATATGACTGAAATAGGTGAATTATCCATCAATTATCTAAATCAAGGTATGCAAGTATGTAGACAGAAAAATAAAAGTATCAATGACCAAAGAATCTAGAGTTTTCTTCCATCTTATTAGGGAATGTGGTCCCATAGTCAGAGCCAACTATTAACATATAAAATTGAAGTCTTGATATTTTTTCCCAATTCTTACTCCATTGTGTATACTACGTCATTGTGATCAATTTTGATTATTAAAAGTTAGTGTAAAAATGAATTTTCATGTATCAAATTGAGGTTCTTGGTAGGGAAAATACTTGATTTTGTCTAATTTTATAGGTGCAAATAAAAAATGATAGACCTGATAAGGTATTGATGATGTATATGTCAAGAAGGCTTGGCAAACCTGATGGGCTCTAAGTTCCACAATTACCAAGAAAATCCGATAGATCCAATTACGTATAGTACCACAAGTTTTGTTGGTGCCCAAAGTGCTTGATGGGCATCATATGCCCATCAGGGTTTGTATGTTAATTACATTAATCACCATTTAATGTTTTAAGTGCCAATAAATACTGATGGTGTCAATAGGGTATTTGTTCTTTAAGTTTCATCAATGTCTTAAGCACCTAATTGACTCGATGGCACCGATGGGGTAAGGAAATGAAACCACAAACATTCAACAAGTTGTTAGGTTATCATGAATCACCGACAGACCCAACTAGGTCATAGAACATTGAGCATCCTTGGTACTCAATGGGCCCAATTAATTTGATAGGGACTATGGGATGTTATTTTTATCTTTATTGGTACCACAAGTTCCTTCCAAAAATGAGTAATTTGACATAGTCAAAGGACAAAAAGTACCATGCATACTTGAAGTACATGATGAACCTAACAGGCTTGATGGGGTCTACATGGCATGCATAGAATGAAATTTTTAAATAGGCTCTATCACATATAGATAAAAAATTACAAAATCTTGTATTACAAAAGTGAGAATACAAAAAGTCACAGTGAAATATGAAGGGTTAGCCCATTCCATCCTATCTATAAATTGGATAAATAACAATTGTAAAAGGGTTGTTTGATGATCATTGTAATTTTACTTGAAAGGAAGGAGAAATAAATTTTGCATTCATTCAAAATTTTGTGTATAAATTTTTCTTTGTAGATGTGTGTTTTTGCTATGTTAATACATATCTCTTAATTCAAGTAATATTTTGTAATATTGTCAAAAAAGCATGCTAATTTTCAAAATGCTTCTTGTCACATGTAGGATGAAATATGTGTTTGCATGTTCATGGATGACCCTTCATATTAATTCCTTTTATATTTATTTTAGGTTGAAAGTAATAAAACACCATTCTCTATTCAACATGTAAATATTGTGAATAGGTTTATTTATGTTTTCCCCATTTTGAATAAAAGGAACATCCCCTCCAAATAGAGGAGATAATTTTTTTCTCCATCACTATTGTGAAATACACATTTTGTCAAAGTGATAAATATTTCACCAACACTTTATAAAAGGGAAGGTACTTATATGCGTGACATCACTAAAGAAACTCGACAACTCTACATAATTTAAAAGCCTAGTCATAAAGTTTTTTAGAGGAAGTTACACCATTAATTAGATGAATTCTTGATGATTTCCATAAATTATCACATATGATATATATACATCCTATCATTAGGAATACATGGTAAGACACCAGAAATTTGAATTGAAAATATTAAGGGGAAATAAATCATAAATGCATTAATATTTATAATTAAAGCAAATAGTTTTAGAGTCGAAAGATGTTTTTGGTATCCATTTGAGAGCATATTAATTTCGAGCTTGAAACCATCAAATCATCTTAAAATATATAATAGTGTTTTGATCTGGTTAGTGATTTCATCCCTTTACTTTAGAATTAATTGAAACAATGGGCCCTAAAAGAGGGGAGAGTTTAGGATTTGATGAAGGTGTCCACAACTAGAGGAAAATTAAGAAGGAAAAGCAACACACAATGACATCCAAATTAGTTATAAACTGTACTCAAATGATGGATTTTGAGGTATCATCTACTCCCCATGATTTTGAAATTCATAAGGAAAATACATGCCCATATGTAGAGATACCTTTGATAGATCTTATATCTCTAAATTCCCAAAATATGTCTATAAACCCTAAAATTTTTTTTAAGCCACTAAGCCTATCATAATTAAATATGGGGAGGCCATAATTGACATTTTAGAATGTGTGTACACACACACACACACACGCATATTATATATACATATACATATATGTGTATATATAGATATATACATATACAAGTATATATATATATAATATGCATATGTACTAATACACCTGTATATGTATATACATATACACATATATACCAATATATATGTATATTTGTATGCACCAATGTATATTTAGATATGTGTATACATATATGTACATTTATATACACATATATACATATGTGTATGAATAGCATATATATATATGTGTGTGTGTGTGTGTGTGTGTATACATATATTTGTATATATGTATATATATTATATACAAATATAAATATATGTTGTATATATACATATACATACATACACATACACATGTATGTATATATATATCTAATATATATACATGTATGTACATGTGTGTGTGTGTGTGTATATATTTATATACGTGTACATACATACACATATACATATATACATACATGTGTGTATCTATATACATACATATATGTATTTATTCATACATACATGTATATATATACACATATGTATGTACATATATGTATATATATAGATATACATGGATACATACATATATGTATGTATGTCTATGTATATGTAAACATATGCATGCATGTATATACATATGTGTGTGTACACATATGTATATACATATATATGCACTTGTATATATATATATATATATATATGTGTGTGTGTGTGTGTGTGTGTGTGTGTGTGTGTGTGTATACACTATATACATGTATTTATATATAGATACACACATATGTTTGCATGTATGTATGTATGTATGTATACATATATATATGTATATAGATACACACATGTATGTATATATGTGTGTGTGTGTGTGTGTATGCATGTATGTATATGTATATGTATATGTATACATATGCATACATGTATATACATATACATATGTATGTATGTATATGTATATATAAATATATATACACATGTGTATATATGTATGTATTTGTGTATACAATGTATATATACAAATACATATATATGCACACACATGTATACATGTATGTATATATTTATATACGTATATACACATACATATATATGTGTAGATATATGTATATGTATACACATGTATATATGTGTGTGTATATTTATATATACGTACATATACATACATACACATATTTATCTGTATACATACATATATGTATGCATACATGTGTTTGTATATATACACACATATGTGCGTATACATATATGTATGTATGTATATATGACCCCATTTTAATAAGAATAAAAAATCCCTAAGGGAGACATTCTATTCAATGAGATCTTAGGGATTCATTTGTGTATCATGGGCATGTAATTTGGGTCCATTCATGTTTCTCCCAGTTCACCCTTGTTATGAGCTAGTGGCAGCCTGTGTTGATAATTATTGCCCAAAAAATTGGTAAATATGAACTAAGAGTGGTACCTTAATTATTGAAATCATTTATGAGTCGATAAGGAAGATGATGGCCATAATAATGTTCAAGGTGGATGCTACCAGTGAAAAATAGATATGCTTATAAAATAAGGTTACTAATAAATTAGAATCTCTGAATAAGGAGGTAAATTATGACCCCTTGACACAAGAACCCTCAATCCTTATGGGTCTCAATCATTTCAAAGAGAATGTTAAAGATGTCATAAGCATGATTATTATTATTATTATTTTTGGTTACGATGATGATCAGAGAGTGTACTCACATTGGGTAGCCAAAGTGTATGGAATTATGTCCTTAAATTTTTATGCCAAATAATATTTGAATCTAGTAATCTAATTATGAATGAGATGCATTAGGATGTTCAAAATTTTCTACACATAGGAGATTCAATTACCCTACCTACCTATCTTATGCGATCCTTTATCACATTTCACAAAAGATGCAAAACCTATATCTAAAGATCTATGTTTATGATAGTCAATAACATCTAATGATAGAATTGACAAATGTTTAAAAAAAAAAAAGCAATATTATGGCTTTGTGAATGGCTTCATAGCACCAATGGTGGTTATGATAGCGGGAGGGGCTTGTATAGACTAGCTCCATCTATTGAATAGACCCTACTATGGTGATAATATGGGATTAGTATTTTCTAGGGGATATTACATTCTTTATACTCTATGGTTATACCTGAGCTCTTTTCAATATACATAAATATGTGTCTAAAGGGTTTTTTTCCCTAGAATACATTAGGTAGTGTAAACACTAATATTAAATATTTATAACATTTTAGTCTTACACATTTGACAAATATCAATCAAGGATCTATCCTTCAATTTTAGACATCCCTACTATTGAAAGGCTCGTATTCACCATCTCATTATGCTTAAATAATTATCTCTCAGTCTGATCCATATCATTATGATGACTCACGTCTCTTATACTACACGATTAAAACTTGATAAACTTCCTTCACTATCAGTTTCATATCCATAGCTATTTTTTAGCCCTCTAGATACTACCGGCCACATAGGAACAATACCGCTAATGGTAGTGCTTAAATCCTTATTTAGTGTCTAGTAGCCAAAATTCACCCAAATTACAAAATGATCAAAACTGATGGGTCAGCCCAATTGTCTTATTTAAGCCTATTGTGATAAATTTTCAAAAGATGTGCTATAAATAAAAGTCTAATCCTTATAATTATTCAACTTACAAATACCAATCAAATACCTACAAAATCTAAATCAATCAACTACACAAACATTATATTCTACCTTATTTGACCCTATTTTCATATCAAACATAGTAGTAATCATATCATAGGCCTAAAACATTCAAAGAGTAGCCCATGAGTTATATTTGTCAAATTACAAGTTAGATCACTACATGCATCTTGATATATTATATTGTATCATGTGTACACATTTTCCTACATATAGAGGATAACTACATAATTTTGAATCCCTCCTTGGAGTATTGACTATGTAAGCAATGCCCATTAATAGAGGGGTCTTTTGTGTAGTTTGACACTATAGCCCATTAACCCATTTTTAAATAAACTCATTTCAAGGGTGAAGAAGGGTGAACAACTAGGGTTTGATCAATCAATGAAGAGTGACAACTAATATCCCATATATGAATACTCTAGTAGAAATATGAAAGAAAATTCAAGACAACAAAGTTGGTCACATCCAGATCTACTCATTATTTCATACTAGACACTTGCATCATAATTAGACACTAGTGTTGATAGTCGTGTCTACGACCAAAGAAGTATAATTTCCATAATTTGATTACTGATCCAAAACATTAATCCTACATATTTTACACCTAATTCCATTCCAGATTTGCTTGTGCACAGTAAACCAACTAAGTATAATTATTTTCTATTTATTAAAATATCTATCAATAGTTGTACTCTACTATTTTTAGCAATCTTATTTATATAAATTTAAAATATTATTTATCTAAGCTTTCTATTAATCGACATACTATAAATTAGTTTATCACCCTTGTGTTATAACTATTTATATATTATTAGATCCCCCACATAAATTTAGGGTTAAACATTTGGTGAACATGACCTTTGGTCTCCAAACCCTAGATTGTCTTAGGTTTTTAGTTTTTTATATTTATGATTTTTGTAAATTGCCTTTTCAAATTCTAGTTTTTTCATTTATAAACAATGGAAAATATTAATCACAAAAATCAATTTTAAATGGAAGATAAGGAATCACTAGTCAATCATCTCAATAACAACAAGACCTTAATGAATGCATTTTTGTATATTAAAAGAGATGAGATCAATAAACATGTTAAGGCTAAGGCATCTTGGCATACTGATGGGGAATCCTTATAAGGTACTACAATCAATTTCAATCCAATAACCCTCCACTTTAGCACATCATTGCTTCTAACATCCAATGGGGGCACAAGTTATGTGTTTGCACCATTGTTCGTAGAAAAAAATCCTACTATTACTACATCCTCCATGAGAACCATTTGAACTTTAACCTAGTTACTAGTTTCAATACCTATATCAACTCAAACCATCGGTACACCTCCTTTGGTGGCTTCTCAAAGTTCCAATATTAGTAATCAAAATTTGCAATATCTTGCACAAAATATACAACTTTTACAAGCTAAGGTTAGTAATATTGAGCAAAATTATATGAAATCGCCTTATGCTATTGATTCACAAGATGTATTACATAATCTTCTTGCACTTGAAATATCTTTGCACTCTTTGCCAACTAGTGTTATTTCACCCAAGTTCATATTTTATGATGGCAAAGGTGATCTTAAACAACATCATTTATATTTCTATGCGACATGCCTTGATAATGCCTCCAATGATAAACCTTTGACTAAATTATTTCTAATGAGCCTCAAGAATTATGCTTTGTGATGGTTTTTGATTTACCACTCCAATCAGTAAAAGCATTAAAACTTTTAACCAATCAATTCCTAGAAATTTTTTCTATCAACATCACTGAAAATGAGACATATGCTCAAATTCCAAATATTAAATAAGGCATTAAGGAACCTATCGATGAATATGTTTTGGGATACACAATAATGTTGGCCAAAATGACAAATCCAATGGTAGAAAAAGTACTTCAATACATATTTAAGCAAATATTACTTGCCCCATTACATAAGTCCATTATTTTCAAAAAGTTTAAATCTTTTGATGACTTATGCCATATTGTTTGAGACAATGAAATGAAACTTATTTCATTAAACAAATTAAAGTATATAGAAAACACACTGACTACATCAAATACCAAGTTTCATATCAAACCAAATTACAAAGTGAAACCTATAAAACCTAAAAAAGAAACAAACACAATAATTAACGTAGTTTCACAACAACCTAATTGTCTCATGGTATCCAATGCACCTAAGAGATAATTTACGCACCTACATGAGTCTTTAATGTCTACTTTAAAAGCTTTTAGAGTTTCATTACATATCTCTTCTTTCTTCTATAGAGGTTGATATGAGTCGACATGTACCCAAAGGATATAATGTTAATGCATATTGTGACTATCACTAGGGCCTTGGCCATTCTATAAACATATGTTATACCTTGAAGCATAAGATCCAAGATATTATTGATGACCAAAATATTACCTTTGATGATCCTCAAAAGGTTTCAGGTTCACAACCTGGTGATCACTAGAATTAGAAAATATTTAACAATCATTTGCATAATCATTTTAATAAAGATCCACAAGTGCAAATGACATACAATACACATCATCCTCCATCACATTGTGTGTACCCATTAGATGGGATTATCGATACTTATACATCCACTATACCTCTTATGGTTCATAGACCTTCTATTACAATCGATGACAATGAAATGGTGGATGATGACCCATATCTTCATTTATTATTTATTTAATCGTACCTTTACCATCACCCTATACATAGTGTTATGATTGACAATGGTGCTAGAGAGAATTTATGTACCATAACACTACTTATACATTTTGGTTATACACATGATGATTTACACCCTTCGACCAAAATAGTCAAAATATTCATTGGGACATCACAACACATTGTTTGTGAGATTGATCTACCTTTACAAGTTGGTCCATGTGGCTACCACCTTATCAGATATACCATATACAAGAGTCTTTGATATGTTATTGTGATGATCTTAGATACATAAACTACACACAATACATTCCACAGTGCATGGGTATATTAATTACATTCATATCAACACGGTAGTCACAGTTCTTAGAATTTCATATGAACATTCACTTGAACAAAAAAAAATTATTCCCAGACAACTAGTTATAAAATGTACTAAGGTTAATCCTCCATAAAAGGGTAAGAAACAGGCAATCCCATTTCCTAGGCAACCCATACTTGAGAATCCTTTGCACTAGAGATAGTGGATTCCATTAAATCCTCATCTACTCTTGCACATCATACTCAATTGCCTAGAGCAGCTAAACATGTTCTAATTAAAACTAATCCAAATAAAACACAAAGCACTCAATAATGGGTTCCACCAACCCCTATTCCTTGTATTATTTCTTCATGAACATAGAGCCTTTTGCACATACATAGAGTACCACATATTTTATAGATCTAGATATTACACATATGCATGCTCCTTGGTAGCACAACCAGTTTCACATACCATATTCTAAGCCTAGATCTACCTCTGATCATCCCTTGGATGGGATCATTGGATAACATTTTCCTTTTAAATATTCCAAGAATACAAAATAAAATCAAATATTCTAAAAATACAAATAAATTCAAATAAATTTAAAAATACAACAATATTCAACATTTCAATATTTTACTGTCTCCTTGGCATATGTGTTGTTTGATTTATGTTAGTAGATTACATACCATTTAATTATTATATACACATTTGTTTCCTACATATTTGAGTGTAATACATGCATACCTAGACACATGATCTTTGCATTTTTAGATGTTCAACCTTTCCTCTACTCATGTCATATAGTACATTAGGTGCATTTGATTATTTGATCATGATAGTACATGTTACATATCCTTTATGCCCATTTCTTCATTACAATGTTTGAGTTTATATGCTAACGTTTACACATGTCTATATCTATACTCATATCTTTCACAGTGTACTTGATATGTTATACTACATGATGTTTTTTGCTAACACATATATCCAGGGACAAGTATTATATGTTTATGTTCATTGCTTGTGTTTCATATATTTTTCAATTCCTTGAGTGTATTGTATTGCTTGTTTTTTTCTTGCTTATGGAACATTTGAATATATTATTTGTCTATTGGCCCATGTGTCATTGTTTATTGATTGGGCATTTAAACATGTCATTCTATGTGTATTGGACATTTAAATATGTCATTCATTTCGATTGTGTGGCATTTAAATACGTCCCTTGTTTGAGGTCTCCTTGGACCATTCCTTTGCATTACATTTAGTGCTCTTATGTGTGTGCTTTATTACTTGTTGATCTTTTATCGTTGCCCTTTAAGCATTGTCATGATCTATATCATGCATATTAGGACTTGATATGATCACATACTATGAGCCTAATTGATATATCTGCGTTGACATATTATCCCTATACATTACATAATTCATACATAGGTTATACAACTACCTTATCCTTTTGAGGAAAGATACCCACCAATTTCTATTTCCCTCACCTCAAAGGGCAGACATACTAGTGGGGGCATGTAATAAAAACACGATCTCCACATTTTCATAGTCTTCAGATTACCATGGGGGCATGTCATAACAACATAACCTCCACACTCATACATTTTCATAGCAACCATATTTCAGTGGGGGCATGTCATATAAACATGATATCCATACTTATAAACTTAGTCAATATCTCCAAATTTCAATGGGAGCATGCCATAATAACATGTCCTCTAAACTTGCATAAAAATCCAATTCAAATTCCATGATTCAGATATACACTTGAGTCAAGATCCTATACATTACACTAATTTTTTATAGATTTGAAATATATATTTTAAATATTTATCACACATATATTCCAACTCAAACATATCTAATGTGCATATGCCATATTATTTCACCAAAAATTACAAAACTTACCAAGTATACTACTCACTCAAATGCACCAATTACACGAGGATGTATTATTATCGAGCCTTTTTTGCTATAACAAAGGGTTAAATTTTATATGTTCAAGTGATTAAATCAATCAACCTCACCAAATTTATAGATTGAAGTGATTAAATCATCCAAACTCACTATATTTATAAGTTGAGTTGATTAAATCACTCACCCTTGCCAGATTACGTATATTCACACTTGAGTTGTGCAATTGAGATAGAATTATCTCAATGGTCATGTCACAACTCATCCTTACTCCAGACTAGGGGCATAATACCTTCATATCTCCCTCCTCAATATCTCTAAGGTTGAGATCTAAACCTTTTCCAACTCTAATGATTCATAAGGAAGCTTATTTACTAAGTCAAAGCATCAAGAGGCAACATGGTTGCTTCAACACATGGGTGTACTTCTTCCTTTCTCTTTTTCTTTTCAAGCATTTAAATTATTTAAAAATTTCAAACTATATGCATTGATCTAAAATACAAAATGATCTTGGTTATAGGTCATACACTAGCAAAGTAGTCAAAGTTGGCTCAAATAAAGGTAAGGTGTGTTATACACATCCATGTACACATTTATTTCCTTTAATCTAGTAATTTCATCCTTATGTATTACTAGGTGTAAGGGAGAAGGGGGGGGGGGAATGAGAGAAGGTGAAAATGTAGATTTTAAAACTAAATATTTATAGCATCTCAGTCTTGTACATTTGATAAATATCAATTTGAGATCTATCCTTCAGTTTTAGACCTCCTTACTACCGTAAGGCTTACATTCACCATGTCACTCTGACTAAATACATATCTCTTAGTCTGATCCATATAATTCTAATGAATATGGTATCTTATACCAACCATATATATTAAAACATGATAAACATCCTTCACTATCAGTTTCATATCTGTACCTATTTTTTAACCTTTTGGACATTATTGAACACAAAGGGACACTACCACTGACAATAGCGTCCAAAACCTTATCTAGTGTCCAGTAGCCAAAAGTTATCCAAATTAAAAAATTATTGAAACCCATAGGTTGGCCTAATTGTTTGTTCAACCCTGTCATGAGATATTTCAAAAAGTGTGGTATAAATAGTAGTCTAAGCCATCTCACTGTTCATCTAACAAAAACTATGCAAACACCTACAAAAGATAAATCAATCAACTGCACAAGCACTCTATTATGCCCTATTCATCCCTATTATCATATAAAGCATAGAAGCAATCATATAATAGGTTTGAAGTGTTCAAAAAGCAAACCATGAGTGATGTTTATCAAATTACAAGCTAGATCACTACATGCATCTCATATAGCAAAATGCAGACCTGTGCACCCACTTTCCAACACATTGGGGATAATTACATAAGTTTGAGGCCCTCCTTAGAGTATTAGATATGTAGGTAACACTTATTTATAGAGGGGTCTTTGAGGCAACTCGACATCATGAGTCCACTAGCCCATATCTTGACAAACTCATTTGAAGGTTGAAGAAGGATGAAGAGCTAGGGTTTGATCAATAAGTGAAGAGTGACAATCGATATCCTAAATATGAATACATTACCAAAAGCTAATAGAAAACCTAGAATAATGAATTTTATCATATTCAAATCCAATTATTATTCTACATTAGACACATGTGTCATAGTCAGACACTAGCATCGACAATAGTGTCCAAATTCGATGGTAGTATCTACAACCACAAAAGTCTAATTTTAGAATCTAATGCCTAATCCAGAACACTGATCTTACATATTTTACACTTGATTCTAGTCCAAAACTACATTGGCATAGTAAACTAGCTAAGGACCATTATTTCTTATTTATTTCAATATCTTTCAATAGTTTCACTTTACCAGTTTTAGCAGTCTTAGTTATATAAATTCAAAATATTGTTTATCAAAGTTTTCTATTAATTGTCCTAATATAGATTAGTTTATCACCCTTGTGTTATAACTACTTTTATATTATTAACCTTATATCCCCCACATCTAATTTTAGGGTTAAACAAGTAAATCTATTATATTGGCTACACATATAGAAAATGGAGAAATACAGGTTATTTCTATCACATCTCAAAATTTTGTTTAGGTGTTACTATTAAGAAGCTAAAAATAAGTAAGTTTTTGGATAATAAATTGAATGTTCTTCAATTGTAGGACAATAATGATAAACAAAGTTATGATACCTTGGGGTTATTTGTTAGTTGGATAAAAAACAACTATGAAATGTTCATCCATGAATCCATGCTTGAGATCAAGGTCTTAAAAAATACCAGTGAATATACAAGAGCTCAATCCTCTCACCAACAACTCATTAACATTTTAAGATCTAAGCCTACTTCCCCTAAGTCAATATAAACCTTCTATCCATAAAAGGTTGAGTTTGATCCATCCATAAATCTAAGTATTTGAAGAAATAAGGGATTAATAGATAAACAGATTGATCAAAAATATGGATCTAATGTACTAGCCATACTTGTTGGTTGTTTCCAATACACCCAATTTATGTAATTCATGCTTGAAAGATATTATTGTTAGACACCTCATGTTAAAACATCATATTAGATAATTTGTATTGGTTAAATAAATATGAAAATGATTTGAACATCCTCAGAATGCTAAAGATAATAGTTTTCAACTCTTGAAACTTGGGTGTTTGTCATAGACGACGAAACTATATATTTATGGAGTTCATAGTTGTGGAACTACCCTAGTGGTCGTAACCATTGGTCTGCATGCTGCGATAGTTTCACCACCATACAAAACATAAAAATGGGAATGTTTGTAAATGATTCCACATATGATGGTTTATTTGGGATCTTCAATAGATTATAAAGTGAGAGAGCATAGCTATAATCTCTGTTAAAGGCAAGTCACATCAAAAAATGTAATGAAAAGTCTCAAAGTTCGATTACATTATAGTTTGGAAAGTTTGAGTCTTTGTTCTCTTTTACTAATTATTTCCTAGTTGTATATGATTATCTCAGCTCTATTGGAGATCTATTAAGTGTCTGAGAAGTTCAAAAAACACATGTGAGTAAGCTTTGAATATGGTGGTAAGGTAAATGTTGTCCATAAAGGCCATGTTTGGAAATAACTTATACTTTTATTAAATTACATGGTGGAAAGGGACTGTAATTACCTCACCCACTAAAAGTTTCCCCCCATCATAATTCTTCAGGTCAATTCTTGTGTTCTTATGATTTATCGCATTTTCAAGCTTCAAGGTCATTTTAGTATACTATACATTTAATTTCAAGAATCTATTTATCTTTGTTTTAGCATTGCAAGTAGTCTAGAATAGTAACCTTTCAATAATTTTTTGAGTTAGGAGTTATAGGATATGTGTTGGTGAAATTTAGTGTGGAATATCCACCTAGTTTATGGATTATATTGGTATAATATTTGGTTTAGTATCAATTTTGGTCCTTTTGTGTGGGTTTTTTGTGTTTATGTTTACATTATATTATATGCTTGTCACTACAAAAAAAAGTGTGAATCGTCAAGGTATCATAGTTACATTTGAAGAAGACATTTCCATTAGGAAGTGGAGGAAAGAGATCATAAGTATGGCTTTTTTTTGACTAAGAATATTCTCGTACAATAGAAGATTGATTTTGAAAGCTTAAAGGAGTGGCTAGCATATCTATTTCTATGAAAAAGCTTGATTGGTTGGATTCCATAATGGGGATTCTCATGGATAAGCTTGGTGTCTATTTGAAGGTGGTGAAAACAAATATGGAGGACACCCCTTAACATGAGAAGGTGGAAAAATAACCCCATGCCTACCAACATCCACCTCCATTCAAGGCCAAGGAAAAGTTAAATATTCATACATATGTTAGAGATGTGAATGTGGAGAATCTAACCATTAGCTAACACAACTAGAGGTATATTTCAATTTACATCAATGAGAGCCAAAAAAAATATTTTACAAGGTTAAAATTAACCAAACATGTTTGGGTTGAAATTTATGTTCATACCTTGGTTGTTAAGAATCTCCCTCTTATTAATAAGAGGGATGATTTTAAGATGACAATCAAGTGTAGACATCCAATTCCTAACACCATTATGTTGAAATTGTCAATCTTTCTCAAAATTTGTGAAAATGTATAATTTGAGCCAAAATCATTTAAACGTGCTAAATAGTTTGATCTTGTCATACAGAAGTGTTGATTTAGGTTAATGTATCCCTAAATGGGGTAATGCATTTTATGTGATTATTAACTTTTCTCAAATCATTTCGAGTCAAAATGATGAAAATGCATTTTGGTGTTGTGGATCACTCTTTTCCTCTAATTAAAAAACACGCAACACATGCATGTGTTATCTCATGTCAACAATATCCTAAATGGAATATTGATCCATACGCAACTAACATCACCTTATAATACATATCTAGTCAAATTATGACCCAATAATATGACATTCTGACCAGTTTGATTAATAGTGTGCAACCAATTTTCAAATAATTACTTAAAATTTGATTAATCTCACTTAGGCAAATTAATCTAAAAATCCATTGAAGTTATTGAATGTCTTTTAGTTGGAAATTGATTTTTAATATCTGCATCATCAAATAACATCATTTGTGGGGTGGTATCCATAAGCCATAAATGCAACAAATAGCAATTTTATGGCCACTCATGCCTCTTTAATGCCCCTTCCTTCCAAATATTTATGAGGGTATTTATGGATTAATTATATAATATTATATCAATTCATGGCCAGACATTTTGATCTCGAGATGGACGGTCATGGTTGATCTTGATCAAATTAAAAAAATCTATAAATAGGAGGGCCAAAACCATCAAATTTTAAGCTTCATTTCTGTAAACTTATCATGTATAATTCTCTCCAAAACTCTTTTATTTGTGGTGTTTATTATGATTGATTTACAATAGGATAGCTTCATTTATAGGAATAGATTTGATTTCATATCATGAGCCTAGCTTCATTGGTGAGCAAGAGATGATGGAGGATATTTGCCTTGCATCGTTGACAAAGACTTGAGTACCAAATCAAGGGGAAAATCATGTTTTGGGCCGCATTTAGGAGATGGGATGCTCTTGGGAAGCTATTGTGTATGATTTCTTTCAATAGCTCTTAGTTGTCATTTGCCAAACCCCGTCGAAAGAGTTGGCTTAACTTGTTATGTTCTTATGCATTTTCTTGAGCTTTTCATGACTAATGCTTAATCTAACCATCTTTGTAATCCATCTCTGCATACGCTCGATGGGACCTTGCATCCCATTCAAGCAAGGAAACCAACTTGGTATTCTTAGATTTCCCAAAAAGCCATTAAAAATCCTTAAAAATCAAATTTTTATCATTATTTTCCCATATTTTTTTATTTTTATTGATACACAAGTCACACTGTGACCGATATCAGTTTTGTGTAATCAGCATCAGTCCTGGCTAACTAGCATTAGTTCTAGTATAGGGGATAACACGAAGAAAAATAGGGTTTTAAATCTTTCATAGAGATTGAAAATTGAATATTTTGGTTTTTATGTCTATGTTTTAACATTATATTGCATGATTCATAGCTTTGCTGGAGATTTTATACTAACCTTAGGCTACCAAAAGTTTTTTATCAACACATTTTTTGCATAAGGATTCACAAGTAATCGATATCGATTTTTATTGATCAATATCAATTTTTTATCAATTTGAATCTCTCCTATTATAACCATTATCGGTTTGTTATAATCGACATCGATCACTTTTGACTAACATCAGTCTCTTTGTAAGAAAAACAAAGAACCTGAGAGCAAGATTTTAAAACTTATTTCGTTAATGATTGTGCTTCAAAGCAGAAGGAAACCCTCTAACATTTGAAGGTCACACACATGGAAAAGTGACAAATTTGAGCATGATTAGTTCTTGAACCTTCCCTTTGGTTTTTAAAAGGAACCTATATATATTTAAGTTAAGTTTTTTTGTGTGGTTTTTCAAAGTTTACAATCAATGTCAAGGGGCCAAGAACTTCATCATACCCTTTACTTTGATATTTAAAATTAACACTCACTTTAATTACAAAGTTTTCAAAACTGTGTTGTTTTATGAAAGATCATCTATTACTTCTTTGTTTTTTGTGCAAAATGAAGAGTCCATGTATGCTCTCCCCCTGTCCCCTTTAGGGATCTTGGGTGACCAAAAGCACCTTTTCCTTGTATTTTGTGCCTTTATTCAAAGTGTGAAAAGAATGTTGTCAAGGATCTCACCAAAACCCATATGGTTTGGGTGATATAAAAACAAACTCTAAAGTCTTTTCATTTAGTTTTATTTTAGGAAACTTGGCTTGTGAAGGTGAGTTCATAGCTTCTTCTCAAGTTTTTTAGGGAAGCTTTGACTCATGGCTTCATCTCTCAGCATTGTTTCAACTTCGTTCCATGGCAGTGTATATGAACCAGGGCACATATACTATGAGAGTTAGGGCGTTGAGTAGTTAACCTCTCCTTTGATAACAAAAACCTGAGTCAGATCTGGTTAACCAAGGGATTTTACTAAACAGTACATGGATGGAATCTCTATGCAAAGGAATAGACCCTTGCATAGTAAGTCAATCGGTATGACTTCAATTGACATGAGGCATTTCTAGTGTTAATCACACTTAGGACCATCTAGATGGTCAAAATTTTAAGTTTTAGAAAAACCCCACTTGCTGCAAACATATTGTTGATGCAAGGAGAGTAGCCTGAAGTTCCATGTCACCATATAATCTCTTGGGAGAAGGGGGTGTAAAAACCCTACTACTTCATGTGCTTTTATTTTTGAATTAACAAATAAAATCTTCCCAAGAGCACATATATAGATGGATTTTAGTAATATGAATCAACCTTGTTAGTTTAAGGCTTAGGAAAATTTACTTAGTTGTATTTCATCTTTTTCCTTTACTTGCCTAGTCATTGTTTAAGTCTAAAACTTATTTGTTAACCAAAATGTCAACTAAACACATTTGTTATCCACCATTTTATTTGAACAAGGAGGCATTACATAGGTCAAATCTAAATCATCTTTTGCCTTGTCCAAATCCTTATCTTAAACATTGTGTTTGTCTTTGTTAGACAATGTTATTATGCTGTCCATATGAGTCTAAACCATTTTGTAAAAACCTTTAAGTCCTTCAATTTTTAATTCAAATTCAGAATCTCACCTTTCTAAGTTATGGGCTAAAGTGTTAATTGGTTTACCATTTACACTTATTTTGAGTTATCTTGGATATAATTTATCATTTGGGTTGAAGGCCATTTTATAGACTCATCATCATCTGATCATTATGAACTTAGGTTATCATGTGTGTCATTTACACTCTAAGTTATATAACACACTTCATCTTAATTCCTATTACCATATACTGGCATTGTGTTGCCCATTTGGTTTTAGTTTTATACTTAGGAATTCTCGTATGTTTTGACATCTTGAGTTTCTTAGTTTGCATTGTTACCTTCCTAATCCAAAGGACTTTCTTCTAATTTTCTAGTATCAACTCGTCGAATTTGAACTAGCTTTTAAGATATTGACGTATCTCTAAACCTACGTTTGGTGTACTAGTTTACACTATAGGTTTTAGAGTTATCATATCCTCTTATAATTTAAATGTTGTCAACCCACCTAAGTTGAGTAATTTTGTGAACCATTTATTCTAATTATGTGGTACTATGCCACATTCTTTTTATTATCGTCTCTTTTTTGCCTTGTCACTTATTTGGAGAAAGTCAACAAACACCTTGTTAAATGTTTGCAAAACATTTTCCAAATCTTATTAAACACAGGGAACAATCTTCTAGGTATGATGCAAGGGTATACTCTTAGTGGGGTCCCTTACAGACTTAGCTATGAGGAAGATCACATTTAAGATGGACAAGAAAATTCCATGGTTTTTTAGGACATTCCCATAACTATGGGATCTGAAGAAGATGACTTTGAACATCAACCCCCAGAGGACAAAGATGAAACATTCCTAATGTTGATTAAATTAGGTGCTAGATTAACATTAGACTTTCTTATGGAACAATTGCATAAGTTGGTTAGGGTAGATGAACAACAGTGAGAGCAATCCCTCGTGCACATTGAAAAAACAAACATTGTGTCTTCTAGAAATGGGAGGAAGTGCTCATAGAGTTCACACCTAATGATTAATATCTTGTTACCAAGATCAAAAAGCTAAGTCAATGATATGCAGACCAACTTATCATGGACTTTATGGACTCTTTAGTTGTCACTTCTATACATAATAATGCTTTCAAAGAGTAAGGAAATGTTGTTGAACCAATGCAAACTTTAGTTGAGAACACACCTATGATGGATCAAGATGTCTTAATTGAACAATCTAAGTCCCAAGAGGTTTCATAACATGTTTTGCTAGATATGGAGCATACATTTTTCAATCATAAATAACCTCTTATTCCTTTACAAAATTAGGGAAGAAAGCACTCAGTGCTTATCAAGGAGATTATTCAAAACAATTTGGCTAGTTTTTCTCAATTAATGCGTACTTTAGTGAATAGACCACGAACTCCCAAAAATAAACAAAACATTTATAATTCAATATAACTAACTTTAGGGAGTGTTAATCAAACCAAAAATCAATGGCTCACTTACTCGACTTAAAGAGCAAATCAAAACAATGTTATGGATCGTTGGGTGTATATCCCTAATAAATTCATGCAACTGGGGCACATAACACCCAAACATAATTATATTCCACCCACAAATGCACCAAACATGCGAGAGTGGAATTCGATGAAATAAATTATGTCAGGATTGGAGATAGGAAACAGAATCAAGAAGTACAAATTTGATCAGATATGTCCATATCCATTCGATTTGAGTAGTCTCCAAGTCCCCTTTCTACCTCATTTTGAGGCACCCAAATTCACCAAATATAAAGGAAAGGGTGACCCTCATCAACACATTCAGGAATTTTTTATATTATGCCAAGAGGTAGCTTACAGTAGCATTAATTTACTTTGCTTATTTTTATGAAGTTTGGTAGGACAAGCTTTAGACTAGCTTCTTAAGTTACCTAAGGGATCAGTTGTAGATTGGAACGATCTATCTGAAAAAAAATCAATCGCTTATCATACAACATCAAACATGAATTAACCATTGTTGATTTGTGCAAATCTAAACAATGAGATGGAGAAAGCTTCATAGCATATCTAGAGAGGTGGAAAGCATTAGTTGGTTGCTTTCAACATAATTTGCTAGACAAAAAAATAGCTAACATTTTTGCATGAAACTTACATCTTGAGGTGTCACACAATCTATGGCTTGCTTACACAAACACATTTAAAGAAATTATAAACAAAGGTGTACATATTGAGAAGGTATTTATAACAAAAGGCCTTGTTAAGATTTATTCACAATGTCAAACATCAAATCAAACTAATATCCTAGTCAAATTATTATGATGGAGAAACCTAAGGGCTTCAACAAGAATAAGAACATGGTTGATAATGGAGTAATAAAATCAAGACATGTATAAATGGTGTAGGGTCTACCAGCTCCAAATGTGCAATTAGCTCCACCTAATCCACCAAACACATTGTAAAGAGTCCCTTTTTGAAAGGTATTCAATAACAATTTCAGAGTCTTCAACAAACTAGGAGAGCTTGTTAAGGCAGTGTTTCAAAAGCTCATAGCAGCTAATTTGATTGTATTACCTATACTAAGGCCATTTCCTACAGATCAACCCAAACTCGATTGGTATTAAGCAAATGAATTTTGAAACTTCCATCGTGTTGTTGGTTATGGTATATATCATTGCATCCAATTATGACATCTTATTGAAGATTTGATTGAGAGTGGTCAAGTTGAAATCAAACTTGTTCCACAAGACACTAATAAAGATATGGAAATCTAAAAAGATCCATTTCTTCAACATAATCAACAACTGGCAAGGAACAATCAGAACCCAGGATAAAATCAGTGATAAAATAAGAATCAAGGTTAAAATCATAATCAACATGAACATAATCATGATCATAACATCGATGTTAATAACCTAGGTTACAACATTATAACTTATGATTACAATAATACTATGGGATGCATTTATACAAAACACATTGCCAATATCACTGTTAAAACCCGTGAACTGTCCTATAATCCTCACAGTACTAGACCCATTATTATAGGGTCAACATTCTCTCCCTTAGGTAACACCACATCGAGTTTACGTACTTATGTTACACTTCTATTTGCACAAGTTATTATTTTTGTACCTCACCCTTTCTCTAATTATAATAGCTCCTCATCAAATTGAAATTGCTCAAATGCAACTAGACATTAGTGGGTCACTCTCCAAGGCCCTTTGTCTTCATCTTCTAATTATAATGGATCCTTCCCACCTCTAGATTACACAATCACAACTATACACTTGAAGGTTACCCTTAAGGGCCCTTTGCCCTCTTCTTTTAATGCCAAACCCAATGTCAACATTATGCCTTCAGATTCAAAGCCAAATATTATGTCAGTCAAGGCTAAATTATCTCATCTTACTATTAAAAAGCCTTATAGTCTATTGGATCAACTGAGTAAAACCCCTGTGTAGATTTATATTTTAGATCTCTTACATATGTATGAAGTCCATAAAACTATTTTGAATGACCTTTTACAATAATCCATTATTCCCCAAGATATTAATCCTGAATAGTTCCAAACACTAGTAGGACATTTGTCTTCATTTTGACAGCTTATATTTGACCAAAAAGACATGTCCACCCTAGGTCTGAGCCATAATAACCCCTTGTATATTGAGGTCATCATTAAAAACCATAAGATCAAGTGAGTTCTTATAGGCAATGGTTCAGGCTAAACATAGTGTCTCTCAATTGGTACAGAGATTGGGCTACATTGTAAAGGACATTCAACCAGAGATGATTACCATAAAGCCTTACGACAATGTCTAGAGGGAATCTTATGGTATAATTTATTTGCAAATCATTGTTAGGTCTGTGTCCAATCACACATTGTTACATATTATGGATATTAAGTTGCATTATTACATACTTCTTGGTCATCCTTGGATCCACAAAGTACAGGCCATTCTATCCACCTTACATTGGTGCCTTAAGTTTCCCCATGATGGGATTAAGGTCATTATTTTTGTCTATCTATAGACTTATTAATATTGTAAACACCTTGAGGTTGAATATTATAATTATAAATATTGTTCTGGTTCTGAATTTTTTACAAAGAAGAACAAGGAAATAGTTTCACAACCACCAAAATCCAATTATATCAACTTTAGTGACCTTGCATCCACTTCAGTTGATCCATTTCTTATAACTTTTAGAAAATAGGTTGTTATAAAAGATGTGGGCATTTTCACATACCATCTCAAGGATGCCTTTTATGTTACTAAGTTGTTGAAGTCTCTCAAAACATTTGGTAAACCCAAACCTTCTAACATCCCTAACATACCCAACTTGATTTGGCAATAAAAGAAAGAAACAAATAAACCACCTATGGTATTTGTACCTGCTACTTCAAAAAAATAGGATCGACAGGCCTTCACTAAAGAAGGCTGGTTATATTCTGACAACATTATTAATTGTTTTCAAAATCCAAAATATCCTATCCCAAATCAGATTATGGATAATTTTGATTATATAGGAAAAGGCCTTGGCCCACGAGTGTAAGGAATCCTTGAACCTTTATTAGTTGGTATACCTAATTTGAATCATGGTCTTGGATTTATACCACCTGGGGTGACCTCATGACTTTTGATAGAGATTCCTCTAAATTGACTAGCGCCAAGACTCTTGGCAGTGATGAAGCATCCCATTATAGCCTTTTAGATGAACTTGTTGACATGAGTTTATTTGATTCCAATGTCATTATGACCATAACACCCCATTATTCCTTATGCCATTTTCATCTCAAACTCATTGATTGGGACCAACAAAATTTTGTCATATACCTTGGTGAATTGTAGAATGAAGAATCAATTGCAGAGTATATAGGCCTAAGAAACGGATTTCCCATTGGTGATCATAAATAAGGCTTTGATTTTTTTTTGCATCCTTCTACCCACTTTAGAGAGTAGGCAAACTTTCTTGTTGATGAAGAACATAGAACATCAAGATCTTCAGGTGAAAACCTCTTTGAGGCACTCACTAGTCAGGTAAAGAGTAAAGAAAAAGACAAGCCCTTAAGTGAAAACCTATTACAGATGCTCTAGATGAGAAAGTTTGCTCATCCCCCAAGGACGTACAAGGTCGATCAAGTCCTAATTCTATAACCAGTACTAGCATCATGTCAGAATAACAAGTCTTTGAGCGTCTCCCTCTAGCATCATGTCAGAATAACAAGTCTTTGAGCATCTCTCTCTTGACTTTCCTGAGATTTTTGCTAGTTGGTAATTACTTGATTTGGCAGATTTAGATTCATCACATTATCTAGAGCTTTAGAAGTAACAACAAGGAACTATAGTAGAACAAGTTGATCATGGTCACACATTGCCTATTATTCTTGAAGATGGCTCTACACTCCTTGTAGAAAATATTGTTGAAGTAAACTTGGGAACATATGAGGATCCCACAATTGTTTATGTTTGGAGCTTCCCTTACTGAAGTATAGTGAGATCACATTATATTAATTTTGATGGATTTTATTCATATTTTTGCATGGGCATAATCAGACATGCCAAGGTTAGACCCTCACTTGGTTGTGAATTGACTTTTTGTTCATCCAGATGCCAAGCTAGTCAAATAGAAATTAAGAAAGATGCATCCACACATCGCACTTTTGGTAAAAGCCAAAATGGATAAATTATTGGGAGCAGGATTCATTAGACCATTGGACTATTATGAATGGATATCAAACATAGTTCTATTCAGCAAAAATCCATAGGGTATACATCTTTGTACTAATTTCAAAGACATCAACAAAGCATGCTCCAAAGATGATTTTCCTCTACCCAACATCGATATGATTGTTGATTCTACTATTGGGTATGAGATGTTGTCCCTCATGGACATATTTTTTGGATAAAATCAAATCAAGATAGCCCAAGAAGATCTACATAAGACTGCATTCACCACCCTTTAGGGAACATTCTATTAGCAAGTCATACCATTTATCTTGAAATTTTTTGGATCCACTTATAAACATGTTATGACTATCATCTTCCATGACATGATGCATAATATTGTTGAGTACTATGTTGATGAAATCCTAGAAAAATCAAGAACATATGTTGGACATCCTAATGTTTTATGGAAAATCATTGAGAGGCTTCGTGAGTATAAGGTTTGCCTTACTCCTAAGAAGTGTGTCTTTGGTGTCACTTCAAAAAAAGTTATAGGGTTTATTGTATCATAACGAGGTATTGAAGTTGAACCTGTTAAGGTCAAGGCTATTGTTGAAATGCATCCACCTTCAAATCTTAAACAACTCTGAAGCCTGCAAAGAAAGATTCAATCTATCTGCAAGTTCATTTCTCAATTGGCAAATAAGTGCCACCCATTTAAACATCTATTGAAGAAATGGGTCACATTTCAATGGGATCAAGAGTGTCATTTAGTATTTGTGAAACTCATAACATATTTGGCTAATACATGAGTTTTGAGAACACCAACACCTTGACAACCACTACTTTACATTTCAACAATTGACAATGCACTAAGGGCACTTTTAGCCTAACAAAATGATCAAGGTAAAGAACATGTAGTTTATTATTTAAGTCGCACACTAGTGGCTTATGAACATAATTATAGGCCTATTGAGAAGGCCTGTTTAGCTATGGTGTTCACTTCCCAAAAGTTGTGACACTATATGCTGAACAACAAAACTACTGTTATTGCTAAGGTGGATCCTCTCAAATTTGTATAATCTAAAGCAGCTCACACAAGATGCATGGCCAAATGGGTCATGATCTTAAACGAGTTGGATGTTGAGTATCAGAATCCAAAAGATATCAAGGGGTAGGTTAAAACTGATCAACTTGCAGAGGACCTTCTTATAGACACTCAACCACTTAGATTTGATTTTCTAGATGATTCTATTATGACAGTGGAAAAAGTGCAGCATGAACATGAATAATGAAAGCTTTATTTTGATGGTTCCTTTACTTATCAAGGATCTAGAGTCAGCATCTTATTGATTACATCGTAAAGGGATTTGATTCCAAAAGTGTTTCATATTAATTTTCATTGTACCAACAATATGGCCAAGTATGAAGCACTTGTTATAGGACTTCATCTTATAATGCAGTGAGACATCAAGCACTTAATGGTCTATGAGGATTCCTAATTGATTATCAATCAAACCACTGATCAGTATCAAAATAGAGATGTCAATATTGTCCCTTACAAGCATATTATGGATAATCTCGAGACTTATTTTAAATCTCTATAATTTGAAAAAGTATCAAGGGCCAACAACAAATCTATCAATGTAATTGTAATAATTGGATCTATGATACAGATTTATAGCAGTGTTAAAGAGTATTAGTTTCTCATCGAGAACCTTTTACAACCTACTCATGTTTTGTTAGATTTAGAAAGCGTATGTGCCATTTTTGGTCCTAATCCCCCACCTGAACTACCTTGGTATCAAGATTTTTATAATTATTTCCATGATCATCTTTTTTCACCTGACCTTTCCAACAATTGTCAAAAATTATTCCTTCACTACATAGCTCGTTATACCCTCCTTAGAAACACACTTTATCACAAAGGCTATGATGGAATGTTAATTCTTTATTTATCTATAGGAGAATCCAAACTAGTGCTTAAGGAGGTTCATGAAGGAATGTGTGGGTCCCACACCAATAGTGTAGTCTTAGCTAAAAAGCTCCTTAGAACATGTTACTATTGGCCCAAAAGGAGACAAATGCTTGAAATTATAGAAGGAACTGTGTTCCTTGTCAGCAACATGGAAACTTCATGCACACACCTTCTTTACCGCTATTGTCGATCACAACACCATGGCCATTTTCTACTTGGGGCCTCAATCTCATCTAGAAAATAAAACCAACATTTTTAGATGGCCATAAACATATTTTAATTACTACCGAGTGTTTTAATAAGTGTATTGAGGCCATTCCTCTCACTTACGTCACCAATAGGTAGATTACCAAGATCATTCATTACCATATTATCTATCAATTTGTCATTCCAACATGTATTATATCTGATAATGGTAGATCATTTGTAAACAAAGATGTTAAATACCTTTGTGTAAAATTCAAAATCAAGCACAATAAATACACACCATATAACCCATAATGCAATGAATAAGCTGAGGCATCAAACAAAACCATTATAGCCATTTTGAATAAGATTATCAATGACACTAGTCATAATTGGAACTTGCAAATTTTTCCTACCCTTTGGGCTTATGGAACCAGTCATCAAACACCTACAAGAGCCACTCCATACTCCATTGTTTATGGCACAAAAGCTATTATATCAATTGAGATTAAGCTACCTTCACAGTGAGTTTATTTAGAGATTATTGAAGATGACAAAGATTATAGAGTCTCAAGGTTGCAAGAACTAGAACTTCTTTATGGTAAGTGTTTAGTTGCCCTAGAAAACTTGCAAGCCTATCAGAATAGATTTTAGAGAAGCTAAAATTAATGTATTCTCCCTCGAGAGTTTGAGATTGGTGATTTGGTCTTGAAAGAGAACCAAAAAAACACAAATATTGAATGCAAGAAAAAGGGTAAGTTTTAACCCAATTGGTTTGGCCCTTATGTGATCAGAATAAATTATGGATCGAGGGCATACTGGTTAGACACTCCAGGTGGTGAGGAACTTCCAAATCCCATTAAAATTGTACACCTCAAGAAGTTTTATGCTTGATAGCTTTTGAACCATTGTCTACAAGACCCCTTACTTAGGGGCAACTTGTGTTGAAGTTATTTTATCCTACCATTATATCATGGACCGTCCCATGATGAACTACATTCATTTTGACCTACATTGGATCGTTCTTTTGAGAACCTTATTCTTTTATAACCCTGGACAGCTGAAGATTTGGATTGTTGGAACTCTGGATCATTCATATTCCATATTGACTCATTTTATCCCACCCTGGACCATCCTCTTTTGGACCATATTCATTCTAGATCATTCTTCTTAGAACTGCATTCTTTTCATACCCTGGGACATTGTAATCTGGAGATCTTTTATCCCTTAACCAATTATGATCTTGATTATGACTCATATGTATTTTGGACACATTCAACGCTAGTTCTACAAAACAGTTCAACATGGATAGTATTTTTTAACTTCTTACAGACAAGTGAACATGGATACACCTTCAGCTCAAGATCTTTGCCTACTAGATGGTTCATTAGAATTATATTATGTTGCATACTATTTTATTTTTATTTTGTTATTGTTTGGTAGGCATTATTGCCTTAACATGACCTCACTCTCACCAATTTACAAGCATTGGCTATTGCGATCAGTTTTAGCTGTTATTGGAACTCTTACTATTATATAAACACCTCCTTGGTTAGTTAGTTCCCTATACCATTGTTTATATTCACAATCCTCATAGCAGTCCGGTTTGGCTATTATTAGAACTCTTACTCTTAGATGAACATCTCCTTTATTAGTTAGTTCCTTGTACCATTATTTATATTCATGATCCCCATTGCAGCTGACTTTAGCTATTATTGGAACTCCTACTATTGGATGAACATCTCCTTCATTAGTTAGTTCCCTATACCATTATTTATATTCACGATCCCCATTACAACCAATTTAGCTATTTTTTGAATGCTTACCTATGGATGTGCATCTCCTCAGTTAAATAGTTACCTAGACATTTTATACATATTTCATTTTTTTTGCTTATCCTAAAAATACAAAAATAGTAGAAAATGATCAACAAAAAGACCAAAAACATTGTCTTGAACTTTTATTTATTCTACACGTCCCATGCTCTCATCATTTTATGAGCCCATTTCCTCTACAAAATCAATCATGTTCTTATCGTCACTTTTCTTCTATCCCATTTTCTTGAAGAACTACATTTGGCTTGAAGTTCATGTTGGATCTCATGTCCATAGAACTATGTAAGTAGTGTCCACTTGTCTTGTACATATATAGTTAGCTCAGCCACCCCCTTCTTTTCTTCTTTTTCCCTCATTCTTCTCCTGTGTTATTTCCCTATCGCTTGGGGGCAACTTTGTGTCCTTATTCTTGTTACATTGTTGTAAAAAATATTGCCTTTACTACACGTGCATGAATAATTATTTTCAAATTGCACTAACATTGTGACTATTTTTTATTTGCGTGTGTTTATTTGATTTTTATTGGTGTTTTGTTATGCTTTCTTGTCTCTTCATTTATTTGTTTCTCTTCTTTTGTTATTTTTTCTTCGTCTTTTGTGTTCCTATTTCGTCTTGTTCTTTTGTTGTGTGTGTATTTGTTTTTTTTCCCAAGCACATCTTGATAGTACACATGGAGCTTGATTATTCATATCTAGCTTTCATGTTGTTTATTAAGTTGTTCTTGCTTTATTTCTAAACATTTTGTTTCCTAATTAAGTCATGATTGTTCATATCTTGATTTTAAGTTTGGTTCGTTTATGTTTTATTTTCTTTGTTTTTTAAAATGTAAATAGTTGTAACTTTGGTATTGATAGTTCTTATCATTATCCTTAGTTATAAGTATTCACATTTAAACTGGCTCATCACAATTGAAATCCAATGCCATTATACGTTATTTATACTTATAATGCATAATTTCATTTTGCTATAGCAAGAAATATGTGGTTTTGATCCAAGTCTCAAACTCAATGTAGCTCTAAAGATCAGTTCTTAAATGTAGTAATGAAATTAGGTACCCATGGCTTATCCTACACCCAAATATATACCAGATGTGCATCTCTTGGAATATATCATAAGTCTAATCGAACAATGGTCTATTTTTCTTCTATTCTTCATTCTTCATTCCATTTTCTCTCATAAATGGGTGAACTACATTATCTTCAGGTCCATTTGGATTGTTTAGGCAGTGTTTGGATACATGACGTATCTTGAGTTAGCTCAACCATCCCTTTATTCTTCTATTCATCTCTTTCATTATTTTTTGAATCCTTATATGCTTGGTTTTTTGTGGCTTTTTCAATCATTAGATCATCACATGTATGTTTATGCTTGCTCATCTATAATCTATGTGATAGGTTATATCCTTTAGATACGCTTGCCAATTTACCCTAACGGGCCATAACATTTGAACCAATCACAAATATAAATCAACCCCACTGGGGCATAATTAATTAGCAGTGATCAAAATCATCCCTACTAAAGCAACATTGCTTTATCAACCGATCAAATCTACTCTATTGGGACACATTATAATTTCCTCTCTTTGGAGCAACATTATCACATTTCTTCTAATTCCAAGATTTGTGGACTTTTCCCTCATTTTGGTAATATTTTAGTGTCCAACTTGTCTCGAGATTAATCATTTCATAAGCAATTAACTTGTACCTTAGCTTTGGGTGTGTTCAAAGTGTGTCACTTATATTTTTTTATTGTATCATTCCCCTTGCCCTCATTCTTGGGGCCCATTATATTAATGATTGATAGAAACAACATGTGCAATCATTAGTTCATCTAAATTTAATTTGCTTCATGGGTTAATCTCACATTCTCTCTCTTTTGAAGAGTCCATCCTTCTCTTTCATCCTAGTATGTCTTCTCGAGGGGGCATCATGGGTCATTTCTTTCTAGCTTCTTCTTAAAAACTCTTTTCTTTGAAAAGACATTGCTTCACTTAAATATCTCACTACACCTTCTCAAACTTTGGAAAAATATAGACATCCAAATCCTAACATCATTGTGTTGAAATTGTCAATCTTACTAGAAATTTGTGAAAATGCACAATTTGAGCCAAAATCATTTAAACACACTAAATGGTAAATGGTTCAAGCTTGTCATATACAAGTGCCAATTTAGGCTAATGTATCCCTAAATGGGGCAATGCATTTTATGTGATTATTAACTTTTGTCAAATCATTTCGAGTCAAAATGATGTAAATGCATTTTGATGCTCTAGATCACTCTTTTCTTCTAATTCGAAAGCACATGACATGTGCATGTTTTATTTCATGTCAACAACATCCTAAATGGGATATTGGTTTGTACGCAACTAACATCACCTTCTAATTCCACTCCAGTCAAATTATGACCTAGTAATATGACATTCTAACCATTTTGATTAATAGTGTGCAACCAATTTCCAAAAAATGCATAAAATTTGATTGATCTCACTTAGGCAAATTAATCCAAATCAAGATCTTAAGTGGAAAATCCATGGAAGTTATTGAATATATTTTAGTTGGAAATTGATTATTAATATCTGCATCATCAAATAACATCATTTGTGGGGTTGGTATCCATAAGCCATAAATGCAACAAATAATAGGTTTATGGCCTCCCATGCCTCTTTAATTCCCCTTCCTTCCAAAACTTTATGAGGGTATTTATGGATTAATTCATGGCCGCATATTTTGATCTCAAGATGGATGATCATAGTTGATCCTAATCAAATTCAAAAATATATAAATAAGAGGGCCAAGACCACCAATTTTTAATCTTTATTTATATAAACTTATTATGCAAAATTCTCTCCATAACTCATTTGTGTGTGGTGTTTATTATGCTTAATTTGCAATAGGATAACTTTATTGATAGGCATAGATTTGATTTAATATCGTGAGCCTAGTTTCATAGGTGAGCAAGAAATGATGGAGGAGCTTTACTGAGAGGATCCTCCTGCAACAAATTAAGGATAATGTAAGAAGAAATAGATTTATAAAATTAGTTGAAACACCAAAAGGATTATATTGATCACAGGCCAATTCGAAGGGAAAACCTCTTTTAAGCAAGCTCAATACAATAAATTTATGGATCTGTCATTGGCCTCAACACTTACTTATATACTAAGTTTAATCTAAGCAACTACTACTTCCCATGAATGTGGGATAAAACAAAATGCTCATGGGATAACTTACAAAGCATATGCATCCATAGCAACTAATACACTAAAAAAGTAAAGAGAAGAGGTAGCATGGGTTGTTAACATCCCCACCCTCTTAGAAAAAGCTTTGTCCTCAAATCTTAAGATGTGGGAATTAGTGCTAAATATGAAATAGGGGTTCCCATATTGCATCCTTTGGTTGCATTCTGTACTATTAAATTAATACCTGTGTGATGGAATGAGATTAAAGTTGGCATGTGTGCCTATCCAGGATTACCTTCAGCTCATGAATGATGGATCCTTCATCATCGAGTTCTAGTAAAATAATATGCACTCTAATGTTTGTGCTAAGGACTTTCTTCAGATAAAAGACATGAAATATTGAGTGAACTTGAGAAGAAGGTAGGAGCTCCAACTTAAAAGTAACTGATCCAATCTTATAGAGATCCTTATATGGCCCATATAACTTGAGAGCTATCTTATGATGCCCTTTGAGTTTTAAGGAGGATTACTTGTATGGTTGTAGGCAAAGAAAAACCATATCACCTACTTGGAAAATACACTAAGAACGGTGTTGATCATCTTGTTGTTTCGTTATATTTTGTGTCATATGAATTTTATCCCATAAGGTGTTGAGGATCTGATCCTGGGTTTGGAGAGGCATGTCGATCGCTTGAACTAATGAACTGTAATGGATGTATGGAAGGAACATTGGTGGTGCTTGACCATAGACTACTTCATATGGAGTCACTTTATTTGAAGTGTGGTAAGAGGTATTGTACCACCATTTGGTGAGAGGGAGCCACTTTGCCCATTGATGTTGTTGTTCTGAGGTGAAGCAATGAAGAAAAGTTTCCAAATATTTATTGATAATTTCAGTATATCCATCTGTTTGATAATGATACCCATAATTCATCTTCATTTGAGTGTTGGTGCATCAAAATAGTTCCATCCAAAAATGGTTTGTGAAAGCGCAAAGTCTTCTCATAGTTGGCTTCAGGACACCTCCCTTTTTACCTTCACTAATTCTACTTGTCAAATTAAATAAATAATAATACTTCTAGGAAACAAACATAAGAACAATTTCCTAAAGTAGCACAAGCCAAAATAGCACAAAGTCTGCAAACAACTTGCTTTCTCATTCAGATAAAATGAAATGAAATTATAATTTGAGCTCAAAGTCTCAGTCTTCTTTCAAAATGGGCAGAGTTTCACTCTTGTAAAAATGAAAAGTCTCCATTTTTCAAATGAGAGATATTACAATCTTATAGCAACTATGCAAGGATTGGCACTTTTTTCTATGGGACGGCCCACACTACAGTCAACATCTTCAATGCGCTTTCAGTCCTATCTGGAGAGACCATGCTAAGAACAGTGCACTGCCATAACTATGGCATGTCCCTTCATCTAATATGTTTCTTCCTTGGTATGGACCGTCTAGTCCTTTTCCAATTTGTCTTTACTTCATGGAAGAAAAATAGGCTGCATCCTTGGTTTGGTGTGCTCAGAATTCTACTCGATCCACTATTTCACCTACTTGAAATAACTCTTTTAAAGATATTTCTGGTCGTTTGCATCGATCTTTTCTTCCCTTTAGCAATTTGAGTCTTCGAGCTCTCTTTTCAGTCGATCGCTTGATTCATGTTGAACCTTGAACCCGTTGAACCACTGAAAGTTCATCGGTTCATTGGTTCATTCTGTCTCTTTTGTTGTATCGCTTCTTAGTTCAATCACTTCTTCGCTCCTTGGTTGAACTATCCGTTGAACCATTTGTTTGTTGCTTTTTCCTTGACTGAGGCCGCCTTTGATCCTTTTGAACCTATGAACCATTGAACTCTTTCAGTTCAAGGTTCAATCGATTTATTGGTTCATCCTCTGTCTCGCTCAATCACTGCTTCCTTTATCTTTCTAAGCTTTGGTTGAACCTTTAAACCTATGAACTCATTGAACTTTTTGGTTCAACAGTTCAATCGGTTCATTATTTGAAGCCCCTTTTGTCTAAGTCTGTGAAGGTTCCTTTCTATTTCTTTGTTTCGCCTTTGGGACGTCTTGAAGGGAAGGTGTCCCTTCAGGCTTTTGAAATGGTCCTTTCTCTATCATCAAGTACCCCCCGCAAGGGTGCTTATCCTTTGAGATGTTCGGGTGGACTTTAGGCTTCGGCTTTTTCTGTCAGGCAAAAAGCCTGAAAGAATTTCTTCGGATAAAAAGTTTGAAGGAAAGTTCATGTTACTTAGCCATTTGTTCTTTTCCATTTCTTTGGACTTTTTCTCCGAGTGAATTCCTTCGAACAAAAAGTCTGAAGGAATTTTGACTTAAACATTTTTCTGAGGAAAATCTTCTCGAAAGAATTCTTTAGGTCTCTTTTACTTAGCCATTTTCCTGAGGGATTTCCAACTTTTGTCCGCTTTTGCTCACTTCCCTCCGCAAGGGCACTTGTCCTTCAGGCTCTTGGAAGACCCCTTTGAACTTCCTGATTGAAAAAATGGCTAAGTGTTGAACCTGTTTCTTTCCTGCAGAGTCCGTAGAAACCAACCTTGAGAGTCCGTAGATTTGAGCCTGCCTGTAGAGTCCGTAGAAGCCAAGTTCATAGTTTTCTCTAACTTTGAAAGAGTCCATTGACGTCTCTTTGTGGAGTCTGTAGAAACCATCTGTGAAGTTCGTATTTCCAAGACTACAGAGTTCGTAGATTCAAGCCTACAGAGTCCGTAGATTTTTGAAAAAGCTTTGAAAAATGAAGAACCTGAATGCTTAGAACAATTTTTTGAAAAGGGGAGTGAGGATTTTGGTTTGTGCTAGGCCAAAATAGTCCATAGGTTGTCGTAAAAATGAGTGGCATTTTTTAGGGACAATAATTGGCTCCAGTTGGGGAACTACCTTCAGTTGGAAACTTGAAACACAGCTGAGGGGAGTAGAAACTAGAATCTCCAGTGCCTTGAAGTGTGCCATTGGGCTATGAAGTTGCGCTACCCAAGAAAAAAGGCTCTAAAAAAAATGAAAACAAAAGAACAAAACAGAAACAAAAGACTATACAAATATACATATGTACAGGGGAACTCATCCGATACTTCAAGAGTTGAAGTGCTTAAGATGTTACCCATTGTGAGACAGAGAAAAGAGAGTACCATCTTGATACTTCAACAGGAAATTGTTTTTACCATTGAGCTAATAAATAGTAAAAGGGCCCCTCCATAGGGAATCAAATTTTCTGTGCATCCCCTTTGGTTCTCTTCTCTTGTCCCACAGCAGGACTTGATCTCCAATCTGGAAATCATGATTCTTTGTTTTCTAGTCGAAGAGCTTCTTCACCAGACTTTGATGGGCAACAATTCGGTCCACCACTGTAGTTCTCTTCTCATTTAGCTCAGCAAGGCACATGATCCTCTTCTCAAGTGAGCTCTCATACGTTTGATCCTCAATAGTGTTAATAAATAGTGACACATGAATAGTGAATAGTGTTAATAAATAGTGACACATGAATAGTGATAGTGATTAGTACCTTATGAATAAACACCCAAAATAGTCTACAAGAATAAAATAGGCTACTGGTATTCATAAAATGTCTTTTTTGAAAAATTGGGACATTAAATATTACTTTCCATATAAAGAGAAAATGTGAAATCAATTTACTCTCCTTTTCACTATGCATAGAAAAATCAACTATGCCTTCCTTGTTTGATAGGGACCTCATAGTTTTAATACCTTAAAAAACACACGCTATATAAGCTTTATATCATTCCCTAACGTGTAGTATAGGTTTGATTTTCTATGCTATTGCATTCCTTAGTGGAGTCCAATCCATAAATCATATTAAACTGTCAGTTACTCTATATTGATTACTCTATCCATAACTTTCTATAAGTGTGCTAACAAACCATCGTACAGCTCCAAAATGAATTTATTTTTTATCTTGTAGTAATTTAATGACACAGGCCTGCATATAGGTCTTAATGCATATATTTATGTGGATATTCATGTGACAAGAAATAATGCATATATAAACCAAAATCATGTC
Source organism: Torreya grandis (assembly GCA_037957365.1). NCBI lineage: Eukaryota > Viridiplantae > Streptophyta > Pinopsida > Cupressales > Taxaceae > Torreya > Torreya grandis. The sequence continues at coordinate 7,927,226 of JARHVA010000082.1, read as the reverse complement.
TAGCAAGCAAGGTGGACTGGTAGATCCCTCTCAATAGGCAAATGTCATTTACAAAATTGATTATATCTGATCAACAACACATAAGGCCATTGAAACTTATTCAAAATTCACTTAGGGCCATTGAAACTTGGGGCCCATTTGGCAGAAGGATGAGTTACAAAAGACAAGGAAATGAAGGAGCAGAACACATAGGTCTCATAGAAGTGTAAGACTAGGACAAGAGTATAAGAATGAAGGTGGTTACAAATCAATTTGTGGAAGTAGTCAAGATTAATGATAGCATGAATTTAGCACTGGCCTGCGAGAGAAGAGGGACATGAACATGAAGATCTAAAATAAAGAGGGTGTATAGGGGAGATTATACTCGAATCAATAGGAATTTATTATAACAGCTTTCCTTGACTCATTTTTGTTAATGGTCATTGGTTAGTCATAATTTTTATATTAATCATAAAACCTAATGTAAAGGGTATATATGTGTATAAATACCCCTTGGCTTGTTTAAGAAGGGCTACTAAAAGTTATAATGGTTAGTGTTGTTGGGATTAGTGTTGATACTGTTAGATGTGTAGAATGGTTATCAATATACATATCTAAAAAAAAATTGTACTAATAATTTAACTTGGTAGCCTTATTAAATGAAAGTAATAGAACTAGCTCTTGTTTAAAAATTTTGATATATTGATTTATACAGTGTTAACTTTGCTTTTATAGTAATAGTTATTTATATTGTATGGATTGGTTAAATGGCTAACTCTAAAATAATGATGATAATGACAATGGCTAAATATAGTAACTCGAGCACCTAAGTGAGATTTGTCTAAACACCATTGCATAATAACATCAATAAGGAATGATCCCTTCTACGCAGCTCAAGTGAACATGTGTGGTTACACCTCACGTGATATGTTGACATGCAAACTTTTTGTCATCTTCCTTCTATTAGGCACGCAACTGATACTTAGTTATATGAAGCTAAGGAAAAATACCCAACATTTTAGTTCCATTATTGCGACTCATTGTACTTGTTAACATGATGGTAGAATTTTTTTTTAGTAGTTATCTTTGGAAATATCGAGCATTGGGTTACTATCATAGAACATAACTTTATGCTCCATTATCTTGAAACATGAGTTTCTATGCATACATGGGTAGAGTAGCACCTATATGTTTCTCTGTATGAAACATTCTTTGTAGAGTTACTTGTTCACTTACATGTTTGGCTTTCATCGTATGCACAAGAACACTTAATAAATTATGAACAAAAGGCTTCCTAGTTAGTAAAAAGTCAAACAAGCTTGGTTAAGTTAGAAACTACTTAGAGATGAGCAATAAGTGTCTGGTGGAATGGAACACTTTATAACTATACTCTAGATTAGGTGGTCTATATGTATTATTTTCTGAAAGAAGCATGGTTCAATTTTATGAGGGAACCACACGGGAGGTACCTCAAGCAATTTCTTTTAGAGATTGAGAATCTTATGGTTGATTCTGGTCTTGATCTTTTGTGACTAAATAAAATTATCTTAAATAATGGAATAATAGCGTTCTCATGCATCATAGTGGAAACATTCAAGGATTTTATTCCCAAGTTCCTTCAACTATACTTGGATGGCTAGACTATGTATGGTCTAATGTAATATCACTGTGATAACCTGCGTCTCATGCTTAAACACTACCAATAACTTCAGATTTCCTTGAATCTAAAGAAATGCATATTTGCCATATCTTTTGGGATCTTATTGGGGCACATCATCTGTCGAGATGGACTACTAGTGGACCCAACTAAGATTGTGGTTATTATCCAACTTCTGCGTCTAACCACTCAACATGAGGTCCATGCCTTTTTAGGTTACATGGAGTATTATCTAAAGTTTATTTGAGGTTATGTCAACATAGTAGCACCACTAGAAGAACTACTCAATCACAATGGCATATTATTATATATAGCTCAAGATCAGTAAGCATTTGAGACCTTGAAGGAGAAACTGGTTACTGCACCCATTCTCCAGTTCCTAAATCAGAACCAACCATTTCATGTGCATGTCAATGCTTTAGGTATGGCAATAGGCACTATCCTAGTACAACCCGGTGAGGGTAACCTTGATCATCCTATTTATTTTACTAGCTATGTGATATTTGTCAGTACCAAGGTAAACCAAACTGACAGGATGTTATGCCTCTTCATCCAATTATGGCTCATAAAATATTTGATAATGGGCTATTACTTTTTTGAATCCATTTAGCCTGTCACAAGATAGACTAGCATGTGCTACATTATTACTACCATATATTATCTCACATGTTATGCTGAAGTAGTGCCCGTGCATGTTTATATAGCTGTAACTGTCACCTAATTTCTATGGGAAAATATCATTATTAGGTATGGATGTCCATTAAGATTAATGAGTGATCATGGTACTCACTTCCTCAATGAGACAATGTGCATCCTCTTGGTTGAGTTCATGATTATGTACAATAAGACCACACCATACCACTCTCAAGCTAATGGTATAGCTGAAGCCTTCAACAAGATCCTAGGTAATACACTGACTAAGATTTGTAATATCATTCGGACTGACTTGGATGACTAATTTTTTGTAGTATTATGGGCCTATTGGACTACAAACAAAAGGTTAAACAAGAACACCCCTTTTAATCTTATCTTTTGTGCTGAAGTAGTTTTATTGATGGAGTTTTTTGTTCCCTCTTTATGTATTGCATGTGTAGGCAGACTAGATGATAGAGAGTCTCTGAGAGCATGCCTGGACACTTACTATAGTTGGATGAAACATGCTTTCTTTCACATTAGAGTCAAGGAGTTGAGAAATAGAATTAAAAGACTTGACATGATCAATATATCATAAATAAAGCCTTTTATCTTTGTATGCACATATTGGTCTATGATTTCAAGTTCATGTGCCACTCAGGTAAACTCTGGATCCATTGGGATGGTCTATTTATTATTCATGATATACATTTGATAGGCACTTGTAAATTAAAGAGGTTAGATGGCCAATTCCTACTAGGCCATTTCAGTGGTGGTTGGTTTTGACCCTACCATTCGATGTGATTTTTTTCCTTTCCGTCAATAAGGTGTGTATCAATAATTTAGTTTAGGCCTTTGTTTTACTTTCAAATAAGCATGTCACATATTGCACATCTTTTATTCCATCTTTCATTTTCTTCACAATTGGTTCTTATTCAATTTTATCATGGAGGACCACACACATCTTTTAGCATGGGGTGGGTTTAAAGGTAAATTATCTAGTTAAGTCATCAATGCATAAAGGGAATAATGGAAAAGTTGCATGTGATTAGAGAGTTTATAAGATAATGGGGTGTGCAAGACATGACATAAGGAGAAGCCATGCAATATGGGGTGTATGAGGTATGAGCACAAAAGGTAACACGAGGCAGATGAGTGAAAAAATATAACACAAAATGCGCAAGAGATAGCACATGAAACATGAAATATAATAAAGAAATAAAGGAAACATTATTACAAGATGGGTTAAAATGAGTTCCTGGTAAGAAAATAAGAATTTTAAATGCTTATAACTAGCATGCACTATGGGAAAGGCATAACAACTCACCAGGGATGGGACATGCATTCGTGAACGATAGAGTGGTATGAATGCCAAACATGCCAAATGAACATAAGAGCATGTCATTTAGAGCATTAATAGTAGAAGCGATGGATGATGGTGTGGAAAAGAGTTATGTAAAGTGGATAAAATTAATGTAATATGGAAGAGTTAATGAAAAAACTTCAGGATATCCTATAAAATACCATAAGGCTTCTCATTTGCATTTTTTATGATTGAAAACTTAAATAATTACAAAGGTCAAATAGGTTAAGAAACAATAAAAAAGAATGTGACTACATAGTATAAACATTTATAAAGGTTAAAAAAATATTAAAATTCCTATAGTACTTGAGAAAATAATTGAGGTGGGTTTACCCACTAAAACATAAGTCCCCACCGAATAGTTCAAACAATTCACTTGCCCCAAGGCCATCACACCCTCCCACAAAGGCAAGATGAAGGCTTGGTTTGATGTCATGAAGGAGGCATTCAGGAATGAGTGCCACATACCCAAAAAGTTACCCACACAGATAGAATCCTATGCACAATTTACTATAAAGTAACACTATTCCCTCACATGTATCTGGATGGTAACCACTAACCACTTGTTAGGGTGTCTTAAATTTCCCTATGCTTTCACTGCCAGATACTTCATGGACTTGTTCAATCTTATTGCAGATGCATGCCCTATGAATATTGATGTATTGATGCAAACAAGATTGAATTTGAGATCTATACTCGTTGCAATCTTTATGTTTACCTAGGGAGGCAGATGTATGTGTAGAAACACGAAGCTGATAGGATTGACATTAATTCCCATACGATTGTTATGTAGAGGTTAATATGTGACATCTTTTATATGATCAAGCTACCAAAGAAATCAAGAGGCAAGGAGGTAGAGAAGGAACCACATCCTTCCCAACCAAAAATGTGCATAAAGATGAGGACATGAGTAAAAGAGAAGAGGTTAGGATTTGAGGTCATAAGCTCTAGAAAGAAGTAGGACCAACCCGAGGTCATCAAAAAATGTCAACAACAGGTTTCACCACTACCAAATACCTAGGGGTTGCTTGTGGATTAAGAAGACAACACGGTATCCTGGTCAACCCCTCAAGCGTAGCCTAAATGACAAAGGTGAACCCCATCACCATAAAATGTTGAGGAGTTTCTGAAAAAATATAAGGATGATTCTACACATCTCACTACTCAGGTAGAGCCTGAACAAGAAGTGCCATGAGTGTTTATTCCAGACATAGTTGACGTGTATCTAAAAGTGTGCGTTGTCAAGGAACCTACTTCTAATCCAAATAAAGAACAACCCTATAAGTAGAGTGAAGAATAGAATACTGCATCAAGTGAGGAACATCCTATGATCGAGCAATAAGTGGATGCTAAAAGTCCAACATTAGAACTCGATAGGGGAGAATGCCCCAATAGAGAGGACATTGGCACTAGTTTTGATGAGCAATAAGAAAAGAGTCCTGAGATCATTGATTTAGAACATGACCCCCAAAAGGGCAAGCAATCGATGTAGGAGTCATAAAAATAGTAACAACCAAATCTAGAACCTCCTATTCACATCACTTTCCAATAAGACACACTCGATGAGAGTTTGTATTTTTTGAACTTTTCCCTGAACACAAGTCCATAAAGTAAAATTAGAGTGAAATGTCCTATGAGATGGAAGTGTATCCTGACGAAGAATGATTTGAACTTCCAAGGGAGAACACTAATATAATCCCAAAAGTGGTAGGGGTTTTCGACATTCTCTAGATAAGTCTCATGGTTTTCTCTCCAATGCAAGTGGGCATGACACTAATAAGGTTTTCCCTAAAAATTTAAAGGCAAAATATTCTTAACATTCATAGCATGAGCCAAATCCATGTTAAACATCATGAGGTTCTGCACCTGTATAAAGAGGAATATAAAGCATGACACAAGCTTATGAAGGAAATTGAAGAACTCAAGCATCAATTGCGTGTGACAAAAGCAGCTCAGCTCAAGACATTGGGCCTTTGTCAAATATTTTTGAGAAGTGAATCGGCACTTGTGGATGACTTCATGTTACTAGTGAGGTGGTCAATAAGTTGGAGATGCTCGAGGGATTTTTACTCATTGTAAAAACTAAGTGGATTATCGACAAGAGAAAATATGGGTAATTGAGTAGTTTTTTAAGGCCATAGAGGTATGCTTCAAATTTTTGAATAAATTGAGGACCACCATTCCCATCACCGATGGATTTTTTTATCAATTTGGCTTGGCCAAGTAAAATTTTGGAAGCGTAATTACTACCTGAGGAACAACAATGCCAAGAAATTGGTTGAGAATGTATTGAGCATCAAGGATCAGGCCCAACCTTTAAAAGTCTTCCAAGATGTCGAAGAAATGGAAACATAAATAAACACCCATCGATAATAGATAAATGCTAGTTTCTCAATGCTATAAGGACAAGTTTTGATAGAGTTTGGGTTTCACAAGGACTCTCACTAGACTGTGAGTGCTCACATTGAGACTTTAGCAACTCAAGCAGATGGATTTTTGAAGTATTCTGAAGAAATGAAGAGCTTAAAAGGCCAAGTGGAAGTTATTACTTCCACTCTTCATATGAACCTTATCCATTGGGAAGAACTCAAGCATGAAGTATAGTAGGTAGATCTTGCATTTTTAAAAATAGAGAAAATTACAACATAGTCTGAGATAGATCATCAAATTAGTATGGGGCAATATTGGCCCTGATTTTTGTATTTAAATATTCTAAGTGTTTTGGTAACATGATGTAATAATGCAAGGGTGGGAGAACAACATAGAAGACCTAGGTGAAAAAATAACATGGCACGAAAGAAGATGGTGTAGAAGAGTGAAAGGTTGAAGAATAATATGGAATACATTAGCGTGAAAGGACAAGTTGTGATTGAAGACATGGGAATCAGAGAAATGCAAGAGTAGGACAAGAGCATAGGAAACAAAGGCAGTTACAAAGCACTTCATGAAAGTAATAGAGATTAATGAGATCATGACTTTAGCACCAACCTATGAGAGGAAAGTAACATGCACATGAAGATCCAACATATAGAGGGTATATAGAGAATAGTTAGGCCTGAATCAATAGGAATACATTATAACGGATTTACCCAACTCATTATTGTTAATGATCATTGGTTAGTCATCACTTTTGTATTAATGATATAACCAAAGGTAAGGGGTACACTTATGTATAAATACCCCCTACCTTATTTAGGAAGGGCTGCTAAAAGTTGTAATGGTTAGAGTTGTTAGATTTAGTGTTGATGCTATTAGATTTGTGGAATGGTTATCGATATACGAATCCGAAGAGATTGTGTAATGATAATGTAGCTTGGTAGCCTTATTAAATGAAAATAATAGAACCAGTTCTTGTTGGTAAATTATGACGTATTGATATCTATAGTGTTAACTTTGCTTTTATAGTAATAGTTATACATATTGTATGGATTGGTGAAATGGCTAACTCTAGATTAATGACGATAGTGACAATGGCTAAATACAATAACTCAAGCGCATAAGTAATATTTGACTAAACACTATCGCATGATAGAATCACTAAGGATCGATCTCTATTATGCACCTTGAGTGAGCATGCGAGGTTACCCCTCACGTGATATGCCAACATTTAAGCTTGTTGGCATCTTCCTTGTATTGGGTGCACAACTAATACTTAGTTATGCGAAGCTAAGGAAAAAGACCCAACATCTAATTGGGACATGTGGTTGGAGATGGGGGACCGAGGATTAATCCAAAAAAGATAGAAGCCATCATGAATTTTTCATAGCCTTCCAATATGACTGACACTAGGAGTTTTGTTGGTGTAGTTCAGTAATTGAGAAAGTTCATTAAGAATTTATCTTTCATAGCCACACCTTTACATGTCACTAATCAAAGTGGTAAGACCTTTATTTGGGGTAAGAATAAATAATATGCATTTGATATGTTAAAACAAAATATTAGCCATGCTCTGGTATTAGATTTTCCTAACTTGTAACTACATTTTGAGGTGGAAACAAATGCTAGTAATTATGTTGTGGGGGCTGTGTTCCTAGAAGGAGGTAAATTTGTATGTTACTATTCAGATTTATTTCATGGTGCAATTTTGATTTATTATCCATATGATAAATAAATGTATGATCTTGTTCAATTGGTCGAGATATGGAAAAAATATCTTATGGGTAAGGAAACTATTGTGCATGTAGATCATCAACTTCTCTAATATTTTTAAGCACAAAAAAGTCTTTAGTGAGCTAGACATAATAAGTGGATGGGTTTTTACAATAATTTTGATTATGAAAAAAGATATGTATGATCAACAAATTAGCTAATATGTTATCTAAACTTCATTTTATTTTTTCCATGGGAACCATAACTCTTATTGAGGCTTTTATGTTTGAGTCTTATGTAGAACAATATGAACATGATGCAAATTTTAGGGAGCCATTTATTCAAGCAAAGAGGTCACAAGGTGCATGATTTGAGCCCAAAGGGGATTATACCTCTAAGATGGGTTCCTCTACATGTTGGGTAAGCTCTTTTTTCCTTAAAATAATTAGTTTAGCTAATGAGGGAAACATATATGTTACATGTTGTAGGACATTTTGGGGTTACAAAGGCTATTGCACGTTTGCAAAGGTATGTTTATTTGCTTAATATGCAATTTGTTTTTGTAAAGTTCAAGAAAGAATGTGTGTTATGTAGTAAAAGCAAGGCCAGTAATAGGAAATTGGGTTTGTATATGCTATTAATGGTTCCTCATAGGATATGGGAGAGTATTTCCATGGATTTTTTTGGTGGGTTTCCTATATCAAGGAAGGGACATGACTATCTCTTTGTGGTTGTGGATTGGTTCAATAAGTTGTGTATTATTACCCCTTTTAAGAAGACCCTCAAAGTTAATGATGCAACTGAGATTTTATTTGCTAATGCGTGGGTTCATTTTGGTTTTCCTAGTTTTATTATTTCATATTAGAACTCAAGAGTTATTGGTAAGTTTTAGACCACATTGTGGGAGAAGATGGATATAAAGCTAAAATGGTCTACCACCTTTCATCCACAAACTAATGGGAAGACAAAAGTAGAGAACATAACAATCATACAACTCTTGAGAGGATACAATGAGAAACATTCAAAGACTTACTATGAAAAATTATTGTATATTCACTATTCTTATTATAGGACAATGCATTCTTATACTAGAAAATATCATTTTGAAACTTGTTTTGGCTACTTACCTCCACGTGCATTTGGTGTTGTTTTGAAACAACCATGCAAATGAAATCGTAATGTGGATCAAGAAGTCCACAAAGCTAAAAGTTGATTGAGAGAAGGAGTCACAATCTAAGTATAAAGTAATGCATGATAAACATAGGAATGAGCATAGTTTCCTTGTTGGAGATAAGGTATGGTTGTATTTGAGTAGAGAGAGACTCCAGGATAATATTGAAAATTTTAAGTGATTAGGTATGGTACATTTGAAGTTCTAGAATAAGTGGGAAAGAATGCATTTAGACTTGAGTTTCCTCCTTTTATAAAGTTTTATTTAATTGTTAGTGTTAAAAATTTACTTCTCTTTGAGCCTTCTATGTTAGATAATGAAAATTAAGGGTTATTGCTAAATGGCATCATAGGTGGTGGTGATGCGCTTTACTGTAGTGAATGTTATCACTTCTATTTTCAACTTTAAATTTGATATCTTTTGACTGTCACTTTAAATTTTTTCCATTTGAAAAAAACCCAACTAACATTATTATACCATATTAACTTTTATTAAAAATATATTTTAATAAACAAACACTATTACAAGTTAAACACTTGTTTGACATTATTATACTATATTAACTTTTATTAAAAATATAATTTTATGAGTTACAAGTTAAGAACTTAAAAACAGATTTTTTTATTTATTTCAGCCTACCTTCCACCATCCCGCATTAATTTTCTATTCTTTAACACATAAAGATTTGAAATATATAAGGTTATACTATTATGATTATCCATAATATCAAATTTCATCCGATTTGCTTGTTCCATGTAGTGCCAAGTCCAACCAAGAAATTTATTTTTTAGTTTATGGAGTAAACTGGGTGTTTTTATTTAAGTTTTAATACTTGTGTGTACTTACAAGGAATCACTTCTGCTTCTATCTAAAGACTCCAAAGTGGAGTTTGAGTGACATCGTAGCTAAACTCTCCAATGATAGATAAATGCCATATACATGGTTTTCGAGTGCAATTTTATATATATAAAAAATGGGTACGATAGACAAAATACGAACTAGAACAAACAATTTAAGTGAAAAATAAATATATATATATATTTTAGTAGTTAATCATATTATTTTTTCATATATTTATTTTTTAATTATAAATTAATAATTAAACAATGTACACATATCTTAGATAAATATATATAAAATACATCGACAAATATTATTCTTTAGTAGATATGTGTGTATGCACGCGCAGGTATGCGAACAATATCAAAATATATAAAATCAATTTAAATAGCTCAATTTAACAAGGGCCGCATAGTGGCTAGTCCTTGCCTTTGTCTTGAATAACATGTTGTATTTAATGTTTGTGTTATTGTAATTGAAGTGTTAGCATGAAATAGGTGAAGGCAATTTAAGGTGTATATGCGTAGAGAGTTATTTATATGTAAGTTATTGAGTTTTGTATATACATTGTAAGCATAAGGAAAACATAGTATAAGTCAGATAATTAAGCACTATTGACAAAACAAAATTTATTGAAATGTAGTCCAAATCAGTAAAAGCGATTGACATTTATATATACACTGGTAATAGAAGACAGACATTGCAAAGTAGTGGAGTTAGCAATAGGACATTTTTTATTTTTTAACACTCAAAATGCATTGTCAGTATAATTTTTTTGGATAATCGAGTCCCATAATTATTGGCTTCACTTTATGCTTTGGGCTTCCCATAGTGTGCCACTTAGCACTTTTTCATTGGCTTATGCTCTTTCTTCCTTTGATAAATATATGCTTTGACTGTGGCCTAGATTCAACGTGATCATAACATGTGTCATGTTCATGTTGAACTGGGGCCTCTCGGTTCTTTGGTTATACCCTATTTTTCACGCAGCTCCTTCTTTGTCCTAGCTTCTAGATAAGTGCCACATGTCAAAATTGTGACTCTTCGGGCTCGTGGAGCTCTTCCATGCTTTGCTAAGTCTTGCTAATTATCAGGTTTCCATATGGGTGCCACATGTAGCGCTGTCATTAAATCACTGCTTGAGACTACGTGTTGTGTTGTTTGGGGATGATTATTCATTATAGCAACAAAGGTGGTGGAAGAACAAACACGGGATACTCGGATGCATTTATTCTTCTTCTACGTAATCAACTTGAGATTTTTTGGAAATATCTTTGTTGTTTTTGTTATATTTATTGCATTAATTATTTTTATTCACTAAATATTTATATTTTCTGAATTAGAATTAGCTCAATATCTTATTTAGGTATCCTAATATTTTTACATCCTTAGGGTTTAGGTTATTGTCGTTTCAACGAGGAAAGTTAAACACCATTAAAATGAGGGAAAAAAACAAAAATTATATATAAATTATCTTAATACTCCTCCTCTGCCAATCCAAATTACCCAGCACAAAACCACTCTGTGGCATATACTCAACACCCTGGTTGACTTGTCTATTTTCCAAATTGCCATGTCATTTGCTTCAAAGTCCACATACACGTACGTAGAAAATTCACTATTTGAACTGACCGCTTTCATGCTAATTAAAGATAGATGCCAAGTTTGAAACACCGATACTTATCATTAAATACATAGACATGGATAATTATGGTTCACTATCTCTAATATAGAGTAATGTTTTGGTTTCTACAAATATAATTTTCAACCCAAAGTTTGTTAATAATGTATTGGAGTGTGCGTCAGATATAGATATACTTTATGTAGCTAAATAAATCGAGAAACAAATTGAAAGTATTATTTAAAAGATAATGTTAATTTATCGTACAAGATAATAATTAATTATTATTTTTTATAATTAATAAAGAGAACATACCTGAATAAAACTGAAAAAATATTCTATAAATTACACATCAAACTTTAGTGAAAACTAAATAATATATAATATGATATTATTTCAAACTCATGAATTCGCTGAGCAAACATAGACTAATTCAAAAAGAATTCTTATGATCGCCTACATTAATAGACTAATAAATGGTAAGCACACTACCAATTTTTGGAGTGTCTAACTTAATGCGACAAAAGTGGTTGTAGGACACTTTTGGTCCTTTCATGTTATTAATTTTTAAATTTCATATCCCTGCCTCATGGATTTTAAAAAACAAATATAAAGAATTTAAATATAATATACCTATATAGTTAACAAAAAAGAGAGTTAAAAACAAAGCTTACACGTTAAAAACTCCAACAAACCCAAAAAAGCCCCCGAAAAAAGGGCAAAAAAACCAAAGAAAGAGATGCAGAGCAAACCGAAAAAAAACAGGAAAAAAGCGTTTAAAATTTTTAAGCGATCTACTTGGCTGAGGACTCTAGCAACAGATCCATCGCAGAGAAATAAAGTCACTTCTATTTTTGAAGCAGCTGTAGGCCATGGCCTCAATCTTGGGAGGACATGGACCTTCAATGATGGCCAGTATAAGGCATTGCAAATTTCTCCTGGTGTTTATGATGAGTAAGTCTTTCAGGCGTGTTCGCATAGGGCTTTGCATTGCAAGTTTGTTTGTTGAATGTTTTCTCTGTCATTTTCTCTGCTTGATTTGAATGGTTTTGGGTATGCAGGCTCTGGACTTTGTGGTTTCTGAAGTCAAAAGGCATAACACCAGTATCATTCTTAGCTTGGCGAGCAACTATGCTAACTTTGGAGGAAAAGGCCAGTATGTAAATTGGGCTCGCAATGCATGACAGTATCTGAGCTCTGAGAGGATTTCTTCACAAATTCAACTGTTAAAAGTCACTACAAAAATCATGTGAAGGTATTTACACTGCATATTTTCCTCCCTCCGTATGGGTTTGTTGTTACTCTTAATTGTATATGTATGTATAGAGTGCCCTCTATATGCATTGTGCATGCGGGTCTTTTTGTGTTGTACCTGGGTGTATACGCATTGCTTATATAGTGGGTATCTGTATTGCCTCTGTATGCACATACACACTGTGATGGGTTTTTTTGTGTGTCTGCATATACGGATTTTTAGTGGTTACCTGAGTGTATGTGCATTGTGTATATGGTGGATATCTGTGTTGCCTTTGTATTGTCGTTCTTTGTTATTTCTTTTTAATTTATGTCTTTCTTTTCTTTTCCTGATTGAATCGAGTTCGGTGTTGTTTGGTATAGTACAGCATGGGCATGGTCTGAGTCATGAGTTGTTTGTCTACACTGGTTTTGATTTGTGTTTACTTTTATTTCGATTGAGTTAATTCTGGGTTAGATGGCCCTTTGAACAACATGGCATGGATAAATCAATGTTATTCAATTCATTGTTGTGCTAAAACTTATATGCATTTCATTTGTAGATCCTGACAGAAGCAGTATAAGCCCTGTTATGCATTTTTTTATTGCTGGCATATGGATATGGCCCCCTATCCCTGTATATAGATATGGCCAATCCTGCAGAGCAACTACCCATAGAATAGATAGGGATTCAGAGCAATGACCAATCTGAGGAGCCTATATATATATATATAGGGCCGATCCCTATCTAGAGATAGGCACCCTATAGATCTATCTCTATCTGGCATCTAGGCAGATTATTTTCTTGTTTTCTACTGGGTCCAAGCAATGGTGTACAATTTAGATAATTTTGAATGGATATATATGTTTTCTATTTTTTTTCTATTTTGTGGAAATTTATTTTACAGGTTTGCAGGTCAACTGAGGTCATTAGCCTGAGCCTGCCTCATGTGTTGGTAAATTCATCTTATGTTTACTAGCCCAATGCTTCTGTGGATGTGGATTTTTCTTGTTTTGCAGGTTCGTTCTATCAATCTTTCCATTTTGGTTCTTAATGTATAGGCTGTCCCCCATTTTTTTTTTTTGGAATTACTGTCGAAAATTAAATTTAGATCAATAGGATCCTTAATGAGCTCTTTTATGTAATTTCATGTAGGTGTTGTCTTCTTCTATTGCTGTGTATTTTGTGTAAATGTTTTTTTCAAATTGTCAGCAGTTTCTTCTGTGGTTTCTTAAGCGTGTTTGTCTGCCCTTTTTTAACATCAAACGGCCAGAGAACCAGGAAAACTACATCAGTTTTTGTTTTGGAGATCATGGGAGAGTCAATATTGGGCATTCGTTTTCCCTACCTTAATATAGTTTTAACATTCTATAACTTCCATATTACAATCTGGTTTTTATTTGCTCATTTTCTCTCTGGTCAACTTAGTATAGATTTCAAGATTTGAGAAAAATATTGTTATTCTTTATTCAAGGCTACAATCAATTAAGATGTTTGAAGGAATATAAATTTATTGTGAGAATTTTCTGTTTTGTAGAGATGCACAAGAGTTAAAATGAACTTATTTGAGCAAGTCTAAAGAGGATATTAACTTGAGCTTACCTGTTGCGAGTCCTATTTTTTGTAATGCCTATGTAGTGGTCTAATATAACATTCTTTTTATAGACATTAACATTATCCTAACAAACTTTTAACACTGACATAAATCTTAACACTAACATATACTAATATTTAACATAATCTTAACACTGTTACTAACATTAGTACGAACCTTAACCCCCCCCTCCCCCAAAAAAAACCCATTAATATAAACCTTGCCGCTAATATTAATCTAATACTAATAGTACCTTAATACAGTCTTAACACTAAGCTTAACATTATCCTAATTTTAACAGTGACATAAATCTTAACACTAACATATACTAATAATTAAAATAATTTTAACATAATCATATACTAATAACTAACATATGCTAATACTAATAATTAACATTATCTTAACACTGATACTAACATTGACACTGATAGCACCTTTAACTCATTCTTAACACTATGCTACTTGCCTCTTGGCGTAAAATTCTTATAATTTTGCGCTTTTGGTTTGTTTCAAGTAAATTTTTGTATCGATTCGTTTGATTGTATTTTTCTAGGGGGGCTGTACTCAATTGGTGAGTGGCTTGTTGGGCTGGCTGGCAACTGTATTTTGGACAAAACAACGATCATTAATTTACTCTTCCTACATTTTAGTCTCTTTTGTTTTAGATTATGATTAATTATTGTGCTAAAACTTATTGAAAGCATTCAAATTTGACATTATCATTTATAGAAAAAAAATATTTACTGATGATTTTCTCTAACCATTTAAAATACTGACTGTTACAACTATAGGGTCTCTCTCTATATTTAAATTGAGATGCCAAATTCATAACTAGCATTTATAACATAATAGTGACCTATAGATCTGTAGATAAATATCAATTTTAACTTCAAAGGACAACTACCCAACATCCTCAAAGATACAAGTTTCACTCCCAATAACGATCACATAGAATTTGATAATTTGAAATCGTCATAGGCATAGGTACAAAGGGGGAAACCAAACCAATTTCTTTCCTGTCTTTCTACATTAAAAAGAAAATTCTTTTAGGAGATTGTGGCTTTAAAAATTTATAAATACAAAAAATTTCCCTCAAGAATATTATCACATATCCTTCCCTTCCTATGTAGCTATCTCATGATATTTAGGTGTCTTTTCTTTGATTCAAAACATTTTATATGTTTTTCAAGTTATGAAAGTTAAACAAAATTTCTATATGGCTCTTCCCTTTTCATTTTCACATAGACGGTTGGGGTAGAATGAAGATTGGGCATTGATCTAGCCTTGGTTGATTTGTTGGAAGATGTTCCTGCAATGGATTGCAGGTTTATGTATGCTTTATTTTTCCTTATTCTTTTCTAATGGCATGTTTTGTCATCAGAGTTATTTTACTGAAGGTTAGCTTCAAATGGAAAGAAAATGTGGCAAACTGCATCAGATCATTTCATTTGTTGTAGTTAGAGGGCTCAGTTATGGGATGGAAAATTTGTTGTACAGGGGTCTGCCCCCATTGGCTACTAAGAGATATAACTTCAAATCTTGTAACTTGTATGCCTATCTATATTTACGTGCATGTTATGTACATGAAATCTACGAATGAATGCAAAATTTATTGTTACTTGTTTGTAATGCTCTCTTTCAAGTACATGAAATTCATTAATTGCCTCTAATTTTATTAATTTGTAACTTGCTCTTTTCATGGAATAGGGTTTGCAGTTAGCTATCAAAATTTATGCTTTAAATTTCCAAATAAAAATAACTGCCTTATATATTCCACTATCATTAGTCCTGAACCATAGAAATGCATCCACATTGCGTATGTTAATAATTGTATACTATTGTGTTATAGAAGTTTCCCTAACATATGTATATCTCTAGGGATAGGTTTGCCACTGGCCTTGAGCCAAAAGAGTTATGAATTTGGCTTCTCTGAAAGAAGATTATAAGGAGATTCAAATGGTATGCTGCAGCTTTGGGTAAAAACTGAATGTATAATGTAAGTATCAAATACTAATTTATACTCTTAAGTCTCTATTGTGGTTTTGTTCTTTGTCTTCAAAAATTTGGGTTTAAATGGTTTTAGGAGAATAGGGTACCTAAGAAAGGGCACAAAGAGCTAGGCAGAAAGTGAAAATTAGATTATATGAATGTTATATGAATATAACATTCTTGTTATATGAATATAACATTCTTCTTATAATCATCACTAGCATTATCCTAACTTTAAATTTTAACACGAACATTAACATTGACATATATTTTAACTAACACAAACCTCAACAGACTAATATTTATGCTATTATATTCTTACCACTTATACTAAAACCAATAGTAACCTTTCTCGCAATAGTTTTTTAACACAACCTTAACACTAAGCTACTTGCCTGTTGACATAAAATTCATATAGTTTTATGCCTTTGTTTCTAGTAAATTTTGTTATCTATTGTCTACGGTTTGTTCTTAATTGGTGAGTGACTTGTTAGGCTAGTTGGCTTTGATGAATTGGACAAAACGACATCATTATTTTAATTTTTGTAGAGATAACCCTCTTTGGATTTAAATTAAAATTAATTTATGTTTTAAAACTTATGTTATTCATTTTAACTCTCTTTGGATTTAGATTAAGATTAACTACTATGCATAGCCTCTACTAAAACTTGTGTCTTTCATTTTAAGACAATAATAAAAGCAACATTTTGTTATTCATTTTCCCTTGGTATAAAGCATTTGTAGCATTTTTTACTATTCTTATGGGGTTGGATATTTTTTGCTTGTTTTCTTTTGTGTTAGCTCAAGTAGCGTAAATGGTATGTACTAGGAAATTATTAAATTGATAACAATAACAATGACATAATTCTCTTTCAAGAATAGAACTATTTTTTCAAGAATAAAATTGTTTATATGTTTGAAGGGAATCTATTTTTTGTGAGACTCTTTTGTTTCATATTTGTCTTGTAGAAGTGTTGAATTCACCTTTTTGTTTCTTTGGCTGCGAAACATTCTTTAACTGTGTTCTTTTTATTCTTTTCTTCTCAATGTGGAGGAATGTATAATGTGTAGGTTCTTTTTTTCTTTCTCCAAGTTTGCTTTCTTGTGGACTGCTCTTGTTTTTCTCTATCCTACTTACTCCAGTCTTTGTGGATTCTTTTAGTAGATACAAAGCCTCCCAATTGGGATTACCACGTGGTCTCAAATGTTATTAGCTACCTTGTAGTTTATAGGCGGGGCACCTAGGTGCCAAGCATTGTGGACCTTAGAAAAGACTTTCCTTTGCCTTTCATTTGCATTTGGTTGGCAACTTCTACATTGCCAAGTTTTGAGATTTATTTGTGTTTTTGCATACTTCATCGAGGTAGAATTAACACTGAGTTCTTTACTAGTTGAAATGACATCAACAATATGTTTTTTTCTATGGAGCTTCAACATGTTTAGCCTCTCTTGCAATTGATTGTCGCTTTCTCTTGTTATATTCTTAACGTGCATTTTCAATTGTAGTTTCTTCATAGTTGCTTTATGTAGAAGTGGGCTCAACCATGGGTTGAATTAATGTAGATGGGGAGAAATGGACACACTCGCTAGGTAGGGCAAATGGAAAAATTCCAAAGAAGTAGAAAATACTCATCCATTTTTGTCAAATAATAAATATGTGTAAGACGAAATGGAAAGTTAAGTGGCCATTTGCAATGAAAGTTGAATGGATAGATTCACTCTTCTTATTGCAATGAAATATTTCAATGAGTGGCTATTTGTTAGGTAGTTTCAACAATAATAGAAAGGCTTCAATATGCTACAATAACAGTAGTAAACCTTGAGTTACTTGCATGCAATAGCAGTAGTAAACCTTCAGGTAGTTGTAACAATAGTAGTGAGTTAGGTTGTAGGAATGAAATAAGTGTTATTTTAATTTTGTTTTTGCAATGTGATTTTTTAAGGGTTTAAAAGGAGATGGGTTAGGTTAGGAAGGGGCCAAATGGGAGGAGGGAGTGGGGTGGTAGGAAAGGGGGCAACTGCAGAGGAGGTTGGGATTTTTTTTTAAAGATACATTCAAGATAGAAATGTCAGGGTGTTCTAAAAAATGGTTCGAAAATACATATAACATTTCAGGGTGTTTTGGGATCAACTTGACATTTTGAGTGTCTCCGAAACGAACCTCTTGAGGATTGGGTCCAAGACCAAACCCCAATTTTTTTTGGTATCAAAAAGGGAGATGTAAATGGAGTTACCAACAACATGGTTCTAAATTTAATGAGTTTAAATCAAAACAATTTTCGACATGCACTTTCTCAACACGATTCATGGTTTACAAGTTGCCTTACCAAAAATTACAAATTATAGGACTTTGTATTTTTCTTCGCTTTCTTGTAAGAGTAGCCTACTTAGCATGCAAATAGAAAAAGATATAATTGAGGTTTTCTAAACTTTGTTCTAAACTTGTAGAAATTGATTACACAATTGGTTATGGATTTCTGTTGAGTCAATATTGAATTCTAAATGCATACACTGACTTACTTTACTCTAACCATTCAAGAAATGGGTTAGAAATGTCAGGATATTCCAAAAAATGGCCCAGAAACACACATGATGTTTTAGGTTGTTTTTGCAATGTGATTTTTTAAGGGTTTAAAAGGAGACGGGCTAGGTTAGGTAGTGGGGAAAGGGCCAAATGGGAGGAGGGAGTCGGGTGGTAAGAAGGGAGGCAGTTGCAGAGGAGGTTGGGATTTTTTTTTTTAAAGATACATTCAAGATAGAAATGTTAGGGTGTTCTAAAAAATGGCTTGAAAACACAAATGATGTTTCAGGGTGTTTTGGAAACAACTTGACATTTTGAGTGTCTCTGAAACGGACCTCCTGAGTCCTGAGGATTGGGACCAAGACCAAACCCCAATTTTTTTTTGGTACCAAAAAGGGAGATGTAAATGGAGTTACCAACAACATGGTTCTCAATTTAATGAGTTTAAATCAAAACAATTCTCGACATGCACTTTCTCAACACGATTCATGGTTTACAAGTTGCCTTACCAAAAATTACAAATTATAGGGCTTTGTATTTTTCTTCACTTTCTTGTAAGAGTAGCCTACTTAGCATGCAAATAGAAAAATATATAATTGAGGTTTTCTAAACTTTGTTCTAAACTTGTAGAAATTGATTATGCAACTGGTTATGGATTTCTATTGCGTCAATATTGAATTCTAAATGCATACACTGACTTACTTTAATCTAACCATCCGAGAAATGGGTTAAAAATGTCAGGATATTCCAAAAAACAGCCCAGAAACACACATGATGTTTTAGGTTGTTTTGGGAACAAATGGACATTTTGAATGTCTCCAAAATGGATCCCTTAAGGATTTGGCCAAGACCTAGACCCCTAAATGTTTTGGTACCAAAAAGGGAGATGTACATGGGGTTTCCAACAACATGGTTTTGAATTTAACGAGTTTAAATCAAAACAGTTCTCAAAATGCACTTTGTCAACATGATTCATGGTTTACAAGTTGCCTAACCCAAAATTACAAATTACAAGATTTTGTTTTTTCTTCGTTGTTTTATAAGGGATATACTTTATTTTTTTTGATAGATGACATCTTTTGACCGGAGTGTCGACCAATATGGGACACAATCGGGGTTCCATATCCCCATGTGAAGCTCAGATGTATATAAACTATTATCAACAACGGCCACCATCGACCTCGAGAATACCAACAACCATTAATGGCCATGAGAATACAACCAATGACCACAACCGGCCTCATATGCCTTTCTAGAGATTTGAACTTGGATGGAACTTGAAACAACCAAGCCACTTAACCAACTTACCCATATCGTATTGGCACTAAAATTTAATCTACATTTGACGCTTAATGGGGGTGGCCCTGGATTCGTAATGATCGCCGAACGATCTGGAGCCAAATCGCCCCGTTGTGATTCGCGTGGAACACATGAAGAAGTTTGACCGCTACCTCAAAGTGTCCCCATGGCCACTTTAGAGTGTAGGTGATGTGCAAAGGCCACACTCCACACACCAAGGGTAAATCAAGGATTGAACCTGAGACCTGGGTGACCTAAGTCATTGCTCCCATCCACTCAAGCTAACCCTTGGGGATTGTAAGGGATATTCTTAACATGTAAATAAAAAATCATATAATTGAGAAAATTTGTTTTAAACTTGTGGAAATTTATTACACAATTCGTTGTGGATTTTTTTGAGTCAATACTGAGTTCTAAATGCATACATTGAATTACTCCCTCTAACCAAACAATATGCATGTGTAGAAACAAAACCTACATGTTAAAACATAAAGCATTGCTATACCATCATTAACAAGAATTGCCATAATACTAGATGCAATTTGTTAGCATTATATTCCCGAATACAAACTAACATTTGAAAAGCCTCTCTTATCTATACGAGGGTGGACATTAAAGCTCTCGCAGCTTAACTTAGAACCAATATCCATAGACACATCTACTTTATTTGGACAACAATTGATATCCATTTATTATATAGGAGGTGGGTTTATATAGGCACCCGACCCTCCTATTTATAGTCATATCAACCCTAGATCTGCTAATTCTGCAATTTATTATGCTATGGACAAGTTCCCTCCTCGTCAACTTAGTATTGATGTTGTCATCCATTTGTGCTGACTATTGTCCTTTTTGTCATCATTCAACTCCACTATATTTGTTAGGTTGCGTTTGTATACCGTATTTGTTATTTTTTTTCCTTTGTTCTTAGTGCAAGTCTAGTGTAGAACTTGCATGTATGCGTGCAAGGGACTCATGATACGCAACACATCTTTATTTTTACGCGACATTGCAACAACCTCGCCTATGCACATAATGGCATCGTTGCATCCCTCTTTTTCTTGTAAAGAACGTGCACTTATCTTCCTCCCTCAGTTGGTCTTCATTTTGCCTAAATTGTTCCTAATTATTCCTGTGCACCATCTCCATTGCGCCTTTCGCGTAAATCACTTTGTCTTGTGTACCATGCGCAATCCTTTTTATTAGCCACAATAGTGTATGGGCTTCTCATATGGATCTGCTAACTCCCATTCGCCAACATTCCCTTGGACCAATTATGTGTTGTCCTTGAAACACTTCTCCATGCGTTTTTATTCAGTATTGCCAAAAGATGAAGGCCTATACCTGAATATAACATTGTGTCTTTGAATGCTCTTTCTATCGTGCATCCCTTCTATGCAAAGATCCAACCTAGTTGCATATCCCCTCATGTTATTAGTTGACTTCCCCATGTTTGGTCCACAACCAAATATTGTGTGAAGGCGTCCACAACCCATAAATTCAAACCCTCTAGCTACAACAATCCGAAGAGAGACCAACAATTTTCCATTTTGTAATATTTCAACTTCACAATCTTTGTTAGGTCACGTCTCTCTACTGTACTTTTCCTTATTTGTGCCATTGTTTTGAGTATGAGTCTAGTGCAAAACTTGGGCATATGCATGCAAGGGACTAATTATACACAACACATCTTTCTTTATCATTGCAACAACCTCACCTATGCCCATAATGTGCATCCTTGCATCCCTCTTGCAAAGACCATGCACTTTTATTCCCCTCTTAGTTTGTCTTCATTCTGTCTAAGTTGTTCCTTGTTCCTCTTAACTGACTTGTTTGAAGAGGCAAGGTTAAATAAAACAAGTATTCTAATCAAGATCTATGCTGGAAGAGTTAGCATTGAGAAGGGATTATAAATTTTGCAAGATTAGTAGGACTGCCCTTGTGTCAAGTGGTTTTGTTAGCGCGGAACAACTTTGTTGCTGCTCTTGGTCCCATAGATTGCTTGATCTCGTGGATGTTATTAAAACCTTCTATTTATTCATTCATTCTTGTGCACCATCTCCATAACACATTTAGGATAATTTCATTTGTGTTGTGCACCATATGCAATCCTTTTACTTAGCCACAATAGCGTAGGGGTTTCCTCTATGGAATTGCCAACTCCTATGCGCTAAAATTCCCGTGGACCAATTATGTGTGCTTGCAACATTTCTCATTACATTTTTACGCAATATTTCCAAAACATGAATGTCTAGACCTAAATGGAACATTATGTCTTTGAAGCCTCTTCATGTCGTGCATCCCTTATGTGCAACAATCCAACTTGGTTGCACATTCCCTTGTGTTGCTTGTTGGCTCCCTTATGTGATTGGCCTCGTGCCTGTGTGCATTCGTAATGTAGCTTCATCTCTCGTCTCTCCCATTTCTCCTCTAATCCACGACCAAACTTCACGTGAAGGTGTACTCAGCCCTTAGATTCAAATCCCCTAGCCACAATAATCCTAAGAGAAACCAACTCGAGAGAGAATAACTCCTAATGCACTCGAAGCAATGGTATCGCTGTCCTTCCAATTTTTCCCATTCTCCAAGCGAGTACTCCATCCTTGTGCTAACAAAACTCCACAAGAACATAGTCTGCAAGGGTGATCAGACATTGTGATTAAACTAAATACTTGTAGACACCTAGTTTTGGTCCAAAGATAATTGTGTCTATTAATTATTGGTTCACATTAAGCTCTCATTGGCACATTTTCTTGTGTTCTAGGCCTCATTTTCCTCCCCTGCTTCTTGTTTTTTGTGCAATTCACTTAATATTTATTCTAGGCCCTTGATAATACCACCAATCAACTCAAAACACCCAACAACCTACAAACTGACTATTTGTTTTCCCTAGTACAACTCCAAATGCTCCCAAAATGTCAAAAACACCATTTTTGGGTTTTCATTGTCTTTTGTCAATAGCGTACACTATGCCAAGAGCATATACTATGCTCTTGGTCCCTTCTTCCTTTGGGTCCCTATGGCCCTAATGAACTTTATGAGAAGAATGGCCACTTTGGCATTGCACAATTTACATATTGGTTGAGCGCGCGTCTTATTAGACTCAAACACGACATGTAGTGATAATTGTACAGTTGGGATTCCCATCTTTCTCCATGCATCTTAGCTAAGGATGTTCACTTTTGTGCTTGTATCGACCAATGATGGTAGCATCAATGATCTCCTCTCGAACATATCTGATGTTTCATGTAGTTCATATCTCATTTGATCGCTCTTAACTTTGTATGCACATTCCCAATGCCTTTGTGTCAACCATGAATCAATTAAGGGCATATTGAATATCTTTGTGAGTTCTTCCACTTCTTTGGGGCTTGGACCCTTCCAATTACTTTCCTTGATTTGGGCCTCCATGTCACATGAAGTTTGGACTGTCCCTTACAATGTACTGATTAATTTAGTGGCTTCTACCAAGATTAACTTCTGTGTTGGACCATTGGATGGTCCATAACCGCAACCTTCCATGCTTGTTGGACATTTTCCTTTTATGGGACTAGCAACATCCTGGCTTGAGTATCTACTCCGCCCCATGTGGTCATATTCATCTTTGGGACTATGTAGCCTGAATTTCGTGCTAGTTACTTGGAAACCCTCTTCTCTTCCTATTGGGCTATGCAAATCATTCCTACACCTTAACTTGTTGAAGGATCTTTTCCTAGAGTTCTAGTTTTTTCATCCCCTTCACAATGTCTACAAGTAGGAAACTTGGGTCAATTTCATTGATAGTTTTTTTGGTGGACTACACTTATAGAAAGTCCTTTGGAAATGGCATCCATTGTGTTCGCCTCCTCTATGCTAATAGGAGCAACCTCACTCATATCTAGGTGCTTGTGGTCGTGGCGATGTTATGGCTCAGATTCTATTGAGGCCGAATACTTCTTGCAATTCATTAATAAACTTGCAATCTACTGTGTCATGGGTGTTTGTCTCACATAACTTGCACCAACATAAAACTAACTTGCTAAGCCCTCTACAAAAATGGGTAGTTTCTTCTCTCATGATCTTATTGGAAGACTTTGTAGGATCTAAGAATCAATTTCATGTTGTGCCTGAGACAAATTTTCTTGTTGTGTCCTTCCACTTCATAGTATATGCACCATAGACACAGTTTGAGTGTCATGCACATTGTTTGTTGTAAGCTTTTGCAATTACGTAGCCATGCTTGGGATTTGAGCTTCCACAAGAGGGCTAATGCTCATGTCAAAAATTCTGATGGCCTTCACAAATGGGACATAGAGACTGAAGAAATGGAGGAAAGGGCCAAAGGGTTCTAGAGGAAGAAAGGACCTAGAGCATAGTGTACACTCTTGACAAAAGACTAGGAAACCCAAAAATAGTGTTCTTGAAATTTTGGAAGCATTTGAAGTTGTCCCACGGCGAACAAATAGTCGTTTTGCAAGTTCTTGGGTGTATTGAGTTCATTGGTGATATTGTTAAGGGCCTAGAATAAAGAGAAAGTGAGGTTGCATAGAAAATAAGAAGCAAGGGAAGAAAATGGTGCCCACAACACAAGAAAATGTGCCAATAAGAGCCTAATGTGAACCTGCAATCAATAGACACAATTATCCTTGGACGAAAGTTAGGTATCCACAAGTACTTAGTTTAATCGCAAAGGAGCTTTCTATGCAATGTCTGATCACCAGTGCAGACTTTGCTTATGTGGAGTTCTGTTAACACAAGGATGGAATGCTCGTTTCGTGGGGGAGAATGGGAAAAATTTGGAGGAGTTGTTCTCTCTCAAGTTGGTTTCTCTTGAGATTATTGTAGCTGGGGGATTTGAAGTTAAGGGTCGAGGATGCCTTCACGTGAAGTTTGGCCATGGGTCAGAGGAAAAATGAGAGAGTCCATAGATAAAGCTACATTATGAATGCACCAAGCACAAGGCCAATCACGTAAAGACGCCGACTAGCAACACAAGGGGATGTGCAACCAAGTTGGATCGTTGCACAGAAGGGATTCCTGACATGAAAAGGCTTCAAAGACATAATATTCCATTGAGGTCTAGGCCTTCATCTTATGGAAATATTGTGCAGAAACATAACGAGAAATGTTGAAAGGACACGTAATTGGTCCAAGGTAATTTTGGCACATGAGAGTTAGCAATTCCATAAGGGAAGCCCCTATGCTATTGTGGCTAAGTAAAAGGATTGCATATGTTGCACAAGACAAAGGGAATTGTGTGAAAGACACTATGGAGATGGTGCATAAGAGGATCAAGGAATAACTTGGGTAGAATAAAGACAAACTAAGGGAGGGAAAAAGTACATGGTCTTTACAAGAGGGATGCAAGGATGCACATTATGTGCATAGGCCAGGTTGTTGCAATATCGAATACAAAGAAATATGTCTTGTGTATAATGAGTCCCTTGCATGCATATGCACAAGTTCTACACTAGACTCACACTAAGAACGAAGGCAACAATAAGGACAAGTACGATAAATAGATGTGACCTGATAAAGATTGTATAGTTGAAATATGACAAATAAATATAGTTAGTTTCTCTTGGGATTGTTGAAGGGTTGAGGACGCCTTCATATGATGCTTGGTTGTGGACTGGAGAGGAAACGAGCGAGGTAAGTGATGAATCTACATTATGAATGCGCACAAGCACAAGGCCAATCACATGGGGAAGTCGACTAATAACACAAGGGGATGTGCAACTAGGTTGGATCTTTGCACAAAATGGATGCAAAATAGGAAGAAGATTCAAAGACATGGTGTTCTATTGGGTATAGGCATTCATCTTTTGGCAATACTGCATAAAAACCCAAGGATAAGTGTTGCAAGGACACAACATGTAATGGTCCAAGAGAATGTTGGCACATGGGAGTTAGTAGATCCGTACGAGAAGCCTCTACGCTATTGTGGATAAGTAAAAGGATTGCGCATGGTGCACAAGACAAAGTGATTTATGTAAAAAGCATAATGGGGATGGTGCGTAGGAGGAATGAGGAACAATTTAGGCAAAAAGAAGACTAAGGGGGGTAGATAAGTGCACATTCTTTGTAAGAGAGAGGGATGCAATGATGGCAATATGTGCATATGTCGTTTAAAAATAAAGATGTGTTGCATATCTTGAGTCACTTGCTCGCGTACATGAAAGTTCTACACTAGACTTGCACTAAGAACAAAGGAAAACAATGACAAGTACGGTAGACAAATGTGACCTAACAAATATAGTGCAGTTAAAAGATGACATAAAGGACAATGGTTAGTGCAAGTGGATGTCAACATCAATGCTAAGTTGACGTGGATAACACTTGAACATAAAAGCATAATCAATTGCAGAATTATTAGAACCGGGGTTTGATATGACTATAAATAGAAGGGTCAGGTGCATGTATAAACCACCTCCTATATAATAAATTGATATCAATTATTAGCCAAATAAAGTAGATGTGTCTATGGATATTGGTTCTAAGTTAAGTTGCGAGAGTTTTGAATGTCAAACCTCGTACAAACAAGAGACGTTTTCCTAGTGTTAGCTTGCATTAGGGAATATAAGGCAAATAAAGTAGATGTGTCTATAGATATTGGTTTTAAGTTAAACTGCGAGAGCTCTATAGATATTGGTTTTAAGTTAAATTGCGAGAGCTTTGATGTCAAACCTCGTACAGACAATAGAGGTTTTCCTAGTGTTTGTTTGTATTAGGGAATATAATGCTAATAAATTGCATTTGATATTATGGTAATTCTCATAAATGATAATATAGTCATATTTTATGTTATAACATGTTGGTTTTATTTCTATACATGCATATTGTTTGGTTAGAGGAAAGTAAGCCAGTGTATGCATTTAGAACTCAATATTGACTCAACAAAAATACATAACCAATTGTGTAATCAATTTGTACAAGTTTAGAACAAAGTTCCTCAATTATATGATTTTTTATTTGCATGTTAAGTGTATCCCTTACATGAAAAGGAAGAAAAAACATTGTCTTATAATTTGTAATTTTTGGTTAGACAACTTGTAAACCATGAATTGTGTTGAGAAAGTGCATTTCGAGAACTGTTTTAATTTAAACTCGTTAAATTCAAAACTATGTTGTGGGAAACCCCATGTACATCTTTCCTTTTGGTACCAAAACATTTAGGGGTTTGGTTTTGTATCCGATCCTTAGGGGGTCCATTTTGGAAACACTCAAAATGTCGAGTTCTCAAAACTACCTAAAACATCACATGTGTTTCTAGGCCATTTTTCGGAACATTCTGACATTTATAAGCCATTTTTCGGATGGTTATAGTAGAGAAAGTTAGTGTATGCATTTAGAATTCAATATTGACTCAATAGAAATCCATAACCAATTGCGTAATCAATTTTTACGAGTTTAGAACAAAGTTTAGAGAACCTCAATTATATGTTTTTATATTTACATGCTAAGTAGGCTACTCTTACAAGACCGAGAAGAAAAAAAGTCTTGTCATTAGTAATTTTTGGTAAGACAACTTGTAAACCATGAATCGTATTGAGAATGTGCATTTGAAGATCTATTTTAATTTAAACCTATTAAATTCAAAATAATGTTGTTTGAAACTTCATGTACATCTCCCTTTTTGGTACCAAAAAAAATTGGGGTCTGGTCTTGGACCCAATCCTTAGGGGATCTGTTTTGGAGACATTCAAAATGTCAAGTTGTTCCCAAAACAACTTGAAACATCATTTTTGTTTCCAAAACAACATGAAACATCATTTTTGTTTCCAGACCATTAATTGGAACATCGTGGCATTTCTATCTCGAATGTATCTTTAAAAGTTCACAAAAAAAATCCAACCTCCACAACTACCCACCCCTTTCTCCCATCCCACTTGCTTCTCCCATCTGGCCCCTTGCCTATTGCCTAACCTAACCCATATCCTTTTAAACCCTAAAACAATCACATTGCAAAAAGAAAACAAAATTAACACTTATTTCATTCTTACAAGCTATCTCACTACTATTGTTGCAAGTTGCAACTACCTCAAGGTTTACTATTGCTATTGCTTGCAAGTATCTCAAGGCTTACTATTACTATTGCAAATTTTTATAGCTTTTCTATTACTACTGCAAATGGACAAGGGGAAATGAACAATCAATTGTGGGTGAGACTAAAAATGTTGAATCTCCATGGAAAAAGAACCCGTTGTTGACGCCGTCCCAACTTGTAAAGAACTTAGTTTTTATTCTACCTTAACGAAGTATGCAGAAACACAAATAAAACTTTAAACTTTGCAATGTAGAAGTTGCCAACCGGATGCAAATGAAAGGTACTTTCCAAGGCCCATAGTGGTTGGCGCCTAGGTGCCCTGCCTATAGACTACATGGTAGCTAATAACATTTGAGACCACATGGTAACCCCAGTAGGGAGGCTCCGTATCTGCTAAAAGAATTTACAAAGACTAGAGTAAGCATAATAGAGAAAAGCAAGCACAATCCACAAGGAGCAAACTCGGAGGAAGAAAAGAAAGAACTTGCCCATTGTACATTCTTCCACATTGAGAAGAAAAGAATAAGAACACAGTTAAAGAAATTTTCGTAGCCAAAGTAACAAAAAGGTCAATTTAACACTTTGGCAAGATAAATATGAAACAAAAGATTCTCACCACTGATAGGTCCGTCGAAAGGGCGATTCTCAAAAAACATAGATTCCCTTCAAACATATAGTCAATTCTATCATTGAGAGAGAATTATGCCATTATTATTGTTATCAATTTAATAATTTCCTAGTACATATAATTTACACGACTTGTGCTAACCCAATAGAAAATAAGCAAAAAGATCCAAATCAATGAGTAAAAAATGCTATAGATGCTTTACACTAAGGGAAAATGAGTATCAAAATATTGCTTTTATCTATCTTAAAATGAAACACATAAGTTTTAGCAAACTATGCACAACAATTAAACTTAATCTAAATCCAAAGAGAGTTAAAATAAAAAACATAGGTTTTGGTGAAAGGTCGTTGTTTCATTGGTGAAGTTGCTTGGCTCACAAAGAGCCCAACCAAAGATCAATTTTTGCTGAATGCAAAGACCTGACATTGAAAGGGATGAGGTCGGGTTCAATCTTTGGGTGAATTTGACAGAATGGAACCGCTCAATCCTTGGTGCGAAGTCGAAGACTTGGCGAATAAAAAAAACATAAGTTTTAACGCATAAATTAATCTTAATCTAAATCAAAAGAGAGTTACCTCTTTGGGAAGATTAAATTAATGATGCCATTTTATCCAAAACATCAAAGCTAGCTAGCCCAACAAGTGACTCACCAAATGAGGACAACCTCTAGACAATAGATAACAAAATTTACTACAAACAAAGGCACAAAACTATAGGAATTTTATGTGAAAAGGAAAGTAGCTTAGTGTAAAGGTTGTGTTAAGGTACTATTACAGGAAAGGTTAGTGTTGATTTAATGTAAGTGTTAAGATTATAATAGCGTAAATATTAGTCTATTGAGGTTTGCATTAGTGTTAAGCTATATGTCAGTCTTAATATTTGTGTTAAAATTTAAAGTTAGAATAATGCTGGTGTTGATTATAAGAATAATGTTATATGCCTATGACATTCATATAATCAAGCTTTCACTTTTTGCCTAGCCCTTTGTACCCTCTCTTGGGTACCCTATTCTCCTAAAACAATTTAGACCCAAAATTTTGAAGACATAGAACAAAACCTTAATAGAGACTTTGAGTAGAAGTTAGCATCTAATGCTTACATTAGATATTCAACTTTTACCTAAAGCTGCAACATACCATTCGAAGTCATTTTTTTGTATGTTTAAATTTCTGAAGCCACATTCTCCTCAAAGAATTTTCTTTTTTTAAGTAGAAAGAAAGGACAAAAATTGATTTGGTTTCCCCTCTGTACCTATCCCTGTGATGATTGTAATTTTTTTAGATGGTTATTGGGAGTGAAACTTTTATCTTTGGGGATGTTGGGCAGCTGTCCTTTGAAGCTGAAAGTGCTAATTATCTAGAGATCTATATATCATTATAAAGTTATAAATGCTAATTATGAAATAGGCATCTCAATTTAAATATAGATAGGGAGCCTCTAGCTATAACATTAAGTTTTTGAAATAGTTAGAGAAAAACATAAATTGATGCATGTAAATGTTTTTTTCTATAAATGAGAACGTCAAATCTGAATGCTCTCAATAAGTTTTTGCATAGCAATTAATCATAATCTAAACCCAAAGAGACTATCCTATGGGAAGAGTAAATCAATGATTGCGGTTTTGTCCAAAATAGACACACTGGACAATAATCAACCCCGTCCTTGTAGAGATGGTGTACTTAAAGATATAGATCGCCATATCTATCACATCCCTTATGCCTTAAAGTTGAGGAAGCATAGAGGAGAGAAGCACATAGACAATATAAGCAACATTGGAAATGGCTTTGAAGAATCCAGGAGTTGAGCGAGGGGTAGATGCTAAAGTAGAAGAGGGAGCACCCCTCATTACCAAAAGGAAGAAAGTTGCACACATTGAGCAGCCACATAACGTAGCATCCTCCAGCAGAGTAGCAAAATAAACACAAGACGAGGTACGTGCGATTACCGAGGTAGAGACGTAAGACAACACCGAATACTCTGAATGCATGACCTCATAAAAGGCAATGGATGATGAAGACGATGAGGACAATGTGCCTATCGCTAATTTGAGATGGCCATTTGTGCCTCTGATGAACTCACCACCAAAGCACTCTACTCAATCATGTCCAACAAGAGAAGAAGCAAGGCCTTCCAAGGAGCCAACACATGCAAAGGGCAACGCTGCACCAGCGACTTGTGAGGAGAATACTTGGCTATAGCAGACTCACATGCACAAGATCCAATCGATAACCCATTAAGTGTCATAGCGTGCAATGTCATGTCCCCTTCCAGTTGACATCTCTCAGAGCTTATGATTAGCCTATTATGCGACCCTCATAGGCTGATAGGATGGATAGAGGGTCTTGTTGGAGCTTGGCTTGGCTTTGGTCGTCAGATATTACCAGTTAGCTTTCGTTCGGGGTCATTCGGACACCATTTGCCTGACCTGCTATTTTTAGCAGTAATAGTCACTCAGTGGAGCACCCCTGCTATTTTTAGCAGTATGGTTTGGTCATGTGCAAAATCAATCACTTATTCGCCAGCTTTAGACGGTTCGTGAATCGGACATATTTTGAGGGAGATTAATATTTTAATTGTCAAATTAAATATTAATTATCTGGAGCTTATAATATAAAGTTATAATATTATTTAATATTATAACTTAAGTGATCTATTGAAGGGGTTGACCAACATTGAGAGCGGCCACTTTTTAATTATAATTTATAATTAAAAGTGCATTGAAGACTATTGAAAAATTAAAAGGAAAAGTTCGAATTTATTTAATTGATGCCTAATTGAGAAAAGTCAAACTTTTGATGGATATAAAGGTTTTCATTGGGATTTGAGCTCATTATGTTTTGAAATCGAATTTTTGCTAAGTCCTTATGAGAACAGAGCCAAGGGTTCTAGTTTTTGTTTGGCATTGGAGAACGAGCCATCTTCAGTGTTGCAGTTCAGAGGCTGTGAAATACCAGCGGATTTATTGCTTTAAGAGAGGTAGCTTCATTCAGAGTTTATCACAAAACTTCATCAGAGATTGCATCATTCAGGGTTTTCAGTTTGGAATTCATCCGGAAGAGATTCTTCTTTTGAGGCACCTATTTCCTGAGATCCGGACACATCAAATAGAGGCCGTACTTTTATTTGTTTGATGCTGTCATAGAGCTGTACTTTCCTACCGCAGGGCCGTACCTTCAAGAAAGGCCGTACATTTTCATCTTGGGCAAATCGCCTACTTCTTTGATCTTCTGTCTCCATCCTTTGTGGCGCCTACACCTTGGGATCACTTTTCAAGCATCAGACGGAGGGAGAAGTAGATTAATGATGAAGCCGTACCATTTCATGTACTCTTTCAGCTTGCTGCAATAACCAGGTTTTCATCAAAATATTGTTGCTTTTTAATTTGCATGTTACCAGATCCTATTTGTAATTGTCATAGAAGATCAATAAATCGATTGGCATCATTAGATTAAGTAGATTCTATCATTTTCGGTGTTGCATTATTTTATTTAAATTTATTCAGCAATTCTTAAAAAATCGCAACTTTCATTTGTTTATGCAAAAACACAAAAAAACCAAAAACGTCCGAAAACAAGAAAAAAACAAGCAGCTTCAGAGAAAGTGAGAGCAGGGGTTTCTACATGCAATTATGGGGGTGCATCAAATTCCTAGGGTCCCTCCATAGAAGAAATTGTGATGGATCCCATGGGTGGGGATGACAAAGTGCTAAAAAGTGACAAGGAAATGACAGATGAAATAGACACATTGGAACAAGATTTGGGGTTGAAGGATTTGAAGGATGTTGGCCTAGGGGATGGGAAAGAAGGAAAAAAGGACGATGGATCAGGGGAGAAAGATGAAATTGCAAGGGAGGAGACTTACAAGGGAAAGGAGAGAAGTGCATGATGTTGAGACATCATATCATGAACGAACCGAGGATGCGGCACAAAAATAAGGAAAGCCACATGACTTGGGGTATATATCTTCAACATCATAGTCTATGTGCAATATGCACCTATAGACGAAGAAATCACTAGAGATGAGGAAAATATAATAAGGGAAAAAGTCCAAAAGAATCTACCTAGTGAAGATTTTTTTAATGGAGCACACTACGCAAAGAGAGCGCTTCAATGCAAACGCGCAAGAAATTATCATTCATTTTCGACACGGATCTAGAGGAGCCCTCATTTGAAGTTCTAAAGACTTGTGCGTGCTTAAAAGAACCATACACTATTGATGGGGAGTAGGAAATTGTGCACATAGACCTGACAAAAATAACTGAATTCCAAGAATGGTGTGCATTGGTAAGGTTGGATGCAAATGTGTTGCACTAGAATGTTTTAAAGAACACAATTGCAAGAAATAAGAAGAAACAATTAGAGGTTGACAAAACACACGCAACAATGGAGAAAAAGCTCACAATCATGGACCTTAAAGTTTTGAAAATTTGCGCAAAAATCCTCTGAGAAGAACCAAGCGACTTGGAAGGGGTGAAAGAGATTGACCAATTGGTCTTGATGGTCAACCGATTGTTAAAGAAGGGCAAGAGCGCCAATGCAAACTAAGAAGGAAGATAAAAGGAGATGACATAATAGGAAATTGATGAGTAGTTGCAAAGCTACGATAAGATGGTAGCCAAGCTCAAGGCTAAAGCAGACTTGATACATCAGGGGTTCCAGTGATTTGCATGCCAAACGGAGGTCATCAATGTGCACCTGCTCGATGAATAGACCACAGAAAAAGAGTTGGAGGCAAAAGTCTTCCGAACAAAGGACAAAGCCGAGAGGAACAAAATCCTCAAAGGCACCAATGAGTTGGAAAAACAGATTGAAGAGGTCATCAATGCATGTTTGCTTAATGAATAGACAAAAGAAAAAGAGCTGGAAGCTAAAGTCTTCCAAACAAAGGACATGGTTGAGAGGAGCAAAATCCTTAAGGACGTCGATGAGCTGAAAGAGTAGATTGAAGAGAAGCATCGAGAGATAGAAAAGAGTTCCAAAGTCTTTCAGCACAAAGTGATTGAAATATCCCTTTCTAGATTTTGGAGAAACAAAATTGATAGTTCAAGAATTAAATTGCCAATATGCTCAAATTTGTATAGTATATCAGGGTTTGATATGAAAATCACACTAATCTGAAGTTTATATCAGGTTTATACATTATTGGAGAGACCGAATAAACAATGCCAAGATTTGCTTCAACAGTGAATAATCAACAATTACAGTACACAACAATACTATAGAAAGTATAATGAAGCCCAAATAACCAAGAACTTGGAAGTATGCGCAGATCTGGTCGCTGTGTCAAAAACACAGTCGCCGACGTCGGTTATTCTGCCGACGTCGGTCGATACACTGCCGTCGTCGGTTGCCTGGTGGTGATCTCTGCCTGCCTGTGTTTGCCTGCCTGCCGATGTCGGTCACTGATCGGCCGATGTCGGTCTCCCTGTCGATGTCGGTCACTGACTGCCGATGTCGGCCTCTGTACTACTCTGCGGCTTGCAACTGCGAACGGTGCCCTTCTTCAATTTTCTAAATCGGCTGGTACGGTCTGGTACCGATCTGTGCAGATTCCGTATAGCACCTGATCTGGAGATTTATATATATATTTCTAAATCAAATCTAATGAAATAAATACCTGAAAACCTCTGTATATGCTGAACACTTGATATATCCAGTGAATGACCGCTGAAGCAATTTTCTAAATCGGCTGGTACGGTCTGGTACCGATCTGTGCGGATTCCGTATAGCACCTGATCTGGAGATTTATATATATATTTCTAAATCAAATCTAATGAAATAAATACCTGAAAACCTCTGTATATGCTGAACACTTGATATATCCAGTGAATGACCGCTGAAGCCCCAGATCTGATCAATAAGCACGATATGAATTCCGTCACGAATCCACCCTTGAAAAGAGCTAGGTTTTCGTCCAACTCTTCTCCAATCTGTTGAAGGTTTGCGTCCTCAGAGATTTTAGTTGAATCACAGATTCATGCTTCACAATACTGCATCAGAATATTTTTAGCAACAAAAAAATATCCAAAATGCTTTGCCCTCAACTTCTTTTAAAGGCTCCCAGGAAACTTCTAGAAGAAGCCAATTTTTTTTTTTTTTTTTTTCTATTTTAATTAAAATTAATTAATTAAAGTCATCCTTTTGAAGTAATATTAATTTTGGACAACTTAAATTAATTAAATTAATTAAATCACTTTCTCAAAATTTTGGGGACATTACAGTGATGGATGAAGAAACCGTAGTGTGCGAGATATATGAGGGCTTCAAAAATACAAGTCACCAAGTAGAAAGCATGAGAAAGTAAAGACCAGCCACTTGCTTTTAAAAAATTATCCATAGACATGTCCAATAGGTTTTAAATAATTCAAGCCACACCAACAAGATGGCGCTCATTTGACATTTATTCATGTTGCACAAAGTTTGGTCTTCCCATTACAATTTTTTGATCAATTCAGTGGCTTCTACCAAGAATAACTTATACGTTGGACCATTGGATGGTCCATAGCTGCAACCTTCAGTGCTTGTTGGACCTTTTCTTTTATGGGACTAGCAACATCCTAATTTGAGT
The DNA here is from genome assembly GCA_037957365.1 of Torreya grandis. Taxonomy (NCBI): domain Eukaryota; kingdom Viridiplantae; phylum Streptophyta; class Pinopsida; order Cupressales; family Taxaceae; genus Torreya; species Torreya grandis. The sequence goes on along the minus strand of JARHVA010000082.1, from coordinate 7,892,012 downwards.
ATCTACTTTGGTCCACGTGGTCATATTCACCTTTGGGCATATGTATCCTAACTTGCGTGCCATTTGCTTGGGAACTCTCTTCTCTTCCTGCTGGGCTATTTAGATCATTCCTACACCTTATCCTGTTGAAGGATTTGTTCACAGAGTTCTAGTTTTGTGATCCTCTTCACAATGTTTGAAAGTAGGAAACTTGGGTCGATTTCTTTGTTAGTTTTTTGGTAGACTACACTCATAGAAAGTCCTTTGGAAATGGCATCCATTGTGTCTGCCTCATCTATGCCCTTTGGAACAACCTCAGTCGTATCTAGGTGCTTGTGGTGGCGGCGATGTTATGGCCCACATTTGAATGAGGCTGCATACTTAGCATATTTCGTTAATAAACTTGCAATCTACTGTGTCATGGGTATTTGCCCCACATAACCTGCACCAACATGAAACTGACTTGCAAAGCCCTCTACAAAAATGGGCAATTTGGTCTCATGATCTTCTTAGAAAACTTTGTAGGATAAGAATAAATTTCATGTTGTGCCCAGGACAATTTTTCTTGTTGTCTCCTTCCACTTCACAGTATATACACCATAGTCCTCTTTGAGTGTCATACAGATTGTTTGTTGTAAGCTTTTGCAATTACATAGCCATGCTTGAGATTTGAGCTTCCATAAAATGGCTAATGCTCGTGTCAAAACTTCTAATGGCCTCCACAAACGGGACACAAAGATTGAAGAAATTTAGAGTATTTATATAGTGCATTCAGTAGCAAGATGTTTTCATCAATTTTCTCAGTGTTTATATATTTTCGCTGCTCGTTGGGCCCTCTCTTTATCATGTAGTCAAAATAATTCACTGAAATGCCCTATGGAAACTTTACCCATCCTGACATTGTTGCATTCAAAACAACAAAAAAAAAAAATGGAGCTGAAAAATAGAGTAAAACACTGAAAAATGGAAAATATGGGAGCACTGTTATGACCATCACACCCCATTCCTTTTTAAGAAACATGAACCCTCACTTGTTTTTATTGAGATAGAAATTTATGTATGAAATCAAAAGGTAGAAGAAGATGAATCAGATTTTTTTTCTCAAAACTAGTCTCATGTGGTTTTCCACAATGCATTTAAGACCTAGTTTTGTCATAACAAAATCTGAGCCCATTTTTATAACCATATTCCCATGTTTTATGTAGCCCCATAAGTTTCACCATTAAAATTTTGTGCCCTCTTTCATACCAATTTTGTGCTGAGGTTCACATCATGTGTTTTATTTGAGATTCTTGTGAATGCACCCGATCGTATAGTTAAACCAAAATTTATAACCTCCACGAATCCATGAAGTTTTTTTTCTCTTTTATGTTTGACCACGTGATTACAATGTAAATACCACATTTTTTCTCTCAATTTATAAAGCTTTTAGTTTATGATTGAAATATTTTGTTTATCTTATGATATAATCACAAGTTTATTTGAGTATTATGTGTAGTTGGACCGTATGTGATCATTTATAATTTTATACATTGGTTTTCAAAGTCCACAGATCTGCAAGTTTCACAGAGATCAACTTAGCAAAAAGTGAATTATGTGATTAGAATGCCACGTGTCAGAAGAAGATAAATCAGATTTTTTCTCTCAAAACCAGTCTCATGAGGTTTTCCACAATGCATTTAAGACCTAGTTTTGTCATAACAAAATCTGAGCCCATTTTAATAACCATATTCCCATGTTTTATGTAGCCTCATAAGTTTCACCATTAAAATTTTGTGCCCTCTTTCATAGCAATTTTGTGCTAAGGTTCACATCATGTGTTTTATTTGAGATTCTTGTGAATGCACCTGATCGCATAGTTAAACCAAAACTTATAACCTCCACGAATCCATAAAGTTTTTTTTCTCTTTTATGTTTTGCACTTTACGTGATTACATTGTAAACACCACATATTTTCTCTCAATTTGTAAAGCTTTTAGTTTATAATTCAAATATATTGTTTATCTAATGATATAATCACAAGTTTATTTGAGTATTATGTGTAGTTGGACCGTATGTGATCTTCTATACATTGGTTTTCAAAGTCCACAGATCTGCAAGTTTCACAGAGATCAACCTAGCAAAAAGTGAATTATGTGATTACGTGGCCATTCCGTGAATGCCACGTGTCTTATTTGAAATTATCAAGGGATTCTTTGATTGCCACTTTTAAATATTACAATGCAATTATATTTCTGCAAGTGACTTATGTTATATTGCTTGTGTGCAAGTAAATACATAGATTGGAAATGATGTACTGTAAATTTTGAAAACTTATGTGTCCACAGACTTTGTAACAAAGATAAAAGATTTCTGAGAACTCCTTACATTATGTGAATCTAAAGAAATCATAGGCAACACTTGTCTCTTCTCAATTGGCCTCACAAAAGAATCTTGGATTGCATTGGATCTGACATTCCATGCACTCTGTGACATTCCATGTACTTCATTTATTCTGCCATTACTGTATGGCTCCTACTGGTCACGGTAATGGCAGAACAAATGAAGTACCATAGTATACTGAAATATATCACATATTCATTCCATTGAATCTTGACAGGTGTAGGATTCGCAGTCAGTTGGAGTTCAATTAAGATAAAAGATAGCTCATTGTTTTACCCTATTTTGGATTTGTTAACCCGTAATAAGAAACTAATGTATTATTCAGATTGCATGAAATATTACAATTAAGCACTAATCTAAATGTAAAGACAGAAATTGATTTGACACTCACACTTACAAAATATGGAAAATACTAAGAGAGTTAAGAGACTAAGCGGTTTACTATACTGTGCAGATATGAAACTGAAGGTAGGCAACATGAAAGGCAGTAAAGTGGATTGTGAGTCACTCAAATTAGGAACTGGAGTTCTGGGCATCCCTGAAAAGTAATGTCAGCAGTCAGACTACTAACCTACTTGTGTCTTGACATAAAATTCTTATAGTTTTGTGCTTTTGGATTGTTTCAAGTAAATTTTTATATCTATTCACTTTGTTGGATTTTTCTCAGGAGGGGTTGTCCTCAACTGGTGAGTGGCTTGTTTCGCTGGCAACTCTGTTTTGGACAAAATGTTGATCATAAATTTACTCTTCCCACAGGTTAGTCTCTTCGGTTTTAGATTATGATTAATTGTCGTGCCAAAACTAATTGGGAGCTTTCAGATTTGGCATTCTCATTTATAAAAAAAACATTTCATGGCACCAATTTATGCTTTTCTCTAACTATTTAAAATACTTAATGCTACAGAGGTTCCCTATTTATATTTAAATCGAGATGCCTAATTCATAACTAGTATTTATAACCTTATAGTGACCTATAAGTCTCTGGATAATTATTACTTTCAGCTTCAAAGGACAGTTGCCCTACATCCTCAAAGATACAAGTTTCACTCCCAATAACCATCTAGAAAATTTGAAATCATCATAGGCATAGGTACAGATGGGAAAACCAAACCAATTTCTTTCCTTTTCTTTCTACAGTAAAATGAACATTATTTTGGGAGATTGTCGCTTTAGAAACTTCCAGATACAAAAAATCCCTTCCTTTATGGCTATCTTATGATACTTAGGTCTTAATTCCTTTATTCAAAACATTTTATATATTTGTCAGGTTATAAAAGTTAAAACAAATACCATAATGGCTCTTCCCTTTTCATTTTCACATACATGGTTGCAGCAGAATGAAGGTTGGGCATTAACCTAGCCTTGGGTGATTTGTTGGAAGATATTCTTGCAGTTGATTGAAGGTTTATGTATGTGTTGTTTTTCCTTATTCATCTTTATTGGCATGCAGTTTCTTCTGTTGTTTCTTTAGAATTATTTTACTGAAGTTTAGCATGAAATGGGAAGAAAATCGGCAAACAACATTAGATCATTACATTTCCTGCAGTCAGAGGGATCAGCTATGGGATGATACAATGTTTTACAGGGGTCTGCCGCCATTGGCTGTTCAGAGATATAATTTCAAATTTTGTAACTTGTATGCCTATCTATATTTATTCTGATTTCTTGTATCTTCGCTCCTAATTTTGATTTCTGATGAGCTTAGAAAAAATCCAAGTGCAGAAGTGATTTCCTTCCACTTGAGTGGGGTGGCTCATCTGATTTTTTTTTTACTGATTTTGTAGACCTCTTTCTAGGGCTGCCAAGAAATCAACATGTAGAACTGCCATGGTTGCTAACCACAAAAAATATGATGAAACAAATATCTTTTGTGTGTGATTAGAATGCTTGCACCAATGTTGAGCAGGACGTTTCGCATACATGTCTAGTTTAATGAAAGTGGGACTTATAGTGGGTTGAGAAGATTATTCGGTATACCTGTAGGCTAGGGAAACTACACATTCACCAAGCACACTTGATTTCTAGGGTCGGGCTGAGACTACCGGAAAGGGGGAATGGTTAGTGTTAGGGTTTCTGTTGGCAAGTTTGTCATTATAATAATTGTTTGTGATCTTCAGCTCTTTGTGCCCAATAATTGTTTGTGGCTTTGGAATGGAAACAGAGGATTGGAGTTGAGGGGCTATCAAATGGGGATAGGGGGTGGATATTAGAACTTGTTGATGGAGTTGGTGGTCAATTGTACTCTGATTGGACGTAACAAGATCTTATTTCTCAATCCTTGGGATCCTCTTAGCTCTGAGGGGCTGATCTCGCCCCGGAAGTGTTATTAAATGATAGGGCAAACAAGGGGCTAAACCAAAACCACAAATTACTTAAAGAAGTGGTCAAGTAGGGTTGGCTAGAAGGTAGACAACAGGGATATGCAAAGTAGCATGTGCTCAGAGTAGCTTGATACCTCGTAGCTCTAATCTACTTGCTATGAAATATAAATTGCGGAAAAGAAAGATAAGCTAATAAATGCTTTGATTTAACAAACTAACTATTTCTATTCCTTTAACAATCTTTGCATAAATTGACGAGTATGCTTGTATATTTGAATAATACTGAACTCATTATACTTCACAAACAATACCTAAATCTTTGATTGTAAGATTTGTTAAAGCAAGCAAGACTTTGCTTTATTGCAATACAATAAATCTAATGTTTTTGTCAGTTCTACGATAACATAAATCTAACAAATGAAACACACTTTTGCAAAGCTGAAAACTACGGAATACAATTGTGGTCTAAGCTGGAAATGACCAGCAATATGGAGAACAGCAAATCAGGGAAGACTAAAATTGATTGACAAACACAATGACTAAGGACAGCAAAAGGGGTGCTCAAATGAGAGTATGGAATCTGAAAACAACAAACAAAACCCTTAAAATAGAGATCAAAGGTGATAAAGGATAGCAAATGAAGAATGAACAACAAATGCCAAAGAGAAATAAGAGAGTTTGCAAGAATCTTGAAAGCAATATAATAATGAGAGAAGAGAGCAATCAACAAACACACAAGCAAGACAACGTATGGCTTCAGAAGAGTTTTAGATTGCCACCATAGACAAACAGAATTCAAACTTCTTATAACCTTTAGAAAACATAGAACGATGATGCAAACTGTAAATCAGAACACCAAAGGAAATATGAGTCTTGTGAATGAGTATTAGGTGGATACTATGACGGGACTCGAGAAGGAATGATAGCTAGGGCAGAGAGCGGTATACAATCAAGAAGTGGGAATAATCAAGGAAAGAACACATAAAGACAATAACAATAACTAAAATCTAACTTAATACTCTACAAAATTACATAAACAACATTTAATCCCTAACCTATCAATCGCTCTATGACAAACCAAGTTTTAAGAAGAATGACTGAATGTCCTCAGGTTGTAGGCTCCAGATTGAAGATGTCGTGCAACTATCTGAGGAAGACTCGCTAAGGCAAGAGAACAAACTCCATGAAATCTAGCTAAACCTACACTAATGACAAAAACAACAGTATAGAGACTGTAGATGGTGATGTGATAGAGAATGTGTTGCATTCATGATTTTTCCGATCCTTTGCAAGAGAACAAACTCCATGAAATCTAGCTAAACCTACACTAATGACAAAAACAACAGTATAGAGACTGTAGATGGTGATGTGATAGAGAATGTGTTGCATTCATGATTTTTCCTATCCTTTGCAATGAAATGAGGGTGTGTATAAATAGGCAAATGAGAGCAAAAAGACTTGTTGGGTGAATTTGGAGCAGGCTGGAAGTGTAGACGAAGTGGTAGGGACATGTGGAAGTCTCCTTTTTGAAATGTGCCCCTTCATTTGCTTGTACAGCCAAGCGTATGGAATTGTCAGTTAATGTAGACCTTCAGTTTTGTAAATTGTTGCAGTGGTGTGTCTAAAGTGGCAGTTTCGCAAGCACCCCTACCTAAAGCGGTGGTTTCACCATAGGGTCATGTAAATAAAGAGGAAGGGGCCGAACAAAAGAGGTAGTCATGGTCTGGTAGTTGGGCATAGGTACATGTAGAGTGGGGCACATCAAGCTGTTTGAATGAGTTTGTGGGAGAGGCAAAGCATGTTTTTAGAGTGTGAGGTCTTACAATCATCATTGGATTGGAATGTTTCACTATATGTCATTTTTGGGTGCTTACAATTCCCAAGACCAATTTTTTTTGGCCTCACTTTTGCTTCAATAAATTCCTTGACCATCTTTTCCAAGGCCTTGACCGATGTCTCCCATTTTATTTAATAAGCTCGAAACCAATGAATTTAGTGTGTTTTCAAAATTGCCAAATAAATACAAAGAAAGATCAAAATGTGAGGAACCGAAATAACATACCATGTTTTCCTTTGTTTTTGTTTGTGCATATGTAGAAAGTGTCTTCTTTTCTTTCATCTTTTCAAATTCAACTTTTAAGATGGTTAGGTCCTCCTTAATTTCATCACAAAATGCTTCTTTTTCTTCAAGTTGTTGAAGCTTGTGCATAGCTTCGTTGCACCTTTCCTCTACTTGGAGTAATCCTTCCATGATGGGGCTTCCAAATTGGGAAAATTCTTCTTCATCTCTATCACTTGCTCCATGATGATGCTAAGATTGGTTAGCAATAATTGGTTTTCATCCTTTAACGGTTGATTTCTTTTTAAGTGGTGACTCTTACTGATTCTGCAGTGGCAAAAATGGATACACATCTTGAATTGGTTCCTCTTGCCCTTTTGTTCTGCTTGCCTTTCCCATGATTTGCAAAATTCCTACAAACTATATGGAATTTTTTCCTTCTCTGATACCACTGATCCAAATTGGGAATCCTGTGGACATTGTAATGTCCCCAAATGGGACGAATTAGCAAATAAGGGGTTTCCCCCAAATTCTCTTAAATCTGATCCAAAAATTTGTAAATCCTAGTTGCAAATAAAATCCACAAATTCCTTATTTAATGCAAGAAACCTTGGATGCCAAGAATGGGGTTTCATAGGGTAATTTCCACCAATAAAATAATCTGAAATAAATAATTAATTTCAGATTAAACTCCTCAAATAAATACCTTTTTCTTCTCTTCGGATGCCACAAAATAAGTAGACAAAATCAGATTTAATAATTTTTTGCTGCTGTTCGGAGACTAAAATACCTCTGAAAACCCTTGCAAAAGTCGTTGTTTACCTCAGAAAATTAATAGAAAATTCCAGCGTTGACTTTTGGCCTTTATCTTGACAAATTGATCCGTTTAGGTCAATCACCACCCTCTTGGAAGCCCTGGAAAAATAACAGAAAAATAGTATGGCTATTTCCAGCCCTTTAGCAAAATACTATTCCGAAAAAGGTTAAAAAAATTAATAATAATTTCTGAAAATTATCTAGTAATTTTCCGTCTTCAATATCCCTCACAAAGGGTCCAAAATACCTCACAGATGATTAGAAAAATATGGAATAATTGCAGATAATATTTTAAGAGTATTTTGTCCACAAAAATGTCTTCAAACCCTAGCTTCCACTCTCCTAAGTGGTTTGCTCCACTTGCAGATCTGTTAGAATAATTTTAGCAAGCAAGAAATGCGAAAAAGCACATAATCAAATCCTCAAAACGATTACCAAATCCTCCTAGGTAGTTTACTCCACCTCTAGGGCATCAAACAAGCTTTTCGTAGCAAAATGTGGTGTAAATAGACACCTTTGTAGATTGATCAATCACCAAGTAGAGCAAATCTATTGGGCATGCATCCCAATAGCCTTCTTCACGCAAGAAGAACAAGATAACAAATTCAACATGTCCTCCTTAAAGCCTTCGTCTTCTCTTTATAACTTTTCAAAAGGTTTGAACCCTTATTGGAAAGATAAATGTCTTTCCTTATCTTCATTTTAGTTCCATGCTAAGAATTCCCCTTTTTGAAAATATAATAATAAATTAAATTTAATTAAAAAGTAATAAAAATTACTTTAAGACCAATTTATTTCACTTAAGCACTTTAGTGGTAAAACCCACTTTTAAAATATTTTATTAATTAATTTAATAATTGCCTTGTGATAAAAATCACTATTTCGACAATCAATAAATAATTAATAAAATAAATTTCCCCAATAAGGACTCCTTTAGTCTATGGGGAGATAGGCTAAAGGTCTTCATACCTGTTTTAATTAAGAGGGGGAAAATCGGGACATTACAAGACAACACATTAAATTGCATAAACTTAACGTTTTATAGGTGGAAGCGATTATTTACAACAATTGTAGCATAAAATAATATTGTAGAACTGTAGCAAAATGAACTATGAATGAATGGAAATAAAATATACACAGAGAGGAGATTATGAATATAATAATTTATTGATTCACTAATATGGGAGACGTGTATTATTATCTCTGAGATGCTATTGCAAAAATAAGGTAGCAATCTTTGAGAAAAAATGTGAAGCTACTGCTATCTATTCTGCATATTACAAAGTGGTAGCAATCTCTGCAAAGGGACAAGAAGCTACAATGTCTTCTTAAAATTCATTAATTTTACATTTGGGTGCCCATGCTTTTATATCTATTTTTAGTAGGAAATGAGTAGTCTAAAAATAGAATAAGAAATGATTCAACTTGTAATATGAAGAGTCATGTGACAAACGTGCCTGTTAGAAGTTGAGAGGTTTTGTCATAATCCGAAACTGACAAAAATTCAAAAATATAATTTTACTATTTATAGGTATTTTTCTACATTTTTTGTATTTTGAGTTTTTGAGGCCCTTCATAGTGTTTTCGGATCGTAAATTTTAGTTGAATGCCCTAAATAGTAGCTGAAGGCAAGTATTGAGGGAATCTAAACTAGTTTGCTTGATGAGCTTTCCAATGCATATTACAGTTTCAAATTCCGAAGAAGGGTTAGGAGATATGACCTTTGACAAGGTGACATACTAGTGATATACTAGTTTTTTTCGGTATTCTGCCCAAAAGACTGTCTTTAACTGCCACCTGGATCAAGGTAGGTTTCAGTTAAAAGATACACAAGTAAACTAGACTCCCAAGGAAGTACAACCCATCATGGTTTCCACAAAGTCTTCTTTATAAGAAAATTGAAATTGAATAAGAGCATCCTTGGAGTTATTGAAGATCACAACCCTTGTTTTAAGAATAATCACAATATGACAAAGCTCTCAATAGTGAGAGAGGGATTCAAGTTGCCTTTGTAGGTCGTTAATGGGGTGAGAGAGGAGGATCAGATCATCGACAAAAGTAATATAATGCTCAACACATAATTGTAATATATGACCATCATCAAACATGAGTGTTGCTGAAGTCTTCAAGCTCATCAATGAAACTGCCAAAGAGAGTGGGAAATTGTGGGCAGCCATGTTTGATTCCAATGGTATTCCTAACAAAGATAGAGAAACCTTGGAGTCTAGAAACAACCAACAATAACTGTCTCATAAAGTCTCATGTTGCTAGTAGTGAAAGAAATTGAAATTCTAGTAGCCTGCAGTTTCGGAATCACAAATGTCTTGAAATAGAGTCAAAAGCCTTTCTAAAAACTACAAAACAACAAAATACGTTTGAAGACTCCTACTGAGCCTACTTAATGATAACTCAAATTGTAAAGATGTGGTCAATAGTCTAAAATTCTTAACTGAAGGCTGGTTGTCTCCTTGCTCTAAGATTACCATGCTTCTCCTAAAAAATCATCATGTCCAAAACATTGGCATAAATATTGGAAAATTATGCCCAATCATAATTGTTCTATAGCTACTTGGGTTTGAAATATTCTCCAGTTCATGAATGGGGGGGATGATGTGTTGCAACCAAGAGAGGGAAAATCTTGAGCAAATAACCTCATCAAATAACTTTGCAAAAACAATTGAATCCACACAATATTTGAGAAATTCAGCCTAAAGTTCCTCTTAATTTGCTGCTCTGCTATTATATAACTTTGTATGGGTATGCTAATGACACCCACCAAGGAGACTGAAAAGGGAGGGAGGTGTGGAGACCCAAACGACAGATTGATCTGTGGTATCTTAAAGGAAGTTGGTATAAGAAGCCAAGCCTCACTGAAAAGAGTAGAGGAGACTCAAACAACTTGCTGATCTTGTGTATCTTAAAGGAAGGTAGCATAAGAAACCCACTCCTAGGGTCAATGTTTGACACTGGAGTTATTTGTATTGAAAGTTTGGAAGGATGCAGATGGGTCAGGACAAAATGGAGCCTCTAATGCATAGATTTGCACATGTCAACTTACCATTGGTTCATGAGGCAAGAACCATGAGGGTGAGGCAATCTGGAATATGGACTGTATGGGGAGACAAGTCAAGGGCTGCCCACCAAAGAACACAAAATAAAAACTCATAGTTTGTTTTGACAACAAAGATAGAATAGTAGTTGAACATAAACTAGGAAAGTCAGGTAACATAATCAATTGGGTACCGACCATCAAAGTGAATTGTGTCATGGTGAGTGTTGGAGGACCTGTGGGGATGGTGGATGAAGACTGAGAGTCTGCACAGAGAATGAATGTCAAAACAACATGATCAGTAAGGTGGGGGGCTGCTTAGTCTGATATGTGCTAAAAATATATCAAAGGTGAGGGATGAGGGACCCATTGGCAAGAACATAATCCACCACACTAAGACTCCCACTTCAAGGGAAATAAATAGTTCTGCAAAAATCAAGGAAACAATTTAGCCCATTAAGAGTGTGAAGACCATGTGGTACTCCCAATTTGGAGATGATAACTCCCATAGGTTGTGATAGGATTATTCCCAGTGGTTGATGTATTTTTCGAACTAAACTCCTCAAAATTTAACTTTTGAAGGAAGAGTTCATTCTTCGCTAGATCATGTATAGGCATTTGGTGGATCCCAGTGTGAGCATTAACATATCCCAAAAGAATGACATCAGCCTATAAGGAATAATGGGAAATATTAATATATAGATGTAGGTCCCAGTAGAGGTCACCATTAGTGTGCATAACAAAGGACGATGAAGTTAGGTGAAATAACAAAGTGCAATGAAGATATCCCAAGGAGGAGGTGGAACTCTCTGAACTCAACGCCATATTTATTTAGAATGTTTGCCCGAAGCTAACAATGATACCTTGGACCAAAGAATATCCCGAATGAGACACTCCACCTCACAGACCCACGAACACCACCTGATCTACGAGTCTCACACCTAAAGGCTGAGACCCTTAAATAATCAGAGATTTATGGATACTTGAGAAAATGAACTTTGAAGGGCTGCTTCTATTATGCATTTAATAGCAGTTGACCATCCTTGTGAATGATTCCTATATTATACATACGAAGGCTGGTTACCAATATACCAAGAGGCATGAGGAATGTATATGATCTCTGATCTTCGTTTGCAATAGCCAGATGTGTATGGATATTTGAGTTTAGAAACCATGAAGACCTTCAATTATGCATTTCATGGCAATCGACTATCCTTGTGAATGGTGTTTATACTGTGCATGTCACAGTGAACTGGCGTGTTTCGCTGCAGAGACTTTGCACTGCCATAAACTGCTTGTACCTTTAACTATGAGGGATAACTACTCATTTGGCGACTGATATCACCAACTATAAAAATTGTAGCTCTCAAAATGAGTAAATAAGTGCATGCTTATTACTTTTTAGATGCCCATTAGTTCAAGTTATACCAGTCAATCTATTCTCTTGGCATTGAACTTAGTGGCTCTCTTTTTGTACAAAGTTCAATTTTTCTGCCTGTGAAGAACTATGCAATGATCTTAAGAAATTATTATATATTTCTGGCCATGTTGGACAGGAGGAGCAAATTAATTAAGACAAACTCTTTGCTTATATATTATGGAATTTCTGGCAAAAGATATTTTTATGGTCTGTTTTGAAACTGTGTTTGTCTTCCATTGACTGAAGCAATTTATTATATTTTCCTTCACTGGAGTCTCAACGTGATTTTAGACTGGGAAGATTGGATTCAGTGATAGGTATTGGGAGATTACAAATTTCATTAAGCTTAAATTGAAAGTCTAACATCTCTTTGATTTCAGTTATCCGGCAAGGACTTTCAATGAATGCACACTTTCATAAATCCCCATGTTTAACTTATGATAACAACCTTACATTTGTTCCATGCCACGAGAGGGGAGCTCACATCAAGAATCATTCCTTACGTACCCTTGTCTGTCTAGTCATAGAGATAGCTTTCAAAAGAACACCACTAGTGTTTCTTACAAGGGTTAGTTACTTGTTTGTAGTCCAAATAAAGTGAAATGGAAAATAATATTCATGATACATTTAACTATGTTCCAGACTAACCTAAACTGGTTTGATACATAATTCCCTTTTTCATTAGGGACAGAGCAAAGATTATTTTGTAGTCGTCTCACGATTGGGCTTTCTTTGAAAACAATGACAGGGCATCTAATATCCATGTTTCCTCCAGTTGTTGACTGTGTGTTTCTTATATGCAGTTTTGGGTTAAGATTGTCTCCTCACACAAGGAAGTGGTTTCTCCCTTTTAGTCGCTAATTATAGTTGCTTGAGGAATCTATCTTGCAAGAAAATTTGAGTGGTAGCACATTAGTAAGACTAAATATAAATAATGTAAAATATAGATGATTATGAAATAGCAATTGCAAGCCATAGAAACTGAAACCTTAGATTGGGTCTAAGATTGTAGGTAAGCAATGCATGATGTAAGGGCAACTTGCTCGTTGTGGCAAAGTTGGTACTCTTCAATTTTTTGTTAATTAAATCAGGATTTATGAATGCATGCTGTAAACTGGTCCTTATGGGTTATGTTGTCGATAAATCATTTGGGTCAACTGAGTTGTAGTATACTATCAAGTAAGATTTTGTTATCCAAGAGGGTAGGCAAGAGCCATATTTGGGGACTTGTGCTTTATATGTTGATAGAGGTTGGTGGATATATTGTTGCAAGTCAGGAAGTATGGAAATTTTAGAATTCATTATAGTAGGAACGAAATCACGGGAACCCTCAGGAAAAGTGTTAGGAAAGCATGTACTATATAATGCATTTGAAAATAATGAAGCTTTATGGTAAGTCATATGCTTTAATATGTCATTATGTGCCCCACACACAAATCTATTGATGCAGGAGATAGTTTTAAGATGTAACGAACTAGGTATGAGTTAAGTGTATAATTTGGAGGAGAGTGGTTTGAAAATGAAAACCAGTAAAGCTTATCCTATTGTAAACTTAAATTGTCAAATGCAAGTACTTCTCGTACATGTACTTTTAGCTGTTTATTTTTGGCTGGGGGTTGGTCACCTCTGCACATTTGAAAACGTCACATTAATCATTTTTGAGAAAGAAGGTTCAGAACCTTGTCCTGGATAGAATCCAATGCATTGTAGCTGTTGATTATAAGCTTTTTTAGCTTACTTGCCATGATGTTATTGTTTGCTTAAGCTTTATTTGCTTGTGAAGTGGCTTTGGGAGACCAAACAGGAGGTAGGCATGACGCCACCATGCTGCTTTAGGGCTTGGGGGGAAGCCATAGAACCATGACAGGCTATAGGAGCCCGATTATTATGTTGGGGCTTCAGCAGAACTTGAGGGGATTCTGAATCATGATTACCTCTTTCCAGGGGTTGAGTGCCTTGGACAGCCCTCTGTTTGGCTTGGGTTGTTTAGGTTCATTAGCAACAGATGCTTCTTCAAGCTTCATAAATGGGAAGTTGGAAATTTTATGATTAGGGCTCTAACACTTCGATCAAGTGTTGGGAATGTTGGTATTTGCCACTTTCTGAGTGAAGTGTGTATGGCCCAGACTAATTTCAGTTGATTCTCTCAAGTCAAGGGATTAGATTGACCTGGACATAGATATGTTTGTTTGGGTGGGCTGAAAAAGGGGTCTGGCTCATGGCAGATAAACTTGCCAATGAGGGTGAACAAAATTTCCTTAAAAGGCCAAAATTGAACAAGCAAACACGGGAATTCAATCCGAGATTCGAAAGAGGGAAATGTAATTGGTCCTAATTAAGGCTGAGAACTTAGCACACTATGGTAAGCGTGTTTCTACAAAATCAAATCTCCTTACTCAAGGTCTGAAGAAAGAAGTATTATTGTACTGGAAAAGGAAGAAGGCCCTAGTGGGTTTTCTAATTTTCAACTGCAAATCGTTTGCTTGCAGTACTGAGTAGCCTAATAATGGAATGCCAATGAGCTTGACAACGACAATAAACTTGTTTGTAAGCTTCAACATTTAGTAACATTCAACTGGGGGGTATCAGTAGCAGTATTTCATGTTAGAACTTCAGGATGAAATTTTAAGCTTTCTTGGAGGCTGCGGGGAATATCCATGTCGTCTGCTGCAACTGCAGCTATAAGCCATAAATACAAACCACCAAAAGGATGTGAAATGGTCTACCCAGAAAATTTCAAAAAAACAAGGAAGTACGTTGACTAAATATCACAAGTTTACTTCTGCTGTTCATTAAATCGGTAGCATTTCACTTAGCAAATAACAGAGTTAACAAAGGAAGTAAATTACCATTACTCCCCAGGCTGATGAAGGAGTTCAAGTATGAACTGTCCAAAGTCTGATCGTGATAATCACATGTTTTAGCTGTATTTTCATGGCTGTGCTGATGCGAATCAACCCGGTACCTTTAATATATTATGCTCTTGTCCATAAAATGAACCTGTACTCTGTTGGTAGTGTCATGGGCTGCACCCTGGACTCACCTTAATGTTCATAACTCCCTCCAGACACTATTTTTTTACTCCGATCCTGTTTCAATCCTATTCCCTAGCCTAGGCGACCGCTTCAGGTAATATAGATTGTACTAATATGCAACGAATTAATTAGCTGGAAACTCACGTCCCAAGCTAATGTACGGCAGCCTCAGACCATACGTTTCATATTTTGGAGTCTTCAAATTTCTTCAAGCTGCTTACTCATTATTCTCTTGTCTTTTCTGACCATAACAAGACGAAAGATATCCTTAAAATTCCACTGAACTATATTTTGATTTTTGCTGGGAATTTCTCATGGTATGGACACCTTCAGGCAGTACGGCTCCTCCAGATTCGGTCATTCAGATTATTCTTTGATGCAAAACTAACAGTCTTCACTAAATAAATGCTTAGAAACACACCAAAAAACCTTACCAATCCAAAATTAGTCTGTCACATCAGAACACATCAAATTCAAACCAAACCACACAACTGTAAGTACATTCCATTATGCTCCAGTATGATTTCTGAGTGAAATCACTAGTTTCCCCAGCTAGGGATGGTCTCTCACACCCGAAACTGAAGGTTTCTGAGACTAAACAGCCTCTCCAAAGCCCTGTGCTAAACAGCAAGGGCGTTTATCACCAAGAACAAAAGATAATTCTGCCTGAAGCCTCACAATGAGTGATTCTGGCTATAAACCTCCATCCCCCCCCACACTTATGCAAAGAATCTCAATTAATGCCCTCAAAGGAGCGCTCCCACTACACATAAGGCCTAGAATAGGCGTGCATCTAAGAAGGGGCCCCACAATAATCAACGCCCACTCAAGGCATATAATTGACTTCTTTAATATAAATTTATCATGATTTAATTGGTCTTTTTTTTTAAAGTCACATTTCCCTTATTAAATAGTTAGCTTTCGGGAAATAATAAAAAGCCAACCCAATTTCAGTTTTTTGATTATTGATGAAAGAGGGACGTTACAGGATGGGAGGACAAGATGGTAACCAAGGGATTAAAGGCCAAAGAATATGAGATCAAAATCTTTGCATGCAAAGGGAATGTAGAAAGTGGGGTAGTTTTAGGGATGACACATGATCCTTAGTAGAGCTCGATGTTCTGATATCCTAGGTTGAATATTCACAGTTTTCTATAGCATTAACATATGTTGTTTCTTTAGAATGTACTATCTTTCTTTTTTCCCTTCCCTTTGTTAGATTTATTTTTTTATTTGGGGAGAGGATTAAGGCTCAAATGCATTAGGTGGAAACCTTGACTTTATGTCCCTTTGTTCTTGTCTTGTGGCACCCTTGGGTAACGCTATGCTAGGAGCCTAGGATTGATATATTGAATAACTTTTAGTCGCCTTGTAATTATTGTCCAAGGTTTCCTCACTATGATATGTATTTATATAAGGATCAACTCCTCACTTGAAATGAATTGTGCAATTGTATAATTAATTATTTGTGTATGAAGTGAAATTATTAAGGTATGTTGGTAACCAATCTATTTCGATGTCTCTCTTTGTGTGTGCCTCTTGCCTTTCGATCCTAGTTGCTTAATATTTGGTTCTTACTCAAATGCAATACTAAATTTCTGCATTCCAAAGTGGCCTTCATTATTCATTCTCAAAGAGTCTTGGTGGGCTTATTGTTTACTATAGTGTTTTGGCTATCTGACTACTAGCTAGGCATTAATCTCATACTGTGTGTCATCTAGCTAAGTACTTGGCACATGAAAGTAGTGGGCTATGTGTCATCTAGGCTTCTTTTCTTGGTCCAGATGGAAAGCACAAAGCAATGGAAAGGAATGGCTGTCCTTGTATTTTTGTCGACTATTATGAAGATGTGAAGGCATATTGTCTTCTTTTTCCGGGCACCACTAAAGTGATTTATCGACGGGATGTGTTATTTGATGAACAATCCCAGTGTTTCATACCAACATCTCCTACTCCTCAATTACCTTCTGCTAGTTGGACACAACTTCTGAGGTCTCTCATAAAGAACAAGACAATTTAGATGACTCCCATTCTGAGAGTTACTACAATTTAGATGATGAGCCACAGTGGAGACAACCAACTCCACCACCAGTGCCAGAAAGCATTCATAATGCACTTGCACAACCAATCCAACAAAAATGGGTACATACAATTTGCAATGAGGCCAATGCATTGGCAGGGGATCCAAGAGATCCAAGCACAACGAGATTGCAACATCCATATGGTGTTGCACATTTGACACAGTTGGCAGTGACATAGGATCCAAAGAGTTATCATCAAGCTTATAAGCATCTTGAATGGCAGGTAGCTATGGTTGAAGAACTTCTTTCTCTAAAGAAAAACAAAACTTGGGACTTGGTTCTACTTCCAAAAGGAATAAAACTAGTGTGATGAAAGTGGGTGCACTGCACTAAGTATGCAATAGATGGGTCCATTGATAGATACAAAGCCCAACTTGTAGCAAAAGGTTTTTACAAGTTGAAGGTGTTGACTACCATGAAACTTTTGGTCAAGTTGTAAAGATGAATTTCATTAGGCTAGTCCTATCCTTGGCTGCAATACAGTGATGAGAAGTCCATCAAATGGATGTCAAAAGTGCCTTCTTGCATAGAGACTTGTAGGAAGAAATCTACATATCCCAACCTCTCGGGTCGGTAAGCAGTGAGGACCCCAGTGTTGTGTGCAGATTGAAAAAGTCCTTGTACGGTTTGAAACATGCTTCTCAAGCTTGGTATGAAAAGATTGACACGTTCTTAATCAACTCTAGCTTTACATGGATTCCCTGTGACCCCACAGTGTACACCAAGAACATAGACACGAAACTCTTGATTTTGGTTCTTTATGCTGAAGACCTAATCATCACAGGGAGTTCCACCCAACATTTTCATGATTTAAAATTAATTTTTCATCCATGAGATCTTTCCTATGTCCTCGAGTAGGAGATCAATGCAATGGGTTGCATGAGGGGTCCAAAAAAGCGTAGGATGCCTCTCCTAAAAAAGTCTCTTTGTTGCTAGATATGTTGCTTCATCGTTTGTCACAACTTGGACAACATTCTCCACATCCATTTCCATCACCACCTCATTCAACATATCGTGCAAAGTGTTTGCATTTTTCATTTGGTGGGAGACATCAATTGACTTTAAGAAGACTAGTTGCCGCCCTTAAAGCCATTAGAAAGTTAATTTACATGTGGTTTTTTCCATCCGTCCACCCATTAGACAAAATGGTGCAACTCTTTTTTAGCCATTTTTTTTTGCTCTTCTACAATTGTTTTGGTATGTTTGATGGAATCCTCCAACAATGGGCCACTCAAATCATGAGTAGGAGCCTTGAATCGTTTCTCGACAACGGTCAATACAGTGACCAAATTCTTCCAATATGAGATTTTCGCCATACTTAAAAGAATGTTGTAGTACCAAAAGATCATCATATATATCTTTGCTTCATTATGCACTTCCAAGCGATACCTTCGAGTGAAAGTTGTGACCCAAGATTACTTCAAGGAACAAAAAAAGTAGCCGAACTATCTTTAGTAGATGAGCTCCGTCTCCGTCCCCAGCCCCCTGGAGTTGGGGCAATAGAAGAGGCCTCAATGTCATATTTGTTCCTTGTTGTTTTCCTATTCGCTAGGGCTTCAAGTGCATCAACTTTCCTCTTTTTATCCTCTTTTTTCTATCCATAAGCTGCAAGGTAAGCAACCATCTCTTTGAGCTTCAAGTGGTGCTTGTTTGCAAAATACCACATCATTCCCTGGTAGTTGTGCGATTTGGTATTTAAGGTGGTAGATACCTCCACTCATATTCGTCTCACAATAATTGCATATCACACAATTTCCCTCTATCGCCAATTGACGATGCATCTAAAAAGGGTCAAGGGACTTAGGCTTAAGATGTGCCATTGAACCAGATGGCGATGCCATTCTTAAACAACAAACTTAAACCCTTAAAAAAAAAGAATCTAAACCCTAGCTGCTAATCAAATGTAGTAGAAGATGAAGTAGATATTATAATTCATACTAGAAAGATAATGAAGAATAAAATAAATACCTGTAGGTTATAGGCTGTGTGACTATGTTTTCCTTCAGGTTTGAAAATGGAGTATGTATTAAAAAGCAATAGGCAATTGTATGTTTTGTGATTGTGTATACTCAATACTGTATACCCTTGGGCCTTGTTAATCACTGTATTAGTATGTCTTCCTTGAGGCAACCTTGAACAATTAAAACCCTAGGCTCCACTGAATAATCGTTGTTATCACTCAGCAAAAATCACTGATTTATCAGAAAAACTTTGCTTGCAATTTATTAGAACTTTAATCGTTTCAAGGTCAACTTGTGATTTGTCGGCGATTTCTGGGGATTTTTGAATATATGAATCAAACTTTATCGATCAAATGTGAGATGTGAGTTGGATTTGATAATTTCATCGTCTTGACAAGGAATACCCATTTTTTGTTCATTTTATGAGTTTCTGCCTGATTTACTTTTTATTTTATTGTTCTCCCGTGAAACATTTCTATCAAAATTCAAAGTTTACTCGAGTATTATTGTTTTCCCTTCATTGTTAGCTCCCCAAATCTTTTGAATCTTGTTAGTTAGAGTGGAATGTATGAGTTTTTGGCTATCAACAGATTGTACAATCTAAAGCATGCATGGAATCAATTGTCCGCTGTTATTCTAAAGATGTTTATAAGTTGAAAACTTGGTGCTACATCTATTCAGTGCATTTTTAGTGGCTATTTATTTTATGGTGTCTAGGACAAATATTGAATTTGTAGCTTTACTTCTATTCATACTGGTGCTGAGACATATCTCCACTTCGTTTTTTGCGCTGGTAATTCTGGGCGCTTTTTTGTTCAAACATTCTTAATTTGAAAAATTGGAAATCATTAAAATTTTAAATATATTATTTTCTTTCTAAGAGCTTATATTTTATGCTATGAAAAATAACTTCCGACTTCTTCTCCTCCCCATACAGCAGCAATCTATTTTATGCTCAATGACCGGAGTGGGATGGATGTGCAAAAAGCATTGTGCTATATTGTGAGTTGTCAGGTACCTGTACTGAATGATGCTAGTTGTGTGCATCTATAATTTTTTTCCTTAATAGGCAATTAATTTTTTTTAGGCTAATTTGAGAAGTAGTTGAATTTAGTTCTGACCAAATTGTTCTTTCCTTTCTGTAATTTTTTCATAAATATGACGGTGGGATTGAGTACAAGCTTGGAGTCTTATGGTTAAATAGACAGATTTTCCTTAAAGAAATACCTAAGCCATCCTTTTAAATCTTAGTTCAAGTTTGGGAAGATTTTTTTTAAACTTAATTGCTAATGTGAAAAGATATGAAATATTCACCATCAATAATTTTGACATATATAGACTCGTAAAACCAATGCTGCTTCAGAAAGAGTCAATCAGATCTCTCACATTATTTCAGACTCTCAGAATAAGGACCTTATGAGCCACATCATAGATGAAGGAGTCCAAAATGCCTTATGGAGCATGTAAAAGGACAAATCCCCATGGCCTTATGGCTTTCTCCAAGTTTCTTCCATGCCTTCTTGGAAGGAAGATATTTGCTTAGCTGTGAATGAATCTAGGAAGTCAGGTAGAATCCTTAAAGATTTTTATACCTTTCTAGCCTTGATCCCAAAGAAGTCGAATGTGGAAGCCATGGATTCTTTCAAACCCATTTCCCTGTGCAACACTATTTATAAAATCATTATGAAGGTTATAGCTAACAGACTCCAGGTCCTTCTCCCTGGCATTATTTCTTAGCAGCAAGTTGGTTTTGTGGTTGGAAGGCAAATTCTGGATGGTATTGTGATTATGCATGAATTGGTCAACTTTGTTAATCTAAAAAAAGAGGCAGCTATGATTATGAAGTTGGACATCCGCAAAGCTTATGACAAAGTTAGCTGGACTTCCCTAATTTTTTTTTGGAAAGTTTTGTTTTTCTGAGAAATGGTGTAATTGAATTCAAAGCTGTATTTCTTTTCCCTTCTTCTCTGTTTAGGTCAGTGTTATCCAGATGGGTTTCTTTCAAGCTTCAAGGGGCCTCAGACAAGGAGAACCAATCGCACCTTGTCTCTTCATATTCACGGCTAAAACGCTTGGAAGGGCTTTCCAGAAAGCAAAGGAGTTGACCAAAATTAGCAACGAACAGAACGGAGGGCTGCAACTTCTCCCATGTTCTGTTTGTTGATACTGTTATTCATTATTGCTGATAAGGCAAAAGTTTCTAAAGCTAAGGTTTTGAAATTAGTTTTGGAATTTTACCAGAAAGCTTTGGGGCAACTTATTGCTCTGGGTAAGTCTAACATTTTTTTCCTTAATACCTCTCTCGGGCCACAAATCTGGATTAAGAGAATTCTGAACTTTTCCTTGGGCTCCCTTCCGACCAAATATCTTGGAATTCCACTCTTTGATGGGTGGTGCTTTTTGATCTACTTAGAAATACGTGATTTTAATTTTTTTTTAAAAACAATGTATTCTTTCATTTGATTACACCACAATAATCTAATTAGTGATCTAGCTAAGGCATTCTAAGTATGCTTACTGAAAGTTAAACATGTGACATCTATCCGTCACTGATCACTATCATCATATGAAACACATCGTAACTGAATATAGAAAGTATTTACAAATGTCCAACTAGACTGGTACAACCATACAGCTACTGCTGTCAATGTACAATAAGTAAATAATTACATCTCAATGTTTCAATAATAAATACAATACAATGTACAAGATATATGGTTCCATGGAGCATGAGTTTTTCGAACTTTAGTAGCTATGGCAATCTCAAGTGTCGTCTTTAAAGAAGTACTGCTGTGGGGAGGGAGAGCATCATTCGAGCGTTTTTTCACACCAACTACGAACCATCGATCCTCCACACAATCCTCCATTACAGAAAGACCCTTCATGGATGACTAGATAGTGATGGTGCGAGAATCCAGAGAGACAAGTTAGTACCTGTGTGTTGTATGATTTTTAAAAACATGCAGTGTACTATAAAGAAATCTGTTTTAACGTGATATCGCACAAACATGTAAATCATACATATGAAATGACAATGTCCAACTAACATTACTTTGGTCAAAGTTTTCCAATAGTCATTGATCTCTAAGATCAGTCAATTTTAAACACACCACTTGATTGGATTACTTTCATCTGACATGGTGATGCTAGTAAGCTAGTGAAGTCCGTCCCACTTCTTACTCACTATCAGCAATGCGAGATTTGGTTAACACTAATATAACCGATAGATTCATACAGATTACATCCTACTAGCAATCATAAAACATGTTAAGTACAAGAATAGTCAAAATGCATACATTTAATCTGTCAAATGTATGAATAAATCTCCACAACATCATTTGTCACATAAGTGGTAATAAGCAATATATTTACATTTCATACCATCCGGTTATTTTACACATTAGACCGCATATTTCCAATTTTCGTAAGTAGATATAATAAGTACATTCTATGACAAGCAATCATAGTTCAACATTGTCATGTACATTCTACTTAATTTCAACAACCAATCATAATAAAGTAGTCATAAATCAACGAAAAACATAATATTCTGTTTAAACAACTAGTTATCTTTCAAGGAGTCTGTATCCTTGTAGTTATCGCTGTTTGTACCTACAAGAATCCTTAACCTAATTCTTGTTGGTGTATTGGGGAAGTTATATTAAATAAAAGCTTATGAAACTTAGTATAAGCAAACATTAACACCATAAAATCATAACAAAATATGTGTCACCTTAACCTAATTCTTGTTGGTGTATTGGGGAAGTTATATTAAATAAAAGCTTATGAAACTTAGTATAAGCAAACATTAACACCATAAAATCATAACAAAATATGTGTCAGATTCTATATATATAAAGGGAATAACATCCATTACCAGCCTCAAAACTTAGTTACCAACATAATATAATGATATACCATAGATATTTATAGCTGGATACTATAAATAAGGTGTACATACTATGATTAAATATGTTTAACTTAGTATCCATACCCACTATAGAACTCTACCATACTCATATTAACATTGTTATAATTATCATGAGATTTCTTAGCATAATTATCTTGATTAATTATACATGCTTTAACATTACTAAGTCAAACTCAACTATAGGAGGATATCTCGTCGATGACTTTAACAAAAGCTCAAAGCTACTATGGTGTCGATTTTGTTAAGATATCTTAACAAATATGATATTAGATTAACGTTTAAATATTAGTAACTTTTAAGGATATCTTAATTACCCACAATGGTCAAACTAAATACCATATATACCGGATACCCACAAAATTAGCTACACTTGTACAGTTGGCTAAATACGATATATTCTATTACTTAAAATCATTTGCCAATTAGATTCCCTGAATTATATTTTATAGTCTAACCAAAAGCACTAGAATATACATAATAGCTAAGTTTAATTAGTGGCATAATTTTGACCATTATTATATATGAACAAGTGGTCGGAATTGTATATATTTGTATATAATAATCCGGTTCTAGAAAGCAAGAACCCACAACCTTTATATTGAACAAAACAAAGCGAATATATATAAAACTTTATGCCATGGTAAATAGGCAATGATCTAACTAAATCTAATCTGGTGCCTCAATTTATGCAAAACGGAACAAGGCATCGTATATGAAAGTGTATGTGGAACCACAAGTAACATGTAATATTCCGGTAAACTGTTTATCGAAGATGTTTCCTGAGACCTATATTTTGTGGTATCCGATGACACTTATATGTTACATGTGATAAACAATTTACTAGGGTTACTAAATAACATGTAACAAATACTTAGTAATATTTGTCCAGTAAGTGTATTAACTAAAGTTATACAAATTTGTAGTTTGATACATTCAGGTCGCCTAAAAATATTCTGTAGTTTTGTTATACAGTCATTGAAGTTATACAATTTATGCGTTATACATTGTGGTTATGCGTTGCTAGTTAATATATGTTATCCATCAATTATTACTTGATGATCGCCTAACATATCTTAATCTCTAGGTCGTTAAGTTTATGTAATATGATATTATAATTATACCAAACTTGATGTCCGCCAGATCGCCCCATAGTCATCATGCCATTCATTATAACAGGTTATTAATATATATATATATATATGTATATATATATATATATATATACAATGAGTAAATCGCGGCATATAACCATCAATTGCGCTATATGCCTCATAGTTGTATAAATTTATTTTCTCAATGCATATTTAAAATGGCTATCTAAATATTAATCATTACTGCTTACAAGCAACGATTTGATTATCATTGGCGCTTCGTACTATATGCATAGCTTGTAAATATATATACATAGATTAATAAGAGCAGGTCATAGATTTAATATAGATCTAACATATATTCATAGTTCAATATAGCACAATTTATAGATCTCGGGCCATATATATATATATAGTTTTTAAATACATAGTCCAGCGAAATTATATTTTGTCTAAGTCGTCCAGGTTCTTGTTTTGTGACACTAACATGCCAAACTGTTTTATATACCTGATATAAATTTATTCATTCATTGTTGCTAAATAACAATCAATAGCATCAATATGATATTTATAAAACACATTTCACACAAAATTTTACAAAATTATAAAATTCTGCCTACCTTAATAATTTTTGCTTGAAATAAGAGGATCCCCTCTCTCTTTCATTGCTCTCCTTCATTCGTTATCTCTGTCTCCTTTTTCTTCCACGCTCCACACTCTCCTCTAAGAATTGTGCCCTTCTCTCCATTCTTATTGATCTTTGAATGAGTATCTGCTTTTCTTTAAAGCTATTTTTTTCCAAAGTATAAACTCTCTAATTTGTTTTATTTATTTTAATTCCCTAATCTTTTTTGGTTTTTCTATTTTTTTTAGAATCTTTCCATAGCGCTAAGTCTTCCTCGTTTTTCCAATTTGTCTTAATAGCAAAAGCCAAAAATCCTTGTTTTATGCTAAGTCTTCCTCGTTTTTCCAATTTGTCTTAATAGCAAAAGCCAAAAATCCTTGTTTTATTCCATTTTTATCACCACACCAATATTTTATTTATTTTCATTTAGTTTTATATTTTTTCAATAGCTTAATATTAAATAATTATTTAATACAAATAATTAATTGTAATGACTTAATAATAATAATGCTACTAATATAAGTCATTAACATTCTTTTAGTTCAAAATGGTAAACTGGACGTCTATTAAATCAATCACCAACGAAATTAGACTACATTATGCATTTAACCCTACACATAACATTTACGATGCAATCATACATGTATTCCACATAAGAGTACTAAATTGAACTAACTAGCAATTTCCTAAATGCATATAATATAAAGAACATACTAATGCTAATAATTAAATCAATGCATATAACGAGTGCTATTTAATGTGGTGTGTGTAGGGTTCTAGTTGTTTCTCTGTCATCCTCCATCAACTCCATCTACGTCACCCTCTCCGATGATGCTCTCCTGCAATGTTCTCGTTTCGGCGGTAGGATGCCTCCTCTCTAGCAAGCCCATTTTGTTGGGAGAAGGCCCCAACCCTAGCGGGTAGGTTTTGTTTGTTGCCATGCAGTCAACCTCGCGGACCTTGGTGACTGGCTAACTTGTGACTTGGAAAATGAAGTCACAAGTCCGGGCTTTTGGCTTGACGGCCAGTCCTTGTTGGTATCAAAGACGAGGTCTCGAGGTCGAGACTCTTCAGGGCGAGAGGATTGTAATTTCCCTGTTTTGGGGGTAGGATAACGCCCCCCTAACGGACCTGTTTTGATGGGAGATGCCCCCCACCCTAGCGGGTGGGTCCCGCTTGTTGCCATGTAGTCAACCTTGCTGTCCTTGGTGACTTCCTCTTTTGAGTCACAAGTTAGCCAATCACCAAGGATCGTGAGGTTGATAGCATGGCAACGAACGGGACCCACCCGCTAGGGTGGTGGCCATTTCCCATCGAAACGGGTGTTAGTAATTTGGCTTGTCAAGGCCAAATTATTACCCTTATCATTTAAAACTTTCCCCATAATAGTCAAAATCCCTACAGCTGATCAACTTGTGGAATTAGCACTATCAAAGCATGAATAAAGGGGGTATGTAGGCAGTCAAGTATCTAAATACAATCATAATGAAGACCTACAACAATGATAATCAATTGCGTTCACAAGAATGATACGTTGAAATAGGAAAGGTCTTTGTCAAGTTTTAGTGACAAATGCTTATTATCAAAAGGAGATCTATGATCAATCAAACAAGCTAGCTTCTAAGTGCATGAAAAGGTTTCCTACATTCTTCTCTATGAACTTCTACAACCACCATATAGAGCATACAGTTCGTTCAAGGGCGGGACGCCTACAACAAATTCAAAGACCATATCTCCTTTTCGAAATATATTGTGTTTTTCCTCAGAATTGTTTCGGGGTAGGAGATGGACAGTTTTCTTGGATTATTTGTACGAGGGAGAGAGGTGTCAAAGGACTTTGTAAAGAGTCCAAAAGAATGTCACAGTGATCATTTACAAAGGTTTATTTCCTTCGGACTTTTTGTCTGAAGGAAAGAAAAAGGTCACTTGGTTATCCGAAGGACAATTTTCAAATAGCCCGAAGGCACTTCAAGGAAATGGAACACTTGCAAAAATGCAAAGGGCATCTGCTCTTCGAAAATGACCATTTGAAGAAAATTTGAAGGGACCATTTCACATTTCAATCAGGGATTTTCAAGGTGTATTTCCTTCAGACTTTTTGTCCGAAGGAAAGGAAAGAATCTTTTACAGGTTTTTCGAAAGGTACTTACCCTTTGGAAAAGGTTCTTTGCAAAACCCTGAGAGGCTTGACAATTTTTCCGTGGGAAAAGGGCTAAGTCCATTAAAGAAAGGACAATTTCAAAAATCTCGAAGGTCAGGTGCCCTTTGGGAAGGTACACTTCAAGTTCGAAAAGGATCGATATCGGAAAGTCGAAGGGTTGGAGGACCTTGACAGGGTTTTCGAAAGGCTCATTGCACAAGCCTGAAAGACCATTTGAAGAAAAGCCGAAGGGCAAGTACCCTTTAGAAGGGTCAATAACAAGAATTCTGAAGGGCAAGTGCCCTTCAGAAAAGATCTTTTCAAGATTGGAAGGTACGTTTTCAAGAACCCCGAAGGGCACCTGCCCTTCGGGAAAGTTTATCTCATGAATTTTAAGGGCTTTTACAAAAGCCCAAAGGGCATGTACCCTTCGGGAAAGAAATTTTCAAAATTCCCGAAGGGTATGTACCCTTCGGGAAAGTTACTTCTGTTAAAGCCAAAAGGAACAATGAAAATAATTCCCGTGGACTTTTTGTCCGTGGGAAAATGACAAAGGACTCGGACAAATTGTCCGAAGGATTCCTTCTGAAGATATGGTCAAAGGAAAGTCCGATGGAAAATACAACAGATAGAACCAAAGGAAACACATGCAAAATAAAAGGCAAAGAAGTCTTAGGCCGAGAAAGTTGAAAGTGCAAAAACCCGAAAGTGAAGGGAAAAGTCCGCGGGAAGATGAAAAGAATAAATCCGCAAGAAAAAAGGCCAATACATAAGCCTCGAGCAAAAGATAGATAATCTGAAAGGAATAACAAGTCAAGGAGAAATAATCCCGAGACAAGCTAAAGGGAAATACACAGGAAAAGTCCACAGGAAAATTCGAGGGATGAACATGGAAAATCACAGGGTTTTTGTTCGAGTAAATCAAGGAGCAAACATAGTCAGAAAAGCCATACATAAATAGAGTCCAAGACATTCCAAAAGAGAACGCCACATCATTCAAGAGATGCATGCACAGAAGCCACAAATAGAAAGCTGGGAAATAAATTCAATATGAATATTATCTCTCTTAGCAGGGTAGTTTTTTATGTAGGTTGTTCTAACGGAGTTCTCCGTCCAAGTCTTAACATAGATTTGATTGCAAGCGGAGACCATTGGAGGATGACCGGTTCTAAGTTGGAGTTGACTGGGTGAGCTTGTTACGCATCTTCCCTGTTTTTCATGCAAACAAAAACAAATCAACCTCCAACTCAGTTTTCAAACTGACCTACATGGAGTTCTTTATATAGAAAATTTGACGTAATCTTCCATGCAAAGGAGAGATTGACTTTCAACAGGGCCACCGTCCACACCTCTACGCCAACCTTAGTATGCATGTTTGAAAATTTTGGAGAATGTATTGTTTATTTTACGACTAATCTTTCAAACTTGGCCTTACCACTTATTTTCCATGCCAATGTTTGAAGAGGCATGCATTTTGTAATATGAAGGATTTTATTGAATATTTCTGAATATTGTAAAAAGAGGTTAATTCTTGAGTTAGTTAACCAAGACTAACACTTCACATAGGTTATTTTAGATTTTTGGAGAAAGTTTATTTATTGGCTTAATCAAGCCATTGAAAGGGGCCCAGAAGTTTGAAAATGGTGAAATTGTAAGTTGGATCAGTCATCAATAAAGAAATTATTCTGAATCTGAGTTTTGACAGGAGATAGTGTGTAATTTGATTGTGCATCAGCGTATAAGTGAGATTTATCTCCTTTTGTAGGTCCCTTCCTCACCTCTCTCTTCCTTTCTCACCTTTTTGCAGGGCATTTGAAGAGGTTTCCAACCCTTCATCTGAAATATTTATGCTTAAGGACAAAATTATAGATTTCATTTGATTATGTGTGCATTGTTTTCAGTAACTTCAGAGGGTTTTAACAATTCAGGGGTATCACCCCCTTTTAATTATATTTCCCTTTTTAGTTTCCTTCTCCCTTTTCACCCCAAAAATCACAAAAATCACAATAGTCCAGTTTATTGAAAAATATAAAGGGAACCAACCCTCTTTGGAGGTTCTTCTCATCAAAGAGTCACCCACGCTCAAAGAAGTTCCAATTGTATCCGTTGGAGAGAGGGTGTGCTTTGCGCATCTTCAAACAGGTTGCACTCCAGAGTGATAACAATGGGCCAGGGACTTGTGACTTCTTCTTCTGAGTCACAAGTTAGCGAGTCACCAAGGACCGCGAGGTTGACTGCATGGCAACGAGCGGGACCCACCTACTAGGGTGGGGGCCATCTCCCATCGAAACGGGCCTGCTAGGGGGGAGGCATCCTACCCATGAAACAGGGACATTATAGTTCGCTCGCCTCGGAGATCTCGACCTCGAGACCTCGGCTTTGATACCAAGGATTGACCATCAATGCAAAACCCTGAACTTGTGACTTCCTCTTTCAAGTCACAAGTTAGCCAGTCACCAAGGATCACGAGGTTGATTGCATGGCAACTAGTGGGACCCACCCGCTAGGGTGGAGGCCATCTCCCATCAAAATGGGCCTGCTAGGGGGGAGGCATCCTACCCTTAAAACGGGGACATTACAGTCCGCTCACCCTGTAGAGTCTCGACCTCGAGACCTCGGCTCTGATACCAACAAGGACTGGCCATCAAGCCAAAAGCCTGGACTTTTGACTTCCTCTTCCAAGTCACAAGTTAGCCAGTCACCAAAGACCATGAGGTTGATTGCATGGCAACGAGCGTGACCCACTTGTTAGGGTGGTGGTCGTCTCCCACTGAAACGCATCTGCTGGGAGGGGTATCCTACCCTCGAAACGAGGACAATACAGTCCTTTTGCCTCGGAGAGTCTTGATTTTGAGACCTCGACTCTAAAACCAACAAGGATTGGTCGTCAAGCCAAAAGCTCAGACTTGTGACTTCCTCTTCCGAGTCACAGGGTTACCCGGTCACCAAGAACTGCGAGGTTAACTGCATGGCAACGAGCAGGACCCACGTGCTAGGGTGGGGGCTATCTCCCATCGAAATGGGTCCCGCTAGGTGGGAGGCATCCTACCCTCAAAACGGGGACATTACATCTCCCTCCGTCATGCTCTGAGGGATGAGTCTTTCCTGCGTCAAACTCACAACAAGCAGGTAGTTAGATCATAACATCATGACATATATATTATAAAATACTGTTGAAACAATAAATCAACATGATCACAATGTAAAGAATATACACTACAGCTAACTCATAGCAAAACAAATAAGTAATCAAAACAATATTCAACTGTCCCATAACATCATATAACACATAGCTTAGGCAAATAATAAACAAATCAAATTGCCAACTATAAATATCTACGGATAATCAAGTAAGTTTGATTAGTGAGGAATCGGGATGTAACATCCTTCCCCCTTAAAGCTAGTCATCGGTCTTAATGACACTTATTCAAACATAAATTCTGAATTAAAAACATTGTTCAGCAGAAAAAAATGACATAGTATGAAGTATCAAATCAAGTAAATAAATGTAGAAATTGCCAATAGAACTCATCATAGTCCTCTCAAGTAGCATTAGCATCAGAGTATTGGTTCCACAAGACCTTGCACTGTGACATCTGTCTATTACACAAGGCGAGTGTCAATTACTTTAATTGGTTCTACCATGACCACCTCAAGATCCAAACCTACAAAGCATTACAATCCAACACATGTGAAGGAACATCTACATACTTTGCAAGATAAGAAACATGGAAGACATTATGCAATATAGTTTAGGCTAGTGGCAATGCAAGACTATACGCTACAGGATTGACCACTTCTAACACTTTGAAGGTTCCCACATATCTTGGTGAAAGTTTCGTCGACTTCTCGAATTAATCGAGCTCTTCTGCGACTTAACCTATAAAAACACTTTATTACCTACTGAAAACTATTAATCTGTTCTCTTTAGATCAACATAACTCTTCTGACTTGTTCTTCCATTTCTGAAAGCATTTCAGGTCCAAAAACTACCCCGTCCTCCAACCTGTCCCAACTGATTGGCATCTTGCACCTTCTTTCATACAATGCTTCAAAAAGTGTCATCTTCAAAACTGATTGGTATGAGTTACTATAATCAAACTCAACCAATGGAAGATGATTTTTCCACTTGTACTGTTGATCCATGCAATACATACGAAGAACATTCTCTAGCCCCTGATTAACTCGCTCAGTCTGACCATCAGTCTCTGGGTGATATGCAGTGCTGAAGTTTAGTTGGGTGCCCAAAGTTGAATTCATAGTTATCCAAAATCTATAAGTCATCTTCGGATCACGATCTAAAATGATTTTCTTTGAAAATCCATGTAACTGATACACTTCCTTTACAAATCTCTTCGTAAGAGTGGGTGCATCATTTGTCAAATTTTCTGGTATAAAATGAGCCACCTTGGTTAGTTTGTCAATTACTACCAAGATCATATCGTGTTTGTTCTGTGAAAACGGTAATCTTTGGACAAAATCTATACTGATCCCTTGCTACTTTCATTCTGGTATATCATGTGGATATAACAATCCAGTCGGTGCACATGTTCAGTTTTCACTCGTTGACATTCCAGATAATGACACAAAATCCACTGTCTTTTTGGATTCTCTTCCAGAAATACAACGGTCTAAGCTCTGTCATGAGCTTGGTTACTTCTAGATGTCTCGATTATGGGGTATTGTGCAGTTCCTTTAGCACTGTGCTTCGTAGATTCTATCGATTTGACAGATACATCTTTCCATTGTAACGTAAAAGACCATCACTCTCTAATCTGAATCCTTTATACCAAGGATTCTAAGCATTCTCAGACAATGCTTTTCTGACCTAATTTTAGAATTCATCTCCTGGCGAGAATTCGATCACTTGATCCCTGAAAGTACTCTTGATAGTAGCCACGACTATTATGTACCTTCTACGACTAAGGGCATTAACAACTCTGTTTTCCTTGCCTTTAATATAGTTGATATCGAAATCATAGTTAGACAAGAACTCTAGCCAACGTCTCTGACGAGCATACAGATTCGGTTGGGTGAAGATGTACTTGAGTCCCAAGTTATCTATCTTGAGCTCAAATGGTTTTCTCAACAAATAATGCCGCCAAATTTGCAAAGCATGCACAATTGCTGCAAGTTCCAAGTCATGAGGGGCATAGTTCACCTCATAAGGTTTTAGCTTCCTTGATTCATAAGCTACCACTGCACCATCTTGCATAAGGACTCCTCGTAGTCCATCCCCAAACGCATTTGTGATCATCGAAAATTGACCATTAGGGTCAGGGACTCTTGACGCCGGTGCTGAAGTAAGTCTTCTTTTCAATTCTTGAAAAGCTACTTCACACTTATCTGATCAGACAAAATTTTGGTTCTTTCATTGCAGAAAGGTAATTGGATTAGCTATCCTAGAAAAATTCGTAATAAACTTTCTATAATAGCCCATAAAACTTCTTACCTCATGCACATTCTTTGGCGCCAACCATTCTATAATGGCTCTTATCTTTGTTGGGTCTATTGAGATATTGTCTGCATAGATAATGTCCCAGATATTGCACTCTCTTCTGAAAAAATGCACACTTAGACAATTTGCCATACAACTTGTGGTTGCGCAACCGTTGCAGAACCAGTTCCAGATGTTGAAAATGCTCCTCTTCATTCTTAGACTATATAAGAATGTCATTAAGAAAGACCAAAGCAAAATGATATAGTTATCTCTGAACACATTGTTCAAGAGATTCATGAATGTTGCTGTAGCATTTGTCAACCCAAATAGTAACACTGTGAACTCATAGTGCCCATAACGAGTTCTAAATGTTGTCTTTGAAATATCCTCATCCCTTATCCTTAGCTGATGGTGTCTTGCTCTAAGATAAATCTTAGAAAAGATTGTTGCCTCCCGCATTTGATTGAAAAGATCATCTATACGAGGTAGCAAATCCCTGTTTTTTATAGTTGCTTTGTTCAACATTCTATAATCAATGCAAAGTCGAAGAATACCATCCTTCTTGACGAAGACAACTAGTGCACCCCATAGTGACACACTTGGCCTGATCAATCTCTTTGGCAACAATTCCTGGAGTTGAGCCTTCAATTCAACCAATTCAGTGGTTGTCATTCTGTAAGGTGCCTTAGAGTGTGGTTCCGATCCGGGTATGATATCAATAGAGAAATCAAGCTCACGTCTAGGAGGCAATCCTGGTAATTCTTTTGGAAACACATAATAAAAATTCCTAAGGAATGGATAATCTTCGAGAGATGGTTTCTTAGGTTCCTCCATTTTATTTATCTTGACGATAAATGCTTGACACCCTTTTCCTTGAGCCCTCTTGAGTTGCATTCTAGAAATTTGCCTAAGCTCCAACTCTCTTTTCTCGTCTTGAATTTGCGTCTGATTTATAAAATCGTCCAGACACTCAACCTTCTTCAAGTAGCAGTTAACCTTGGCCTTATGTTTCGCAAGTTAATTGACTCCTAGGATCACATTATATGACCCTAGTGGTGCTACATGCAGATCCACTACTATTGTGAATTCGGGCAACCAAATCTCTGCTTCAACTAAACACTTATCAACTATGACTTTTGAATCATTGTCATATTGTACCATGCATTTGCCATTACTCTAGCTCTTCTAGATAACTTACTAAATATTTTAGGAGCTATAAAGTATTCTCTAGCCCTTGTATCTATCAAAATGAAAATTGGACGTTCAAACAAAATACTTGACAACTCTATGGGGTGAAACTTGGAATTCGGCTTATCGATTATCAACTGTCGCATGAATGCATTGCTGGAAAGTGCCCTGCTGAGGAGTAGGACATTTGTTCTTTGACTTGTCTTGAGTACCGCACTCACGAGCATAATGGTCATCTTCACAAATGAAGCAACTTGCAGGGGATCCTTTCCTGTCAGAGTGTTGGTTTCCCTTGAAATCTCCTTTGAAATCATTCCTTGATTTGTTGTTGCCTGAATCGTTGTTGAATTTGACATTTTGATTTTTGAACTGCTTTCTGGAGTTTCCACTCTGTTTCCAATTCTTCTTTTTGAAAGTTGGTTTAGAACTTCCAAACTTTTTCTTAAATGTCCCTTCCCTGTGCAAGAGACTTCAACTTCTGTTCTTGTTTGACTTCGTTCTTGAAGATTTGGTCCATGGTAGAAGGTCCATGAATGTCCACCTCTTCACCGATCTGCGGTTTCAATCCCATGATGAACTTCCTGATTCTGATCCTCTCATCTGCCTGGTACTGAGGTACATAAGAAGTTTGGTGAATTGCTCCGAGTATTCATTCACCGATCAATCTCTCTATTTCAGATTTTGAAAATCTGTGAGCTTTTGGTCAAAATATAACTGTGAAAGCCATCTTGACCTGAACAATGTCACAAACTACTCCCAAGTAGTGGTGGTCGAGTTAAGATTCATTTCCAACTTTTTGTTGGCCCACCACGTAGCTGCTTCACCAGCGAAGTGGTTAGCTCTCCAAATTGTTTTAGTGACCTCGGAGTAGTTTTGAATCTTGAAATACTTCTCCATCTTAGTCAACCATGTTCCATCGCCGTCACCCAAAACAATTGCCTCGAACTTATGTGGATTCACCTTTTTCATATCTCTAGTCAACTCTACGACTACTTGTGTTCTCGCATCTTGAGGGTTTTCCTGCTCAGTGGGATGCTTTTCAGGTTCTTCCTCTTCATGGCCACGAACTCCCTGCTGCAGGGTTGTAATCCGATCCCTGTTCTCATTCATGGCTGCGAGAATTTGATCCAACTTTGCTGCTTGTTCAGCAACAAATCGGTTAGGATCAAACAGAGGGTTACTATCATTAATATTGACGGAGTCTCTCCGAATGCTCTAGCTTTCACCATCCTTCTTTCTGGTAAACAAAAAGATACAAAAACGTTAGTGGACTCATTCAGTCCTAGAATTCGAACCGTAGCTATGATACCACATGTAACATCCCCACTAGGATCTACTTAGAAATACGTGAGATTGGTCGAGGCCAATGATAGGTAGAGATTGGTCGAGGCCAATGATAAGCAAAAGAGTTACACTGATATGAAGAGAACAGATACGCAATTTTCAGTAGGTGATAAAGTGTTCTTGTGGGTTAAGCTGCAAAAGAGCTGATTAAATCCGGGAAGTAGACGAAATTTTCATTGAGATATGTGGGACCCTTCGAGGTGTTCGAAGTGTTCAATCCTGTAGCGTATAGGCTTGCATTGCCATTAACCCTACCTCTATCACATAATGTCTTCCATATTTCTGATCTTAAAAAGTATGTAACTAATCCTACGCATGTGTTGGGTTGGAATGCTTTGCAGGTTCTGGATCCTGGGTGGTCATGGCAGAACCAATCAGAGTAATTGACTCTCGCAAACTTTGTTTGCATGATAGAGAGATGTCATAGTGCAAGGTCTTGTGGGAACAATACTTTGAAGATAGTGCTACTTGGGAGGACTATGATGAGTTTTACAAGCAATTTTCACATTTATTTGCTTGATTTGATACTTCATGCTATGTTATTTTTCTGCTGAACAATGCTTTTAATTTAGAACTTGATGTTTGAATAAGTGTCATCGGGACAATGACCAACTTTAAGGGGAAATGATGTTACACCCTGATTCCTCACTAAACAAACTTACTTGATTATCCATGGATATTTATAGTTAGCAATTTGATTTAGTTATTATTAGCTAAACTCTGAGTTATATGCTATTATGGGACAGTTGAATATTGCTTTGTTTGCATGATTGCATTGTTGTGAGTTAGCAGTTGTATGTATTCTTTACATTGTGATAATGTTGATTTATTGTTTCAGTAGTATTTTTTGATACATACGTCACGATGTTATGGTCTAACTACTTGCCTGTCATGAATTGGATGTAGGAGAGACTCATCCCTCAAAGCATAATGGAGGGAGAGTATCATCGGAGAGGGTGACGTAGATGGAGATGTTGGGGGACGATAAACGAACGGCTAGAACCCTGCACACACCACATTAAATAATACATATTAGATGCATAGTAGAATTGTTAATGTTAGTATGGTTCTGATGATTGGTTGCATTTGAAATTATTTACGCATGGTTAGCTTAGTGTAACGATTATGTGGAATATATCATGTGTGATGTGGAATAGATCATGTGTGATGTGGAATTAATCTTATGTGTTTGTGTTAGTAGTGATAATGTGTTCATGAATGTTAATGACTTACATTAGTAGTATTTTTTTTTTAGTGTAACGATTATGTGGAAAATATCATGTGTGATGTGGAATAGATCATGTGTGATGTGGAATTAATCTTATGTGTTTGTGTTAGTAGTGCTAATGTGTTCATGAATGTTAATGACTTACATTAGTAGTATTTTTTTTAAGTCATTATGACTAACTATTTGTACTAAATAGTTATTTATTATTAAGTTAATTGGAAAATATAAAAATAAGAAATAAAATCAAATTAAAAAAAACAAGAATAAATCAAGGTAAGTGTTTTAAATGAATAAAATTAAAAAACAAAAAGAAAATCAAGGAATTAAAATAAATAAAACAAATTAGAAAGAGTATATTTAGAAAAAAAATAGCTTTAAAGAAAAGCAAATACTCATTCAATGAACAAGAAAAATGGAGAGAGGGGAGCATAAAGAGAAAGGAGGGCGTAATTCTTAGAGGAGAGTGTGGAGCGTGGAAGAAAAAAGAGAGAGAGAGGACGAAGGAAGGAGAGCAGCGGAAAAGAGAGGGGATCCTCGGATTTCAAACAGACGCTGTTGAGGTAGGCACAATTATATAATTTTGTAAAATTCTGTGTGAAATGTGTTTTATAAATATCATACTGGTGCTATTGACTATTGTCTAGTAACAACAATGAATGAGATAATTTATATCAGGTTTATAAAACAGTTTGGCATGTTAGTGTCACAATACAAAGACGTGGATGATTTTGGCAAGACTAATGGCTTAAAAAGTATATATATATAAACCTCTAAATATGCCCCGAGATCTATAAACTGTGCTATATTGAACTGTGAATATATGTTAGATCTATGTTAAATATATATTAAATCTATGACCTGCGCTTATTAAACTATGTATATATATCAACAAGTTATGCATATTGTAAGAAGCCCTCAATGATAACCAAATCGTTGCATGAAAGTAGTCATGATTAATATTTAGATAACTATTTTAAATATCTAGCGAATCTATTGTATTTCATTGAGAAAATAAATTTATATAGCGATTTGGAAAACTATATGGCATACAATGAAATTTATCAGTTATATGTTGCGATTTACTCACAGATCTAAAACTATATATATATATTAAGACCTGTTATAGTGAATGGTGATTTGCCGGACATCAAGTTTGATATAATTATAATATCGTAGTACATATACTGTTTAAACTTAGTGACCTGGACATTAAAATATGTTAGGTGATCTGCAGAATGGATAAACGGGCGAGCTGAATGTATCAAACTACAAACTTGCATAACTTTAGTTAATACACTTACTGGATAGATATATTGATTATCCGTTACATGTTATTTAATAACCCCAGTAAAGTGTTTATCACATGTAACATATAAGTGTCATCGGATACCACAAAATACAGGTCCTAGGAAGCCTCATTGGGCAATTATAGGTGTAAACAGTTTATCGGATTGTTACATATTACCTATGGTTTCTCATACACTTCCATATACGGCGCCTTGTCCCGTTTTGCATAAATTGAGGAACCAGATTTGATTTAGTTAGATCATTGCCTATATGCCGTGGTATACATTTTTATATCTATTAGCTTTGTTTTATATAAAGGTTGTGGGTTCTTGCTTTCTAGAACCAGATTATTATATAGAAATATATACAATTTCGACCACTCATTCATATATAATAATGGTCATAGTTATGCCACTAATTAAACTTAGCTAGTAGTTATACTTCATATGAACATAGTCTTTAATTTTACACATTAGACTGCATATTTCCAATTTTCTTAGGTAGATACAACAAGTACATTCTATGACAAGCAATCATAGTCCAACATTCTCATGTACATTCTACTTAATTTCAACATCCGGCCATAATAAAGTAGTCATAAATCAACGAAAAACATAATCTTCTGTTCAAACAACTAGTTATTTTTCAAGGAGTTTGTATCCATGTAGTTATAGCAGTTTGTACCTACAAGAATCCTCAAGCTAATTCTCGTTGGTGAATTGGGGAATTTATATTAAATAAAACCTTATGAAACTTAGTATAAGCAAACATTAACACCCTAAAACAATAACAAAATGTATGTTTCAAATTCTATATATATAAAGGGAATAACATCCATTACCAGGGTCAAACTTAGTTATCAACATAATATAATTTTATACCATAGATATTTGTCGCTGGATACTATAAATAGAGTGTACATACTATGTTTAAATATGTTTAACTTGGTATTCATCCCCATTATAGAATCCTACCATACTCATTCACATTGTTATAATTATTATGAGATTTCTTAGTATAAATATCCCGATTAATTATACATGCTTTAACATCACTAAGTCAAACTTAATTATAGGAGGATATTCCATTGATAAAGTTAACAAATCTCATAGCTACTACGGGGTCGATTTTGATAAGATATCTTAACAAATATGATATAAGACTAACGTTTAAATATTAGTAATTTTTAAGGATATTTTAATTACCCACGATAATCAAACTAAATACCATATATACCGGATACCCATAGAATTAGCTACACTTGTACAGTTAGCTAAATATGGTATATTCTATTACTTAAATGTTAAAATCATTTGCTAATTAGATTCCCTGAATTATATTTTATAGTCTAACCAAAAGCATGAGAATACACATAATAGCTAAGTTTAATTAGTGGCATAACTATGACCATTATTATATATGAATGAGTGGTCGAAATTGTATATATTTCTATATAATAATCTGGTTCTAGAAAGCAAGAACCCACAGCTTTGATTTAAAACAAAGCTAATATATATATATATATATATATAACACGGTATACAGGTAATGATCTATTTAAATCAAATCTGATTCCTCAATTTATGCAAAACGGAACAAGGCGCTGTATATGGAAGTTTATGTGAAACCACACGTAACATGTAACATTCTAGTAAATTGTTTACACCTATATTTGCCTGATGACGTTTCCTGGGACTTGTATTTTGTGGTATCCGATGACAATTATATGTTACATGTGATAAATAGTTTACTGGGGTTATTAAATAACATGTAACGGATACTCAGTATATCTATCCAGTAAGTGTATTAACTAAAGCTATGCAAGTTTGTAGTTTGATACATTTAGCTCGCTCGTTTATCCATTTTGCAGATCGCCTAACATTTTTAATGTCCAGGTTGCAAAGTTTAAACGGTATATGTAATATGATATTATAATTATATCAAACTTGATGTCTGGCGGATCGCCATTCACTATAACACGTCTTTATATATATATATATATATATATATATATATATACAATTTTATTCTTGTGAGTAAATTGCTACATATAACTTATCAATTTCGCTGTATGCCATATAGTTTTCCAGATCGCTGTATGAATTTATTTTCTCAATGAAATACATTTGATTCATTGGATATTTAAAATAGTTATCTAAAATTAAATATTAATTATGACTACTTTCATGCAGTGATTTGGTTATCATTCAGTGCTTCATACAATATGCATAGCTTGTAAATATATATACGTAGTTTAATAAGCGCATGTCAGATCAAATATATATAGATCTAACATATATTCATAGTTCAACATAGTGTAGTTTATAGATCTCGGGCATATTTAGAGGTTTATATATATATATATATAAACACACAATCCAGCCAAATCATATTTTGCCCAAGTCGCCCAGGTCCTTGTTTTGTGACACTAACATGCCAAATTGTTTTATAAACTCGATATAAATTTATTCATTCATTGTTGTTGCTAAATAACAGTCAATAACACCAGTATGATATTTATAAAACACATTTCACACAGAATTTTACAAAATTATGTAACTATGCCTACTTCAACAACTCTTGCTTGAAATCAAAGGATCTCCTCTCTTTTTCGCTACTCTCCTTTTTCTTCCACGCTCCACACTCTCCTCTAAGAATTGCGCCCTCCTTTTAGAACAAGGAATTCTAGTAACCGACGATTTCTAATTTTTAGAACAGATTGGGGTCTTGGAGAGATAAATGGTTGTCGTGGGCATGCATAATTCAGCTCATTTAGGGAATCCTGCAAGCAATACCTGTCTACATGATGTCCATCTTTATGGTTTCTTCGAGTGTTAAAGCTAGATTGACAAAAATCATGAAAAACTTTGTGGAATGGGATCATGGACGAAGAAAATAACGCCAATGAAATGGAAAGAGCTTTGAAAACTGAAATCTCAAGTGGAACTGGGATTAGAAATCTCTCTCTCCTAAACCAAGCCCTGGAAGCGAAGATGGTGTGGACAATATTTGAAGGAAAGGGACAGTTTTCAGAGTAGAATGCTCAATAGAAATATGTGAACACCATCTTGGAACCGACCAAAATATTCTCCAA
The DNA here is from genome assembly GCA_037957365.1 of Torreya grandis. Lineage (NCBI taxonomy): Eukaryota > Viridiplantae > Streptophyta > Pinopsida > Cupressales > Taxaceae > Torreya > Torreya grandis. The sequence continues at coordinate 7,851,541 of JARHVA010000082.1, read as the reverse complement.
TGAGGAATGGATGAAAGGTTCTTATATTTGGAACTTACCCATGATGTGCAGGGATATCCTTGTTAAAAATTTGGCCTAGGATGTCAAAAATGGCAAATTAGCAGAGTTTTGGAGAGGATCCTTGTCCATCATAGGTCTCTTTTCTATCACCTTACTTTTCAACACCTTGAGCTTTTCTTCAAAGACCCTATGGCAAAAAGTTGAGAACTAATGGCATGAAGCTTAGGGTGGTTGGGGAATTGTTTGCTCTTGGAAAGACCCTAGAATTGTGAATGCACCATTTCCAAGGAAATTCTTGAAGATATTTTTAAATTTTTTCCAATCCTCAGAACATTAGCCTCTCAACAATGGATGTTTCGTTAAAATTCCTAGGTCACTCCATAGGAAGCTATGCATTGAAAGCTGGTTATGATAGCCTATTGAATGATGATGTTGCCGAATGGTTGTAGAATCAGGTTTGGTCACCTTTCATTCTTCCATAAGCTAATGCATTCTTATGGATGGTTTTCAAAAATAAAATTTTCATGTGGGATAGGTTTCAAAGAATTGGTTTTCAAGGCTCATCTAGATGTGTTTTTTGCAATTCCCATTATGAAACTCTTGACCATGTGCTGCTGCACTGTCCTTTCTCCTGGAAAGTTTGAATATGGTTCTTCAACAAGATGAACTCTTTCTAAACTTACCTAGCAGTCCTTCACTTGCTTTTTCATTCCTAGGGAAAGGTAAAGGAGACCAGTTAAAAATATGTGGAAAATGGCCCACTCCTTGATTATATGGAACTTATGGAAGGAGCGCAACAACAAGATCTTCAATGTTGAAGCTAAACGTTGGGAAGTCTTTTTGAATCAGATTGGATTAAATTTCCAAGGGGTTTTCAATCAGAAGGTTACACTCTTGAAAAAGAAGAGTGCTGGTGCTGAAAGGCACATCCTTATAAAATGGAACTTGTTGAGAAACTACCAACTGCAAACTGATAATAGGTATAAAAGAGAAGTTCCGGCTGGGGAAAAATTAGTAATTTGAAATGAGGAAGGGAACATTCTGCGCTCATTGGTTATGAATATTCCGTCAGGGACTAACAACATTGCTGAAAGTTGGGCCCTTGTGGAAGGACTAAAGCTGGCTCTGGACTGCCAAAATCAGAAACTGGAAGTTGAGGCTGACTCACAAATCTTCATTGACATGATGACTAAGCATTGAATCCCAAATTGGAATATCAAGCGCCTTTTGGATGATGCATTAATTTTTGTCGGGATCTTTTAGGAGATTCTTTCAATCATGTCTTTAAAGAAATTAATAGTGTGGCAGACTTCCTTGACGACATTGGCACAGATCTTAACAATGGGAAAGCATTAGATCAAATAACGTGAAAAGATGGGTGGGTTTGGAAGTTTATCTTTAGAAAGATTTAAATGATTCAATTATTGTTTGAGAGTAGCTTTGAGACATTTTATAAATTACTGAGCTATCATGTTGGCCTTGTATTTTTGAAGTGTGTGAAGGTCCTTTTATTGTTAAAGCCATCTCCGTTTTCTTTGATTTTTGGCTCAAACATGGTAAGGACGATGTATTGTATTTCAAGGTGGCAGCTGTCATTGAATGATGGTAGAGTATGCTTAGGGCGGTGCATTTGTTTGCAACACCTCATTCATTTTTCTCTTTCTTTGTCATTCTTGCCTTTCCGTCCTCTCTCCTCGGCTCCTCTGCAATGATGCAAACTTGATCTGGTATGAAGAAGCAAGTGTAGGATAGATAAAGTCTACTAAGATACTAGACTACCAATAACAACATGTACTTAATTATAATTGCATAACATACCAAGGCAGAGTAGAGTAACTGAACATTATCAGCTTTGTATTCATAAAAGATAAGTCCTGATAGAATTCATACAATATAGAGAGATCCTGATATCAACACGCAAACCTTGACATACAATATGCTATTTGAAGGACAAGACCCAATGGTTATCGGTTAACCCAACTGACACAAATGACATAATTAAGGGTCTTGTTATATTGCTAACTATATGCTCACAAAAGACTAACAAAATAATGTCAGCTATAACAATACATGTTTTCATAATTGATGGTGTATGTTATCCCCCCCTTAAAAAAGTTGGAGCCCCTTCTAACACAAATCATAGACAACATGATAAAAATTAGAATGAAGAGGGAAGATATAAGACATTTTGGTGGAGTTGTTCTTGATGTAGAAATTTTGTGACAATTATGGATGCAAGAAAAAGCATGTTTCACCAGTCGTGATTGTCAACCACTATTGTTTTCCTTGTCAAATCAAAGTTGGGGTGTGGGGGCGATAGCCCCCAACGGGGTCAAGGGGTAGTGCTCGTCACGGGGTCTGGGGCAGCAACCCAAGCACGCTCTAGGCAATGGTCATGAAGCCAAACACAACTCTTCTGTAACCCTTTGAAAAGCCATGATGACAACCAAATTTATTGAAAAAATGTTGCTTTGGAAAGCACTTGAAAACGATGTGGATGTACAATGTGCTAGATGATGAGTTATCAAATGGTCTTCTACTTGTGGAAGCAAAAATATGAAGGCATACTTGCACCCACCGTATGGTGAGGTTCCAGATAAGAGGCGTTTAGAAGATGGTGGATGCACAGGTAGGTTATGGTAGCCAACAAACCATCGTATGGGTTGCTCTGGCAGGGCAAGGTGTTCATACAAGGACGAAGTAATGGGCCAAATGCTTGAAGGACGTTGAAATGGTGTTTAGGTATTTGCGAATGTTTGGAGGGAAGAAGGGTTTCTTTAGATTGTATGGCGAGCACTATGCACCCAGGGCATACGAGGATCAAATCATAGCTAGAGCGTATAGTTGAGGAATGTCAAGGAGAGTTTGCAAATAGCAAGGGGTATACAGATAGGGGTGTCCAAGAAAGGATGTATGAGCAAGTGACATACGATCAAACTCGGGGAGGGATCCAAAACTAGGTCGTACGGTAGCAAACACATCATTTGTTGAACTTTCAGGAAAAAGCACATGACATATAGCGATAATAAGTACGAAAGGGCTAGGTCATATGGGAGAGGAGGTAGTTTCAAATGTGAAACATATGGAAGTAGATCATACAATAAGAATATCACTGGGTGGACGTACGACACAAGCACAGTCATAACTTATAGCAAGGGAAGGACGTATAACGAAGGGGAGGTATACGACAACAATAGGGAATTCAAACCGTTTTGGATGTACAAAAAAGGATGAACATACAACAGGTTGTGACACAAGCACAATCAGAACTTACGGCAAAGGAAGGACGTATAACAAAGGGGAGGTATACGGCAACGATAAGACATTCAGACCGTTTTGGATGTACAAAAAAGGATGAACATACAACAACAGGGTATCCAGGGTTTTTGAGACATTCAAGGTGTTTTGTTGGTGTGACTCCTGAATTGGTCAAAGTGGGACTTTGGCATACATTATTTTTATTTTTATAAACTTTTTCTCTACCTTTGTTTGTGCCATTTCCTTTGTTGCCCATACATAGGAGCTCAATATCAACATCTGAGATGTTGAGGCTTTCCCTTCTTGATTGGTACACTTTTAATTACGAACCATTCATCATATCTTAAATCAATGTACAATTCAGGTTTTCCACCTCGACTACCCAATTCTCTAGGATTTTTATAATTTTAAATGGTTTGAGCCACAACACTTTGAACTTACCTAGCTTAATTTTGAGCCTCTCCTTATACCACAAAACTAGAGTTTTGGATTTGAAGATAATTTGTATGAGATGTTTATCTTTCCAATACTATCTTCACTTGTGTGTGACTTATGTTGCCTAATGTGCCATCACCTGACATTCGTCCTTTTGAAGCATATCCGTCGTATCTAATTGTACTTCAAAATTAGCTTGTACTTTAGGGGGTTGTACGATACCTTTTATTAATTTTTTATTGTTATATTCCTCGTACAGGGTCGTTGATGTTGGCTCCTTGGATTGCATATCTTATAGCCGTTCAAGTTTGGGGGCCCACTTATTGAACTTTGCAACCCTGACATTAAATTATATTCTTTGAACTTTGGTGGGTAGGCCAACAGTGACGTTAGCTACATTGCCGGTTTAGAAGGGCTTGGCATCATTGACATCAACTTCTATCCATCCTATCATCTTCTTTGGCCATCTTAAATCTCCATAATCTCAATGAATAAGTGTTAAATCCCAAATTGGAAAAATAAATGCCATCTGAATGATGCATTAGTTTTTGTTAGGATCTTTTAGGAGATCTGTTTCTATCATGTCTATAAAGAAATTAACAGTGTGGCGGACTTCCTGTGATCGAAATATGGATCCTGATGTACTTAATCATATGGACTAAATGTATCCACTATGCCCAATTGTATGTAAACATGCTTATAAGACATTTGTGTAAGATACTTTGTACTCAAAACATTAGTGCAAAGGTGGTTCAGTGGTAGAATCAGTATAGATGTGATCTAGACACTCTTATATTGATCAGAAAGTTGGTTTTCAGCTCTCAAATCTACGGGGTTTTCATAATATAATGAAACTGCCACTTTTAGCAGGGTCGCGGTTACGAAACCGCCTCATCGCAGAGTGATGAGAATGTTACCAACGACATTTGTGTAACTGCTCTGGTGGTTCCGTAACTACCTATCTTCAAACTTCAACGATTTCGTCACAGTTGAAAAACTGAGAGGAATTGAATGGTTGCAAATGTTCTAACTCCTCTCGATGGTTTGTTTTAGCTTATTTTCAAACTCCAAGGATTGAGAGGGCATAGATACAAGCCTGAGGAAGGCAAAAGACATAAGAGGAAGGCAACGAGATGTGTGTAGTTGGATTCACATTGTTTTGGCGAGTTTGAGTCTTGGTTCATAGTTTTCTCATTGTTGTTAGTTGAAAGTGATTGTTTTAGATGTGTGTGAGTACAAAAAAGGTTTTATAAGTGTCGAGCATTCATTGTATATGAGTTTGGATAGGATGATAGTGAAAGTTATGTCCATGAAGGCCATAATAGGCAATACCTTGTATATTTGTTGCATTTCATAGTGTAAGGGGAGTGCATTCGCCTACCCAATGAAGTTTTTTCCAACTTGGGTATCTCCTGGATAAACTTGTGTTTAACCTGTGCTTTGCTTATTCCTTTATTTCATGTTAATGTTTTAATTAGCTTTACATGACATTTTCTATACTTGTTCATCTTTGTTTGTGACATGTTTAGGGACATAGGCTGTCATAAACTCAATTGCTAGTAAGCTATCTTTTATGTATCTGTGTTAATGAGGCTAAGAGTGGAATATCCACCAAGCTTACGGATTGGATTGGTATTAGAGCTGGTTTAGTTTAGTCCTTTGTGTATTTTGACTACATTACAAGTTCATGCTCGTCACTAGAGCTAGTAGTGCTAGTGGTCAAGGTGTCCTAGTTCCCTTTGAAGCAGGGCTTTCAACAAGAAAGTGGAAACAATGAATCAAAAGTATGGCCCATGTCGATGAAGATGCCTGAATGACAAAACAACGGTTTTGCAAGCTTGAAGAAGGAATAACTAGCATCTCTCTATCTACGAGCAAGCTTGACTAGTTGGAGTCCATCACGGGGCTTCTTATGGAGAAGCTTGGTGTTTCCATGGAGACATTGAAAGGAAACAAAGAGGATGCTCCCAAAAGCCATGAGAAGAAGGAAATTCAGCCGTATGATGGGGATGTGAATGCGGAGAGGCTAGACTGTTGGCTAGCCCAACTTGAGGAATACATCAGTTTGCATCAGATTAATGAAAACCAACATACTTGTTTTGCAAGGTTAACGTTATCCAGTCATGCTTTAATTTGATTTGAGAGCTATTTTCATTCTTTAGTTGTTAAGAAGCTTCCTCCTATTACTAAGTGGGATGATTTTATGAAATGTCCCTTTTGAGGGCTGAAATGCTAAACAAAGGATTGTGCCACAAACCCCAATCAAATAATGATTTTTAAAAATAATCAAACCCTAGGCAAACTGAAAAAGATTAAATACTACTGCATTAAATGCCCAAAATAGCATTCAAAAATAATATTCAAGGGTTCCAAAATTAGCAGAAAATATTTCAATTTTAGAGCCAAATAAATCAATCAAAAACCTGATTTTTGGCAATGATTAATGCTGGAAAAATATTAAGAAAATACTGAATGTTCGTGTGGCTGATCCACACACATACCAAAGCTCAACAAGCCTCCCAGGTGAGTCGCCAACCCTAGAAGATGGTTTGCTGCCCCTGGAAGTGCACGCAACCCTCAAAGAAGATGTTTGCTGCCTTAGGACAGCCTCCAAAACCACTCGCTCAGCCCTCCAATTGATTCGCCCACCTGCAATTATGCACTTTATTCTGCAAATTGAAGCTCTATACAATCCCCTTTCAAAGTTCGTCCTTGCTTCAGCTACCTTGAAGGGTTTTCGTCCTCAAGGCACAAGTGAAGCTTTTTGTGCTTAGACTTCAAGAAAAATAATTATCCAAAAAAAATATGAACGTCTCCAAATGATTTCTCCTTTGACTTTTATAGCCTTCCCAACTGTGGCACCCAAAAAGTGGAGGGAGAGTAATTCAAATTTTAAAAGATCTTTATAATCTTTTATTAAATCTTTTAAGCATTTGTGACCTGTTGATGCTTAAAATTGCGCTGTTTCCAACACCAACATTTGAAGTTTCAAGAATGTGGGACTTGCGACTTGAAACGACCCCTAGATTTTAAAGAAGCTGGCTCTTCTTTATCTCAAATGTATTGTGGGAAAAAAGGGATAAAAATTAAACGGAATCGCCAATGCAATGAAAGAAAATTTAACTATGGCGATCGCCAATGTAATGAAAGAAAATTTAAGTATGGCGATCGCCAATGTAATGAAAGAAAATTTAACTATGGCGATGCGCCTGAATATGATTTGTTCCTTAATACTAAGCACAGTGAAGCTATCTTTAGGATTCAGTTACATTAAAGAGCAAACAATGCATGATCAATGTAAAAGATGAAAACAAATAGAATCAAAGGCTCACAACTTAGACGATTTTGCCATAACACAGAAAATATCAGCAAAGGCACAAAACTCAGTCTTATTAATTTTTCAGTCACATAAAAGGCACTGATACATGCACAGTTATATAAACTTTCTGAATTAAGAAAACAAAACAAAGACAAATGATATTACTGGCCACAGCAAAAAATTCTCAAAAACTTCTTGTAAATCTCTGATAACAATCTATATGCAGAAAATTCTCTCCCTCTCCTTTCCCCCTTGAACCTGCGATTTGAACCCATATTTATAGCATAGGACTGGCTCAAGATTGCCCACACAATCAAATCCCAATGGCCTAACCGAACTAGAACTTAACTGGAAGTGTCTGACAAAAGATAACTTTCGGATATGGAATTGTTAGCCTCTCTGCAAGTTCATTCGCTGAAATAGATACACATGGCATTTCCCACTGTGAAACAGGTGAGGACACTTGGCAGCATCCGCTAGTCTTAACAAGTGACACGTGGCAGCTTCCGCTTGTCTATAGAAGCTTTAGATACCTTTTGAGAGTCCTGCGGAAGATGACACATGGCGGATTCCGCTGAGCTTTAGAAACACTAAAAACACTAGAAACATTTGGGACTCATTTAGATTCACACGGACGATGACACTTGGCCTTCTCTTCTTACTTTAGCGACTCACCCGGGGCCCACCACAGTTCTTTTTCAACAATGAAACAAAAGGAAGAAACTGCGGATGTCGACACTTGGTGGTCTCGATAGATATTACAAGGGACACGCGGCGTTTTCTGCGTAACTTAGAGAAACATATTAAAACCTTCCATAGTTGCCACTTGGCGCCTTCTGCACGCACTGAGAGAAGCTTTTGAAACTTATAAGAAACTGAAACGCGGATGCTGACACTTGTCATGCTCCGCGGGTATATAATAGGACACATGGCTCCATCCGCGTTACTTAGAGAAATTATGTGTCCTGGCTGATGACACTTGGCATGTTCCGCGTGACTCTGAGACTTAGACAAAACTTAGGGAAAACGAAAACCCGCGCCCACTCTCTGTGTCAAAACCTTCACTGCCAAAATTGAAACGCGCAGGGACAAAATTGGAGCGCACAACTGAAACTCAAAACAAAATGTGGAGTATTTTACTCTACAGTTCTTAAAGGGTACCACAAGAAGCAATGACTGATTTCAATTCAAGATTTCAAAAGACTTGGGAAAGAATTCTTGCTACAGTAAGACCATTATCAGGTATGGCTATAGTATTTTATCTTAAAGCCTTAAATTCATATATGTCAGTAATGATTCAGTCACTTGGAGGTTAGACTCTGCCAGAAGCCTATGACTATGTAGTTAGCCCTGAAAATAACTTTATAGATGCTGGAAAGTTGCCCCCAAGGCCTCCCATGCCCATGTTTCCAGAGATTACTATACCTTTGCCTCAAGAAGCCTCTAATCCCATAGCCCCACCTGTGTCTATGTATACATTTCCTCAACAACCTGATAAAGTAGCTGTCTCTGTCCAGTCCTCTGATAATTAACCTAAAAATATAGCAGAATCTTTATCCTAGACCCCAATATTAAGGCTACCAAGGAAATAGACCTCCATCACAGCGAAATCAGTATCAGGGTCCTCAAAGGCAAACTAACCTTCAGCGATCGAACCAATTAGCTACAGTGCCTACACCTTCACAGACTGTTCCCCCTAATCCAAATAGGGAGATTGTTCTAGGGCAGAATAATTATGCAAATGGCACCAATACTTGGTGTTTCCCTTGTAATAATGCTCATATGCCAAAAGATTGTCCCAGGGGTAATCTACAGCAAAAGATAGCAAAGCAAAGAAGAATGGATGGACAATTTGCGAATACTTCTGACACTCAACCCTACCAATCCCTTGGTATGCAAAATTCAGCCTTGGTGGCTCTTATGCAAGGGATGTCCTTACAGCAAGAAGAAATAGCCCCTGAGCATATGCTTTGTTTTCATGGGTTGAAGATGAAGAGTCATTATTCTTAAATGAAGCTTCTACTTCGAAGAAGCCATTGGTACAATCAGATTACTACACCAGAGCTAGGAGAAGGATGATGGAACGGCCTGAAGTCGCAAATAATGAAATTATGGGGATTCCTCCATTTCAAGGTCATCAAAACACAACTGCTATACAAGAAATACCTCAGCCAGTGCATAACCAAGTAATTTCTGGACAAGTTCAAGAAAAAGCAAGGTACCCTTATTATCCAAGAACCCAAACACTAGGACCGGTGAATGTGGTGGATCAGCTGAAGATGACCCCAACACGTGTCAATATGGGACATGTTAGCTATTCCTGAGCAAAAGACACTATTGCAAGAAGCTTTGCAGGGCCAAGTAGTGCCTAAACATATTGGTACCAAAGGAGGACCTGCTGATAAGGAAAAGTTCAAAGACACGGTTCCTCTGCAGACAACAACGCTTTTGAACAATGCACCAGAAGTAAGCAAATCCAAACCAGAGCCCTTCTGTTTGACGTTGATAGTTGGAAAGAAATTGTTACATAATGCAATGATAGACTCAGGGGCCAGTACTATAGTAATGCCTAAACAAATAGCAGATGCATTAAGTATAAGCCACTTATTAGAGGAGTTATGCAGCTGGATGGGAAATCGGTGCAAACAATAGGAAAAATTAAACAACTCCCATTGCAATTGTATACTTGCCTTAATATAATTGTCAATCAGGATGTGGTAGTCATAGATATACCCCCTGTATTTGGCCTATGTTTATCCAGAGATTTCACAGCCAAGATAGGAGGTTATATGTCACTTGATTGGTCTCACCTCATCCTAAGAACCAAATATGGTACAAAAATGAAAATACTATCTGAGTCACTATTTAAGGATCACATCACCAATGAACCAACCCCAAAATTAGAGGCAGCTCATGCTATGCTGAACATGACCGAGAGGAGGAAAATAACCAGTGGTTTAACTATGATGCAAAGTGACCCATATGGAAATTATGACTCTACTGGTTTGGGCACTTCTCATATTTGATGAAGACCATGAAATCCCAAATGTTTTAAGGGAAGAAACGCCAAAGACTCAAGACTCTGAAAAGACTCTGAAATCTGGACCTTAAATTTTGATGGGGCTAGAAGTAAAAATGGTGCTGGAGCAGGAATTTGTCTTGTTGCTCTAAATGGTGAGAAATTTTTAAGAGCTATCCGTTTCCAATTTCCCTGTACTAATAATGATGCTGAATATGAATCCTTAGTACATGGGCTCATGTTAGCCCAAAAAAAGGGAGTAAAAAATCTGATAGTAAAAGGAGATTCAAAACTAGTGGTGAAACAAATTAGAGAAAATACAATAGCCAAAAATGTAAGGATGAGATCCTATAGACACATAATTTGGGACTTAATAGATGATTTTGAAGCTTTCAATATTGAAGTAGTTCCTAGAACCCAAAATTCTGAAGCAGATAGGATGGCACAGATTGGCTCACAGTTTGACCCAGCAACTGATCTATTAGTCAACAATGAGTCAGTCAAAGTTATAGTAAGGCCAACTATCTCAGACAATGATGAAAATTTGCAAGTCTTTGAAAATGATTTTAAGGTACTCTCATTTTTGCAACAGTCAGGGGAATTTGCTGATCAATTGCAACCCAAAATTGAAGAAGCATATGGAGACCAAATTATTCAATTACAGACCAATAAGCTTCCCAAAGGCTTGATTACTTTAGAAAACCCATTTGATACAGAAGATGTAAGCCTAGAGAAGAAAATGTTTCAAGCAAATAAAGCAGATTATTCTGATATACAAGTGAGTGAAGGGAGAAAACTAAAGATTGAAAATTCCACAACCCAAGAGGAAAGGGAAAGACTAATTGATTTCTGTGAAAGATATGACAGAGTAATAGCCTAGACTTATGAAGACCTTCATGGGTATAACAGAGACATCATTCAGCACACCATAGAAGTGACTGAAAGATCTAATCCAGTCAGACAGAAGCAGAGGCCAGTGAATCCAAGGATTGAACCTCTAATGGTGGATGAGTTGCAGAAACTCTTAGAATCTAAAATAATTTTTCCAATCAAACACTCAACCTGGGTATCCAATCTAGTACCAGTCAGAAAAAAGAATGGTGACATAAGGGTCTGTGTGGATTTCAGAGACCTAAATAGAGCATCTCTGAAAGATCGCTATCCCTTGCCCTCTATGGAACAAATTTTATAGTGGCTGGATCAAAGAGATTTCTTTGCTAGATGGTTTCTCTGGATACAATCAGATTTGGTTGGCTGATGAAGACCAACACAAGAATGCATTTACTACCAAATGGGGAACGTTTGCATATGCCAAGATGCCATTTGGTCTGTCAAATGCTGGAGCCACTTTTCAAAAAGCAATGGATGTAGCATTTGGAGAACTCATAAATAAAATCATCCTGATTTATCTTTATGATCTCACTATTTTTTTCAAGAATGCTGTTGATCATTTTGATCATCTAGAATCTGTTTTTAAGAAGTGTCAAGAGTTTGGAATATCCCTGAATCCCAAGAAGTGTATCTTTGCAATACCTCAAGGCAAACTATTGGGACATATAGTATCCAAAGGAGTCTCTATAGATCCAGAGAGAGTCACAACCATAATGAACTTGTCCCTGCCAGTAAATAAGAAGGCAGTTCAGTCTTTTTTGGGAAAGATTAATTTTGTCAGTCGGTTCATATTAGAGTTTGCAAGCCTAATGAGACCAGTGACACTCTTGTTGAAGAAAGACCTGGTGTTCAAGTGAACTACAGAAGGAAGACAAGCTTTTGAAGAGATCAAGAAAGCAACTTCAACAACGCCAGTACTTTGTAACCCAGACTTCTCTAAGTCTTTTATAATGTATGTTTATGGAGGAGAGTTCAGTGTTGCTGCTGTCCTAGCATAGAAAGATGATCAACAAGAGGGAGAACACCCAATAGCCTTTTTCACAAAGACTCTTAGGGAGTATGAAGCCAGATACAACTTTGAGGAGAAACAAGTATATGCTATGGTAATAGCCCTCAAGAAATTTAGGCATACGATATCAGGGAATAAGATTTTGATACTTGTGGCTCATCCTAGTGTCAGAGAATACATTATGGAAGGTGAAATTATTGAAAAAAGAGCAAAATGGATAACAAAGATCCTTGAATATGATGTAGAGGTCAGACCCACTATGCTGGTCAGAGGTAGGGGGTTGTGTCAATACATGGCTCAAGATATGAAAAAAATGATAATTGAAGAAACAAAAAGAAAAATGTATTGAGGATACAAGAAATTGATCAGAACTCCTGGGTCACAAACATAATCCATTTTATGAAATATGGAATTTTCTCAAAAGAGCTCTCTTAGGACGAGGAGATACTATAGGCAGCAAGGCATCCATTTATTTTTAACTGACCAAGTTCTTTTCAGAAGAAATACTGATGGCATACTTTTAAGATGCATAGAGAAAGATGAGGCTCAGAAAATACTACATGAAATGCTCCATGGAGTTTCATGTGGACATTTTTTTGCAAGAACCACAGCTATAAAGATAAGTCAGGCAGGTTATTTCTGGCCCACTTTATTTACAGATTGTTATCAACTAGTCAAAGAGTGCCAATCTTGTCAGTATTACGTGGGGAAGAGAAGGAATGCAACAATGCCCCTTAGTCCTATAATTGTTGATGAACCCTTTGCTCAATGGGGTATTGACTTCATTGGAATGATGAATCCGGTGTCGAGTATGGGACACAAATGGATTCTAACTGCCACAGATTATTTTACCAGATGGAGTGAGGCAGTGCCACTTAAAGAAGCAACAGAAAAGGTGATCCTAGACTTTCTGGGGGATATCACTACTCGCTTTGGGCCTCCTCGTACCATAATTTCAGATAATGCTAAGGCATTTTTAGGGGCAAAAATATCTGACTTTGCACTAAAGTATGGAATTTATCTGAAAACTTTTTCAAATTATTACTCTCAGGGTAATGGTTTGACAGAATCAACCAACAAGAACCTGATTAGACTTATTAGGAGAGTAGGCGCTGATCATCACAAAGTGGCATAAAGTGCTTAATATAGCACTGTGGGCTGATAGAATTACACCTAAACAACTGACAAAGATGTCCCTATATGAATTGGGCTATGGTAATCCTGCGGTAATGCCCCTGAGCTTGGAGTTTCCTGCTCTCCAGTTATTAAAACAAATTGAAATTGAGGAGAATGGCCCCATGTAGGTCAGATTTGCTGAGCTCCTGGAAGTTCAAGAAAAGAGGGATACAGCACATGAATCATTAATGAAACATCAGAAAATAATCAAAGACTGCTTCGATAAGAAGACTTCAAACCCCCATTTCGAAGTAGGCTCAGTTGTTTTGAAATGGGATGCGAGCGCTGCCAAGTCGGGTCGACACAATAAATTTGAGCCATTGTGGACTGGCCCCTATAAGATTCGTACATGTAAACAACAAAATTCATTTGAGCTTAAAATGATGGAGGATGAACTCGAAGAGATTCCTATGAATGGGATGTACCTGAAACGTTTCATTTAAGCAGTATCTTCCATGTATTATAGTTAGATAGTTTCCCTTTCCTTGTTGCTCTGTTTTTTCGATTTTTTTTTCTCGTCATGACAATCAAATTTTCGAAACTCTCGCATTCACTAAATCTCTCTCAAATCTCCAAAATTCTCCAAGGTACCTTTACGAAGCGATTTTTATGACGTGTCTGACACGTTGTTGCACGTAGATTTAATAAGATTTACTAATGGTTTTTCGGTTGTAAAGTCATTTATGAGACTTGATGTGTCATGAAATACCCTAATAACAAGAGTTAAGGCTTAATTATGTCTCATCCGTTCCTACGTCTGCTAGGAAAATCTTTTTTTTTTGCATTTCAATTCATAGCAAAAACTGCTTAGTAAAAGTGCCTTCCCTGTTGCAAAGCTTCCATACTTGTTACATAAGTTCACTAATTCCTAGTATGGACATAAATATGGAGAAGGCACAGTCTTCACAACAGGGGTTTGGGATTTACGAATTCATTGATAAGCTTCTCACTAGCAAATCATATGCTTCGTCCCCTGCACAACCCTTAAGGACCTATCCAAGGACTAGAGTCCCCTAAGTTGGTTATGCGATCGACCCAACAAAGGTGAAGGATTTTGCAGACGGAATCACAGACACAACCCTTCAAAAGTCTGGCAAAGGTCTGCGAGAAGGGGCACACCAAAGATGTATCCAGAAGGCCAAGGCTAGACAATCCGAAACATTTGGGATGAGGATATGGACTTATCAATTGGCATAATTTATTGTCTCAGGTGTACATCCGTGCCCTGATTTAGTTGAAATGTGCGCATAATTGTTTCATGCGCCCTCGAACACCATACAACAGGGTCAATTCATGATGCAAATTACACCGAAGGCCATTAGGGACATGTTGGCCCTATATCATGACAAAATAGCTACATTTCCCACCATTGCCAAAATACAGAAAACGTGGGTAAACATTAATAATCAATTGAGGTTTCTCAGATCAGAATTGCAATTAGGGGACGATGATACCATTGTGCCAGTGCTGCCAACAGGAAGGGCACAATTTGCACAGGCCAGTCAAGAGGTACTATCTATGATGGCATTTATTTTTGGAATGGAGGACATAACTGTCTATGATTGGCAAATGGCCATTCTTTTCAGATTAAAAACTGTAGACAAGTCTCAAGAGTATCGACTGGATTTCTCAGAGCAGATTGGCTATTCAATGGTTGACCAACTCACTCACTTCAAATCTAAAAGAATTTTCAAGTATTTTTCTTATCTTTTTCACCTCATATTATATCAAAATTCTGGCATCTTTTCACAATATATGCATCTGAATATGTATGACCCATGTTTCGGTCATAATATGACCATTCTTGTGTCCGCATGGACACATATCTTGTCCAAAACGTTTGACTCATATGAATTTTGGAAACTTTTTGTTGCCCTTGCCTTTTGTCACCTAAGCCCAAACCCTGTTGAAAATAGATTAACTCCAAGTGTCAGATGCCTCATGACAAATTGCACTATTTCCTGTGACTACTTTTTTTGTTCTCATCATACCATCATTATGGTCCATGGTTTTAATGGAGAACTAGTGTTGCTACCCAAGATTTTGACTCCTAAGTTAGTATTCTTAGAGGTCACCCGGCAAGTGTTTGTGGTTGATAATGACTATGGCACTGGGAAGAAAAAGAAAATGTATGATATTCCATGGGTAAAGAAAAACATGGCCTTAGAGGTCAGAGATGTTGAGCACTTGTTGCTGAGGAAGCTAGCTATCTTGGGTTTCTTTCTGATTGAAGATAAATGGAGATATGACCCAAGCAGTTTCTTAACCTTATGGGTCAAGAATAACAAGGTCGGCGCTAAAATTGTGCATGAGGGCCGTCCCTTTTGGGAAGACAGAAGAAACCCTAAGGAAGATATTCTTGATTTGTATGTAGAATTGACAGATTTGCCCTTTCAAAGAGCCAGGGCATGGGAGACCTTTTATGTTAAGGAAAAGGTTTTTGACCCTAAAATTAGAATAACTTCTAGTTTAAAAAGGGCGTTGAAGAACAAAAAATGGAAACCCGAGAAAATAAAAACCTATTGGAAGTATAGGCAGGAGATTTTTGAGATAACTCACTCTTTTGGTAATGTAAACTCAGATGAAAAATGGGAGGCAATCTGGGATGAGTGGCATCCGTCTCCTGTCTCTAGCCTTGATACAAGCAAACTGTAGACACAGGGTGGAGAGTCAGAGGGGGAAGCATAATCCACTCATAAAGTGCAGGCCCCAGGATAAACCTCATTTATAGTCGCTATAGAAAAACAAAAGAATGTGGTATCTCACCACCCAGAGCTTCTACATCAGTGTCAACCTTTGGGGTTCCCAGTTTTGTGCAATCACCACGAGCAGCGGTGGTAAATGTTGAAGAGAAGGAAGCACAACAAGAAGAAGAAAGTCCAAGGAAACATAAGAAGCTGAAACTTCAGCGTTATTCAGATGAGGAGGTAGAGCCCTCACAGCATCAACCACTGAGTACATCTGTTGCTCCTCAAGTACGTGTTATTTCTCCTTCTTCTCAGTCTTTTTCTTCTTCTATAGGGGTGGCAATCCCAACTGGCCAAATATTATCCCCTGCCACCTTTGCTGTGCCAATTTCCCAATTTGCTCCACCTATTACTACTTAGGCCATGTCATCACAGGTCACATCATTGCCTCCCTTTTCCCCCTCTGTCCCAAAGAGAATACCTCCCCAGATTCCCCCTAGCCAACATTTGGCTATTCCCTATGGATTGCCACAGGGTTATCCTTTTGCGGGCAGGTATATTGCCTCTCCCTCTACCTTCCAAGCTCAAGCAAACATTGCTAAGAAGGCTAGGGAAGCCCGGATGGATAAAAAGAGGAAGAAAGATAATAAAGCTCTGGCTGCACCACACATGAGGTCACTATTTGACCCAATCCAGCAACAACTAACTGTGACTCATTTGTCACCTAATGTAGTTAGGCCAAACGAGCAGATGCAGCCGCAAGATTATACAATGAGTGCAGTGGCTATGGATATGTCACTTTTCAGACCACAGGATAGGGTTGAGCTGCTGAATGAATTCCAGCCTCCAAAACCACTCGCTTAGCCCTCCAAGTGATTTGCCCACCTGCAATTATCCACTTTGGTGTTGAAATCACCCTTATTCTGCAAATTGAAGCTCTATACAATCCCTTTTTGAAGTTCGTCCTTGTTTTAGCTACCTTGAAGGGTTTTCGTCCTCAAGGCACAAGTGAAGCTTTTTGTGCTTAGACTTCAAGAAAAATAATTATCCAAAAAAAATATGAGCCTCTCCAAATGATTTCTCCTTTGACTTTTATAGCTTTCCTAAGTGTGGCACCCAAAAAGTGGAGGGAGAGTAATTCAAATTTTAAAAGATCCTCTTTATAATCTTTTATTAAATCATTTCAGCATTTGTGACCCTCAAAGGTCCCCTCTTTAAGTGAAATAAGAAAACATAAAGTACCTTTTTGAAAAGAATCAATAAGACCCATGATTACCCTTTTCTCTCCATTTGCCCCTTAGCTTATTGGAAAATAAATTAAGCTAAGGGTTTTCATGATTCATGTTGAAAACTGGGACATGACAATCCTTCATTTCCAAAATTTCTTGTCCTCAAGCAATTGCAAGCTAGGATGTTGAAGGATGGCCACCCCTTTCCAAGTAGCGTCTTTGAAGGATAGTTTTTTCCAACGAACCAAATATTTTGTGATGACTCTGTTTCTAAGCCTCCTCTCTCTAGTCTCCACAATAGAATTTGGAGTTAAAACTTACCCTGCTCGTCAAGGGGTGGTAAATCCATGGATGGAGTAATGTGTTGCCCAAGTGCTCTATTTAAGCAAAAAACATGAAAAACATTGTTAATCTTGCTATTTTTCGGTAGCTCCAACTCATACGCCACTTCTACCACTTTCCTTAGAATCTTGTAGGACCATAAAATCGTGGTTTCAACTTTTCTGCCCCACTTTGTTTGATAAAAGATTGCCTATAATCCTATAAAGCTGCAATCTTAGAAAAACAATGTCACCTACCTCAAAATGCCTTTCCGTTCGGTGCTTATGTAAATAAAATTTCTGCTGGTTTTGAGCTTGTTGTTGGTTCTTTTTAAGCTGATCTAAAATTTCCATGCTTTGTTGAACCAAATCAGCAGCCCTGAGAACTGTATTATCACTCCAACTTAGATTAAGAAAAGAAAAAACATCATAACCACACAATGTCTTGAAGGGGGACATACCTATTGACATATGTTATGTTGTATTGTAACAAAATTCTACCATGTATAGCCATTTATTCCATACCTTTTGCTGCCCCAAAACATAATTCTATAGATATACTTCCACCCATTTATTTACAATTTCGGATTGCCCATACCTGCTAGTACTTGGGGTCAATTCGGTGCCAACCAAACGGAAGAGTTCTTGCCAAAAGAGGCTTATAAATCTGTTGTCCTTGTCACATACAATGTTTTTTGGCAACCCATGAAGCTTGAACACTTTAAAGAAAAAACCGGCTACCATAGGAGCATTGCAATGGGCTGGTAATGCAAAGAAATGAGTAAATTTGATGAGTCTATCCACCACAACCAATATGAAATTCTTACCTTGTGTCATGGGTAGCCTTATGACGAAGTCCATAGAAATGCTCTCTCATTTTTTATGAGGAATGGGTAGAGGTTGAGAAGAGTAGCTGGAAATGTGTGCTCTCCTTTGTTATGTTGACAAATAAAGCGTTCCCGAACATATTGAAGTACCTCTCTCTTTAGACCCTTCCAATATAATCTTTCTCTTATTTCTTTGTAGGTCTTAAAATACCCTTGATGTCCCGCCATAGGTGAATTATGAACAGCCCTCAGTATTTGTGCCTTAAGCTTGGATTTAAGTGTCAACAAAATTCTGTTTTTGTTCAAAATCATCCCATCCACAACCACATACCTCTCATCATTCATGCTTCCCTCCATCACAATTGTAGCCAAAGCATCCTTAACATATTCAACAGTTAAGACAGCCTTCCAATCTGCTGTAATTTCACTTATAGCACACAAAATAGGCCTTCCAATCTGCTGTAATTTCACTTATAGCACACAAAATAGGCTTTCTAGACAACACATCAGCTACTATATTATTTTTCCCCTTCACATACTCAATGTCAAAGTCATAGGATTGCAACTTGCTTATCCATTAATGTTGTCTATCATTCAAATCAGCTTGTGTGAAAAAATATTTCAAACTTTTATGATCGATTTTCACAACAAACTTCTCACAAATCAAGTATTGACGAAATTGAACTTAATCATGTATAATGGCTAACATCTCTTTATCATAAATTGAGAATTTTCTCTTAATTTCTTTGAGTTTTCTGCTTTCAAAAGCAATCAAGTGTTTTTTTTTCATTATGACGACCCCTATACCTTTTCTTGAAGCATCACATTCCAATACAAATGGAATAGTAAAACCCGAAACAACAAGCACTGGGCAAGAACTAGTTGAAAGCACCTTTCTTTGTCAAATCCGCGAGGGGGGCAGCTAGCTAAGAGAAATCTGTCACAAACCTCCGGTAGTAGCTACATAATCCAAAGAATCCTCTCAATTGCTTAAGATTAGTAGGTGGTGGCCAATCCAAGATGGCTTGAATTTTCTGTTGGTCCACATGGACCCGTTGGGAGTTGATCACATGCCCCAAATATAAAATTTCAGAAGTAGCAAACTCACATTTTAATTTTTTGGCAAAGAGAGTTTGCTAATCCAACACTTTTAAAATTGTGTCCAAGTGTTGTAAGTGCTCCTCCCATGTCTTGCTATACACAAGAATGTCATTAAAGAAGACCATAACAAATTTCTTCAAGTAATGCCGGAATATATGATATATGCAAGATTGGAATGTGGCAGGAGTATTGGTTAATCTGAAAGGCACAATAAAAAATTCATACTAACCTAGATTTGGTGGTAGCCTATTTTCAAATCAATTTTGGAGAAGAAAATCGATATATGGAGCTCATCAATAAGCTCATCAATTCTAGGTATGGGGTACCTATTCTTAATTGTCTTCTTATTCAACAATCTGTAATCAATGCACATTCTCATGGTCCCATCTTTCTTCTTCACAAGCACCACCAAAGAAGGAAAGGCGTTGGAACTAGGCCTTCTGTGGCCCATATCAAAAAGTTCATGAATAGCTTTCTCTATTTCGTCCCTCTATTTCTTCCTTGAAAATTCTTGAGTGGCGGTTTGGTGCAGTGATCACTGCTTTGATACCTTGTTCCCACTCAATGATGTGCTCGAATCCTCTATCCGGGGGAAGCCCATGAGAGATGTCACCAAAACCCTTGGCATGCTTGTCAAGAAGGAATTGTACATCCTTATGAGTAGGTTGCTGCCCTGAATCAGCATTCATGTCTTTAACAAAACATTTAGCTGCCCATACAACCTGCCCTTTGTTGAAAGCTCTTTCCATCCTTTTTGAAGTCACTACCATGGGTGCCCCATTGCTTAATCCTTGAATTTCCATCTCCTTGCTGTTTTGAATTTCAGCTTAATAGTTTGAAGATTCTGAGTGTATTCTCCAAGGGAGTGCAACCATTGTACCACTAATACCACATCAATCTCTCCTTTGTCAATCATATGGAAATCTCCTTGTACTTTATGCTTCCCCAAAGTGAGGTTCAATTCTAAAATCTTATGATGGCAAGGAAGAGAAAATCCATCCCCTAATGTCACATTGAACCCTTCAAAAGATGTAGTTTTTAAGCCACACCTTGCAGCCAACTTCTCATTTCTGAAATTATGTGTAGTCCCACTATCTATGGGTATAGTGATCTTCTTGCCTTGCAAGACTCCTTTTACCTTAAAATGGTAGCAATTTGGAATTTTGGTTATGGTGGCCAAGGTGACAATCATGCTTCCTTCTTTGTTTGTAGCTTGCTCTTCCTCATTAGGGGCTGTTTTTGTCCTTTCAACACTGCTGTTATGTGTTTGCAGCGCTTCTGAGGGTCTTTCCTTTGGCTGGAAAGTGGAAACCCTTCCTTTGATGTTTAAAAGAATTATAATTTGTTTGCAGCTCCTTTGGGTGCCTTTCCCCTTGCTGGAAACACTTTTTTTTCTACTTATGGACTGATTTTCCCATGTTTGGACTTGTCATTCTAAGCTGCCTTGACCTTCTTTCTTCCTCATGCTCCACAAGATGTAAGGTGCTATTTTTCTGCCTTTCGAGGGGTATATTTTGCACTATAGATGCTGCATGTTCAAGATCTAGGGCCCTTTTTATGGTCACTTGTAGAGGAGGGTTAAAAGCTTTGATTAATCCCTCAAGGGATTTAGCTAACCCTTCAATGAACAAAGTTATAAATGTATTTTCTGAAATATCCTTCACAAAGGTTGATATCATTTGAAATTCTGCAATGTACTCTACCAGTGAGTGTCCTTGTTGCAATTGTGCTAAATTACAGATGTGCAATTTAGAATCTGCCCTATCAAACCTGTCAAAGTTTTTTATGCAGAATTCCTCATAGGTTTTAATGATGTGTCTTAGGGTTAACAACCCTTGATTCCACCATTCATGGGCAGCTCCTTCCAAATGTAAGATGATTAATTTCAAAGTGTCATCTTCTCTCATTTGATGCAATGAAAAATACATGTCCACCTTGCTAATCTAAACTCTAGTTGGATTATTTGTAGAACCATCAAAAGTGGGTAGGGTAACCTTATCTCCTCATGCCAATCCATGTGGTTGTCGAGTCCCCTGTTGGAGCCTCCTCTACCTTTTTTCCAAGTCACAAACTTATTGAAACTCATTTCTTTCCTAAAAAGAGGGAGATATGACATGTATTCCCCATATGTTGCCAACAATTCAGATTTATAGGAAGGCTGTTCCTTCCCTTTCCATGAAGTTTCTTCCCCTTGAAGAACCTTGGATCTTGGTGTGGATCCTATACTTGTATCCATGGTGTTGCTTGTCAAAACTTGCGTTGTCTCCCTTCATATCCTTCATTGTTTGAAGGAATTTACCCATCACTTGTTTCATTTGTTCTTGTGCTTGAAATAACTTCTCAAGCCTAACCCTATCCATGTCATTGTTTGACATGAAACCCTCGCTTATCCCATAGTTGGCCAAGAAATTGGCTCTGATACCACTGAAATGTCTTTTTCCAGGACTAAAATGCTAAATAAAGGATTGTGCAATAAACCCCAATGAAGTAATGATTTTTAGAATTAATCAAACCCCAGGCAAATTGAAAAAAATTAAATACTGTTGTAAATCCAAAAATAATATTCAAGGGTTCCAATTAGTAGAAAATATTTAAATTTTATAGCCAAATAAATCAATTAGAAACTTGATTTGGCAATGATTAATGCGGGAAAAATATTAGAAAAATATTGAATGTTCGTGTGGCTGATCCACACATAACAAGGCTCAACAAGCCTCCTAAGTGAGTCGCCAACCCTAGGAGAGGGTTCACTGCCGTTGAAAGTGCATGCAACCTTCAAAGATGATGTTCGTTGCCCTATGACAACCTCCAAAACCACTCGCTCAACACTCCAAATAATTCACCCACTTGCAATGATCCACTTTGGTGTTGAAAACATCCTTATTCTGCAAATTGAAGCTCTATACAACATCCTTCCGAAGTTGTTCTCAACTGAAATCGAGGGTTTCTGTCCTTGTTTCGGCTACCTTGAAGTGTTTTCATCCTAAAGGCACAAGTGTACCTTTTCATGTTTAGACTTCAAGAAAAACAATTATCCAAAAAAAGCATGAACCTCTCCAAATGATTCCTCCTTTGATTTTTATAGCCTTCCCAAGTGTGGCACCCAAAAAAGGGAGGGAGAATATTTCAAATTTTAAAAGATTCTTTCCTTACAATGTTTTATTAAATCATTTATGCATTGGTGAACTTCGAAGGTCCCATCTTTAAGTGAAATAAGAAACATAAAGTACCTTTTTGGAAAGAGCCAATAAGATCTATGTTCCCCTTTTCTCTCCATTCGCCCCTTAGCTTATTGGGAAACAAATTATGCTAAGGGTCTTCATGATTCATGTTGAAAAGGGGGACATGACATTTTAAGATGCTAATCAAGAAACAATTCTATCTTATTTGTTACAAGGAAGAGAGGTCCATGTATTGGCAATATCTTAGGCAAAAGCAAGGCCAAAGTGTGCAGGAGTACACCGAGTTCTGTAAGAAGACTATTCAAATGGGTAAAGATGTAGCAGACTGTGATATCTTGACGAAGTACGTGGGTGGACTCCGTAGTCATTTGAGGAGACTAGTCCTATTGGCCAAGCCTACAGATGTAGATCAGGGTTGTTCTCAAGCTCACTACTTAGAGATGGACAAGAAGAAGGCTCTATCTAACTCTCAAAACAACTCCAAGCAACAAGGCAACTTGAAGCAAAAGGGGAAAGGTAATTTAAATACTATTTCCGTTTCCAAAAAGGATACTAATAAACATTGTGGTGGATGTAATGTTGATAGTCATTCTGAGGATAACTGGTTGAAACTCCATCTAGAATTGCATCCGTTCACGAACAAGAAGAAGAAAAAGGCTATGTCTTCGTTTCAAGGTGAAAATATTGGTTGCAACTCCAAGGTGGATGATACTTTGTGTTGTACCTCTGTCAATAGAGAGGTGGGTTTGGGTAGTATTAGTGCTCAAGAGAGTGAGCTTTCTAAACTTTTTCATTTTAAGTTTCAAATGAGGAAAACAAAAGTGGATGCTCTTTTTGATAGTTGTTAACAAGCAAATCTAATAAGCAAGGGGTTGGTAGACAAATTGGGGTTTGAAACTTTCAATCATCCAAGATCATATTCTTTAGGTTGGGCAAAGAAAGGTGTAGACATCAAGGTGACCAAATGACGCAAGGTTAAGTTTGGTATTAATGTGAATTTCATTGATGAAGTTATGGTGGATGTTGTGCTTGTTGATGTGTGTGGTGTGGTGTTTGGCAACCCTTGTACATCTGGGATGCCATCTTCATGATGAGAGCCAACCAATATTGCTTGGTAAAGGATGGCAAGAGCTACATCATTGCAGCCTATGAAGGTGATTTAAAAATATCTTTGGTAATCACCTCTAAAGCTATGGAGTTTATTAATGCTAGCAGAAAATTTGCTTTGCTTTTTTAAGAGACATTCAAAATAAGGAAGTAGTGGTAAATAAAACTTCTTGTAGCATGCTTACTAACAAAGAGCAAAAGTGTATGGGAGAGTGTAACAGTTCTAGGAAGTTTTATAGGAGTCCACAGGGTTACCATCGGCTAAGCCCATTGAGCACAAGATTCATTTGCTACTTGACAGTTTACTTCCAAATCTTAGTTTATTTGGTCCTTGAAGGATGCCAATGAGGTGAGACAATAGTTACAGTCTTTGATTAATCAACGTGTAATATGTCCTATACTTCTTCATGTGGTTCTCCCATTGTTTTAGCACCTAAGAAAGATGACACATGGAGAATGTGTGTTGATTGTAGATCACTTAATAAGATAACCATAAAGAATAGGTACTCTCTTCCACAGATTGATGACCTTCTTGATCAACTTCAACATGCTAAATATTTTACTAAGCTCGATTTGAAAGTTGGGTATCACTAAGTGCGGATTAAGGAAGAGGATATTTTGAAAACAACATCCAAAACAAGGCAATGGTTGCATGAGTGTTTAGTTCTACCTTTTGTGCCACACAATGTACTAACTACATGCAGTTGATGAATTCGGTAATGAGGTCATTTATTGATTCCTTTGTCATTGTATATTTGGATGATATTCTTGTTTTCAGTAGAATTTTTGATGAGCATGTTGATCTTCTTAAACAAGTTCAGCAAGTTTTGGAGTATAACAAGTTAGTGTTGAATGAGAAGAAATGTGCGTTTGCCCAACAATTACTAGTCTTCTTGAGGCATGTGGTTGGAGATGGGGAGTTGAGGATTGATCCAAAGAAGGTAGAGGCCATTATGAGTTGGCCAAGGCCTTCCAATGTGATCGAGACAAGGAGCTTTTACTATTTGAGGAAATTCATCAAGAACTTGTCTTCTATTGTCGCACCTTTGCACGTCATTACATTAGGTGGTAAGACTTTTACTTGGGCTAAGAAGCAACAAAGTGCATTTTGAGTTGTTCAAACATAAAATTAGCCATGCTTCGGTTTTAGCTTTGCTTAACTTGTAACTACCTTTCGAAGTGGACACAGATGCTAGTCACTATGCTATGGGGGCATTTCTACTTGAAGGAGTTAAGTTGGTATGCTATCATTTCGAGTTATTCCATGGTACAATCTGAATTATTGTACATATGACAAATAATTTTATGCCTTGTTCAAGCGGTTAAAAAATGAAAGCACTATTTGATGAATAGGGAGACTATTGTCCATACGGATCACCAACCTCTTCAATATTTTCAAGCTCAAATTAAACTTCAACAAGCTAGGCACTATATATGGATGTGTTTTTTGAAACATTTTCATTTGATTATTAAATATAAGGTGTGACTAACAAACTAGCTTATATGTTGTCAAGACCTCCTTTAATTACAACCATGGGCACCATAACTCTTCTTGACCCTTTTATGTATGAATCTTATGTCGAGGGATATGAGTATGATGTAGATATTGGGGATTTGTTTCTTGAACTAGAAAAGTCCCATTGTGCAGGATATGAGCGCAAGGAGGATTATTATCTTCAAAATGGATTGCTCTGCAAGTTGGGTAAGATTTGTGTGCCCAAGGAGGAAAGAGTTCAATTAATGAGGAAGGCACATACTTCTAAAACTGCATGACATTTTGGTGTTAAAAAGATTATTGCTCATTTGCAAAGGTATGTTTATTGTTCTAATATGCAAGTAGATGTTGCCAAGTTCATAAGAGATTGTGTATTGTTTAGTATAAGCAAACCTAGTAAAAAAAGTTGGGTTTATATATGTCATTACCGGTTCCTTTTAGGCCATGAGAAAACATTTTCATGGATTTTGTAGGTGGGTTGCCTATGTCAAGAAAGGGGCATGACTATCTTGTTGTGGTTGTTGACCAGTTTAGTAAGATGTATATTCTTATTTCTTATAAGGAGACCTTCAAAGGAAGTGATGCAATTGAGTTATTTTTTGTTAATGTGTGGGTTCACTTTGGTTTGCCTAGTTTTATTGTTTCAGATCAAGACTCGAGGTTTTTTGAAAAGTTTTGGTTCACATTGTAGGAGATGTATACTAAATTGAAACGATCTACCACTTTTCACCCACAAATCGATGGACAAACAAAAGTTGTGAACAAAACATTGATGAAGCTATTGAGAGGGTACAATAGGAAGCATCCTAAAATGTGGAATGCAAATTTGGTATATATTCAATTCTTATAATAGGGTTCATTCGTCTACTAGCAAATCTCCTTTTGAAATTTGTTTTGAGTACTTACCTCCATGTGCATTTGATGTTGTTTTGAAATAGCCATACAAAGACAATAGGAAAGTGGATCCCAAGGTCTACAAGGTTGAGAAATTCATTGAGAAAATTCAACTATTTCACCTTCAAGTGCAAATGAGGTTGAAAGAGTCTCAAGCTAAGTACAAATCGAGACACAATCGGCATAGAACTGAGCATAGTTTCCTTGTTGGCAATAAGGTATGGTTGTACTTAAGTAGAGAAAGACTCCAAGGTAAGTCTAAAAAGCTTAAGTCATTAAGATATGGTCCATTCGAAATGCTGGAACAAGTGGGTAATAATGCTTTTAGACTTGATTTGCCTTCTTATATGAAGATCTATTCAATTGTCAATGATGAGAACGCATGTCTTTTTGAGCCTTCTATGCTAGACAACGAAGATGAAGGGTTGTTGTCACCTTCTATTGAAGATCTTGCCCCTGATAGTTAGTTGGAATTAGAGGAAGATGTTTTATAAAGGAAATGACAACACAAATAGGAGTGCAAGAACATTGGCTATTTGGGTTAAAAAGGTAACTACCCAGAAAGGCCAAATGGTATTCCGAGAAAATGCGGGGAATTTTTTTTTTCACTTACAAGATTCCTAAAGATTTTAGGGACACAAAAGCCTCAAAATAGGGAGATTTGATCCAAATATGGATCTTGATGTACTTAATCATATGTACTAAATGAATCCACTATGCCCAATTGTATGTAAGCATGCTTATAAGACACTTGCGTAAGATACTTTGTACTCAAAACATTTGTTCAGAGGTGGTTTAGTGGTAGAATCAACATAGGGGTGATCTAGACACACTTATATTGATCAGAAAGTTGGTTTTCAACTCTCAAATCTAAGGGGTTTTCGTAATATAATGAAACCACTGCTTTTAATAGGGTGGCGGTTACGAAACTGCCTCATCGTAGAGTGACGAGAATGTCACTGCTAGCATTTGCAGGTGGTAGTTGTGTAACCACATGTCTGCACTACTCCGGTGGTTTCGTCACAGTTGAAAAAACGCGAGGAATTGAATGGTTGCAAATGTTCCAACTCCTCTCGATGGTAAATTTGAACTTATTTTCAAACTCCAAAGATTGAGAGGGCATGAATACAAGCCTAAGGAAGGCAAAAGACATTAGAGGAAGGCAATGTGATATGTGTAGTTGGATTCACATCATTTTGGCTAGTTTGAGGCTTGATTCATTGTTTTCTCATTGTTGTTAGCTAAATGTGATTGGTTTAGGTGTGTGAGTACAAATAAGGTTCTATAAGTGTAGAACATTTATTGTATATGAGTTTGGATAGGATGATAGTGAAAGTTCTATCCATGAAGGCCATAAAGGTAGTACCTTGTATATTTGTTGCATTTCATAGTGGAAGGGGAGCACATTTGCTTACCTACCGGAGTTTTTCCCACCTTGGGTTTCTCCATGATAAACTTGTATTTAACTTGTGCTTTGCTCATTCCTTTACTTCATGTTCATGTTTTAATTAGCTGTACATGACATTTTATGTACTTGTTCATCTCTGTTTTTACATGTTTAAGGACATAGGCAGTCAAAATTTCTATTGCTAGTGAGTTATCTTTTTAGTATTCGTGTTGATGAGGCTAAGAGTGGAATATCCACCAAGCTTATGGATCATCCTTAACAACATTGACACCAATCTTCTCAACAAAGGCAAAGCATATGATCAAATAATGTGAAAAGATGGGCGGGTTCGAAAGATCATCTTTAGAAAGATTCAGATGACTCAATTATTTTTTGAGAGTAGCTTGAAGACATTTTCTAAATTACCGAGCTATTATGTTGGCCTTGTCTCTTTGAAGTGTGTGAAGGCCCTTTCATTGTTAAGGCCATCTCCATTTTCTTTGATTTTTGGCTTAATGGTAAGGATGACGTATTGTACTTTGAGGTGGCAAACGTCATTGAATGATGGCATAGTATGGCTTAGGCGGTGCATTTTTTTTTCAATACCGCATTCATTTTTCTCTTTCCCTCAATCATACTTGCCTTTCCATCTTCTCTCCCTGGCTCCTCTTCGACGAAGGCAGAACAGAGAAACCAAACATTAGCAACTTTTCATTTATAAAAGATAAGTCTTAGTACAATTCATACTTGTTAGCCAAAATTGGCTACCATAGGTGAGGGCAAAATAAAACTTTGCTTCTAGTCTTGCCTAGCCTTGTTATTGATCTGTTGTTAGGTTTTATCTTGGTCCATTGGTCAAACTTGGTCAAATTTGGTCATAGCAAGGATGTCTTGTGAAATGTTGGATCATCTTAAAGTCTATTGCATGGTCTAGAAGAGTGAGTCACACCCCTAGTCTTGTCATTATTTCCCTTCATCAAGGTCTTATTTGAGTTTTGGAGAGATTAAGGTAAGTTTGACAATGTTAAGGTTGCTTTGCAAAGGTCAAGGTAAGTTGACCCATGGTGGAGCACTAGTATGTTGACCTCCAAGGTGATCTAATGTCTTATGGTGGATGAAAACTTCTAGAGACATGATATGGTAAGATGAAACATTATTATTTCATGTTTAGCTAAAGCCAAGGTCAATTTGGAGAAATTAAGGTAATGTTTACTTTTATAAAATATGAAAAATTCAGTGTATTTTGAGGTCTCCAATGTGCTCCAATCTATGTCAAGATATTTCCTCACACATGTTCATCAATGTCAGTACAACGTGCAAGGAGTGGTGGGACCCTCCAAAGTTAAAAAAAATGAGATATAACATAGAAATACACTTGCCAAGGGCTTGCAAAGCAATTTTTCAATGTGGAGATGGTCCGTTCAGGTTAGAAATTGATGGTGTTAGGTCTCTTAGAGGTTTCAGGGTCAGATCAGGGTTGTGGCAGCATTGGTAGGGCCAAAAAATGCAAAAAATGTTTCATGTTCTCCATCGACCTCTTTGCAAGCTAGTGAAGGCCATTTTCAAGTGTTCATTCTATGAAGGAGAGTTGGGATCCGTGCTCATGGAGGTTGATAGGGCCCTTATGCCCTTGCAATTCCAGGCATTAGTTTTAGGATACAAGGGCTTAACTTTATGAACAATCGTTAACAAGTTAAGCAGTCCAAGACCTTCTTAAAGCCTCACAGCTAGGGTTTCTTCTTGTTCTAGCGAGTTTGCAAGCTAATGGATGCATATGGTTGATTGTTGGAGCTCCTCAAGGGTCTACATAGTCCTCTCATATCCTCTTCCACCATCAGTTGACACGTGTGGGCAGCGAAGATATCAAAAATGCTGTGTTTTTGTTGTTTTGAAGGTGGTAGGCAAATTTTCTGAGAACTATGATGTCTTTGGGTATAGAATAAGTTTGTGTTTGGAAGGATAACATTTTAATCACCCCCTCAAGCTTCCTCTACCTTCTTCAGACCTTCGTCAAGCACCAACACGGTCAAATATCAAGATAATTAGCAAGTGTGTTGACCGTGCATAGAACTTCCTGTAGGTGGTTGTCAAAAATGCCTAGAATAGGAAGATTCATGGTGTTTGAATTGAATCTCAAAGACTTGAATCTCTTTTGAGTCCTTTGTCATTGCTTAGGAATGGTGAATCCAACAAAGAAAGTGATGTAAGCCATCAAATGGTGTTTTGGTGAAGATCTTGTTGAAGGAGGATTTAGACCTTTTGAAGCTAAATGGAGCAATATTGATTCTAGGGTTTGTTCTTCAAACAACGAATAGGAACAATGGTTTACTATGGATATGAGTGACCTATTTGGCTCAAAAAAGCACCTTGAATGTTGAAGAACTCACTCCACAAATATCTCAAATGAAAGATTGCAGGTGGCAGCTCACTAGCAAGGTGTTGCTTGAACTCTCTCACAAGGTTTCAAGTGCAACTAAATAGGAAACATACCTATACAAGAGAAAGGAATGGTAGTGATGACCTAAAGCAAGGTAGGTTCCACTCCAAGAACACCTATAGTACTCCCAAACATGCACCTAATGCATACACGGTCTAAACGTTCATCTACAACCATTAAAGACATGAAAGAAAGTCTTATAAGTAAGCAATTTTGAAGTTTCGATTGACAATGCAAGTGAAATGAGCTTTGATATACTTCAGGTGGAGATTAGAGAATCTCAAAAAGTATCTATCAATAGATCAGACTGATAAGATCACTCTTGAGATACACTTACAAGGCATAGGCCTAAAGAAAACCAGTCTAGTGTTTGAAGACAACTTGAGATGTTTCAATGGGTGTATGATCTTGCAAACTGCTCTAAAGGGTCAATAAGGAAGAAACAAGACTTTGAGAAGAAGACCTTGTAAGAAAGATGAGGTTTGAAGACAAATGAAGTGTCCAGAACTTTAATGAGATGATGGAAAAGTCTATGTGAGATAGAACAAAGAGGATCATTGAAGAAAAGGCTCCTTCTTGAACCATAGAAGCATAAAATCATAAGAAGCACTAATAAGCTTGCTAAAAGAGCGCTTTTGCAACCTTGTTTTCAAGAGATCACGAGGAACATACAATGATTTGCAAATTTTGGTGTCTTGAATGGATAGAAGAGTGTGTTGGAGCCATGAGGAACCATTGAAAGGTGCTGATGATGTTTTGAAGATGGTCAAAAACCACAAAAACACCTACAACCAAGCATATAGTCCTCTTTTGCATACAAATTTCATCCTTTTTGCTTGGGGTGAGTTGATGGACCTTGATTTGCAAAACTAATGATTGGACGAGTTGAGGGAGGTTGGGGCAGACCCCACATAGGCTTTAGTTTGGTTTGAAACGTAAACTTCCTCTAGACATTTTTATCAGCTCTCGACCTACTCAAGCTTGCATTTTTGCAACCGAGGGATAGAAAGTTGAAATTTGGCATAACTTGACTTCTACCCCTTGGAATGGCTTCAAACTTTGGCAACAGACCTAATTTAATACGCCTAACAAGATTTGGGTGTTTTTGGAGTGGTAATGTACGGATTTGTACAGTCTCCATTGTTGTAGGCTTGCATTAGGCCTAATTGGGAAAGTTGGGTGTTGAGAAAGTGGGTCTGCATTGGGAGTTGAGCCCTAAAATTTTGGGTGAAGCTGCAAGGGGATAATGGGTACCCAAATATGCTCTTAGTTTACCTAGAAGCCCTGTATATCTCTCAAACCAAGGAGCTTTGTACCAAAATAGGGTAACAAGGAATAGGCCTCCAAGAGAGCAAATGGGTGAACCATGAAGAAAATTGTAGAACAGAGATGGAGAGATGATTGAGTATGGATGTTCAACAAGTGTCCAAGGCAATTATACTCCAAGAATACGATTGGTCCTCTCATAATCACTCCAAGGGGCAGTTTCAAGTGCTCAAGGGCGAGTCACCAAGCCAAACATAACTCCTATGCCACCATGAGGAGTTCATCATCATATGGAGTGTACACATGTTGAAGATGGACCTTATAACTGTCTTTTGGCAGATTCTTTTGCTTGTAACTTGTTCCATGATTGTTTCATAGCCATCATTGGCTTTTGACACCTCTCTTCTTCCTTCTATATGTATGCCTGATTTTGGCATTGTTTAGAATCCTTTTGCTAGATTTGATGTCGCCTTGTACAAATGGACACTTGTACTTTGCCTTTGAGATGAATAAAACTGAGTTCTAACCTTCTCTTATGCTTGTAGCATGTGTATGCTTCATGTTAGTTGATGAATGCTAGTGATAGTATATGCAACCTCTTCTCATTTGTCTTATCTCTTACCTATTTGCAGGTGTTAGTCATCTTTGCTAGTTACATAGAGTGATTCAAATGGCTTTGTGTGGATTGAAAATGGAAGTATTCATTAGTGTCTTTTAGATCTCATGATCAACCCTTTAGTCTATGAATTATGCTATAGCCTCTATGTGAAACATTCATGCTTGGAGATCTCATTTGATTTGTGCAATCAGATTCAGTCATAGTTCATGTTCTTAGTGCATGATAGGCAGGCAGAGGAGATAAATTTGGTGCATCACCTCCTAGTTTAGTTTGCTTTCAATTCTCTCTCCCTTTTCCCTTGTAAGCAGTTAGTTGAGTGATAGTTCGTAAGTGATGCATCAATGGAGCTAGCTCTAATCTAGAGGTTCAATCCACTCTTTAGGTCACCCACAACTTAGGATTGTTCTCATACTATCACTTTAATCACCTCCCTAGTTTAGTTTGCTTTCAATTCTCTCTCCCTTTTCCCTTGCAAGCAGTTAGTTGAGTGATAGTTCGTAAGTGATGCATCATGGGAGCTAGCTCTAATCCAGAGGTTCAATCCACTCTTTAGGTTAGCCACAATTTAGGATTGTTCCTATACTATCACTTTAGTGAAGAGGCTTGAACAACCTCCTCAAGGGTGCAACTTTTGATGATAACAATACCTCTGTATTAAAAAATGCGGGTATCCGTAGAAAAACTGCAAAAAAAATCAAACAATTATTCGTTGCCATTAATCGCAGGGGGGTAAGGAGTTGAAACTCATGGTTAACAATGAGTAACTAACTGTAGCTACTTGCTATTAACCGTGGGTTTCTACTTCCTATCCACCTGCGACTCGGCTAATGTGAATACATAACAAAAGTGTTAAAAAATACCGTTATTTGCTTCCAATTGCAATTTTTGGGAAATTTCTGCTATGTACAAAAACAATATGCATTTTTCATCTTTTCCGTCAAGGTTTGGCTCATTTCCGTCCAACTTTGGCATTTATATTTGCAACTCGAGTCGGCGTTTGCAACTCGACTAAAGTTTGGGCTGTTTGATATTTGGAGTTTGCACTTTGCAAGGTTTGTAACTTGTAGTTGCTGCTATTGTAGGGTTTGTAACTTGTAGTCGACACCATTGTTTGGAGTTGTGTAATCCAAAATGGTTTTTGGTATTTGGTAGGAAAAAAATGGTGGCCCTTTTAAACTCATGAATAGTGGATGAAGAACCATGTTTGTTGCAGTTGTATGAAGAATCTATTTTGCTGTGTTTTTATATCATAAGACATGATTATGTCAATTTTGCACTCGAGTTCGCAGAGTTTGAATACAAAGTACTCTTGTTCGCTCTCATCAATCAGTTGCCAGTAGGAACCATAGTAGTAATCGTAGTCCATGAACATTGTATTCTTATTTTTGTTTAAAATCAAGCATTGTACTCTTATTTGCTCAAAATCTAATATAAAACATACTTATTACTCTGAGTTATGTGTTCTCTACAATCATTTATCTACATTCATTTCATTTTTTTAATGTGTTTTAGTGTCTTTTATAAATTTATATATTAAAGTAGCGATAAAACTGCCAAGTAATTGACGTTTAATTGCTGAGTCTTGAATACGATCAAAATTTTTGGTTGTCGGGTAATTGTTGAGTACAATTTTTAGCACTATGATTCATACGGTAAAGGGAGAACTTGAAATGGGCACACAAACCTCAACATACAATATATTATTTGAAGGACAAGACCCATTGGTTGTCGGTTAACCCAACTGTCACAACTGACATAACTAAGGGTCTTGTTATATTGCTAACTAAATGCTGACAAAAGACTAACAAAACAATGTCAACGATAAATATACATGTTTTCATAATTGACGGTATACATTATCCCCCTCTTTAAACAAGTCGAAGTCCCTTCTAACACAAATCATAGACAATATGATAAAAATTAAAATGAAGGGGGAAGATAGAAGACATTTTGGTGGAGCTGCTATTGGAAGTAGACATTTTGCAACAATTCTGGATGCAAGAAAAAACATGTTTTACCCTATGTGATTCTCTAACCACTATTTATTTCCTTGTCAAATCAAAGTCGGGGTGGTAGCCCCCTGTAGGGTTGAGGGATAGCTTTACAGGGTCTAGGGAAGCACCCTAGGCACGTTGTAGGTAGTGTTCACAAAGTCAAGCACAATAACTCTTGTACAACCCTTGAAAAGCCATGACAATCAAATTTCTTGAAAACACGTTGCTTTGGAAAGTACTTGAAAATGTTGTGGATGTACAATGTGTTGGATGATGAGTTACCAAATGGTTTTCTCCTTGCGGAAGAAAAAATCTCAAGGCATACTTGCAGCTGCTGTACGGTGGGGTTCCAAACAAGAGGCGTTTAGAAAATGGTGGCCATACAGGCAGGTTATGGAAGCAAACAGACCATTGTATGGGCTAGTTTGGCGGGGCAAGATGTTCATGCAAGGATGAAGGGGTCGTATGGTTGAAGGACATTGAAATGATGTTTAGGTATGTGCGGATGTTTGGAGGGAAGAAGGGTTTCTTCAGTGTATGGTGGGCACTATGCACTCAGGGTGTACGACGATCAAATCATAGCCAAAGCGTACATTTGAGGAACGTTTGGGAGGGTTTGCAGATAGCATGGGTCATATGGATATTGGCAAGTGATGTACGATCAACCTCGGGGAGGCATCCAAAACTAGACCGTATGGTATCAATCACATTATTTGTTGAACTTTCAAGAAAAAGCACATGGTGTATAGTGGCAATAAGTACAAAAAGGTTAGGCCATATGGGAGAGGAGGTAGATTCAAATGTGAGACATATAGAGGTAGATCATGCAAGAACAAGATCATTGGGTGGATGTACAACACAAGCAAAGTCAGAACTTACGACAAGGTAAGGACATACAACAAAGGTGAGGTATAGGCAACAATAGGGCATTCAAACTGTTTTGGATGTACATAAAATGATGCATGTACAACTATAGGGTATCCAAGCTTTTCTAGACATTCATGGCATTCGGTTGGTGGGAGACCCAACTTGGTCAAAGTGGGACATTGACATAAATTATTGTTATTTTTATGAACTTTTTCCCTACCTTTTTTTGTGCCATTTTCTTTGGTGCCCGTACATAGGAGCTCAATATCAACGTCCAAGAGAGGGTTTCCATTCTTGATCGGTACACTAATAATTTTGAACCGTTCACCATATCTTTAACTGCTGTACCATTCAAGTTTTCCAGCTTGACTGCCCAATTCTCTAGGATTTTTATAATTTTAAATGGTTCGAGCTACAACACTTTGAATTTACCTAGCTTAATTTTGTGCCTCTCCTTATACCACAACACTAGAGTTTTGGATTTGAAGATAATCTATATGGGATGTTTATCCTGCCAATACTTTCTTCATTTGTGTGTGACTTCTATTGTCGAATGTGCCATTACTCGACATTCGTCTTCTTCGAGCATATCCATCGTATTTGACAATACTTCAAAAATAAGTTTTACTTTAGGAGGTTGTACGAGACCTTTTATTAAATTTTAATTGTTATGTTCCTCGTATAAGCTCATTGA
Organism: Torreya grandis; assembly: GCA_037957365.1. NCBI lineage: Eukaryota > Viridiplantae > Streptophyta > Pinopsida > Cupressales > Taxaceae > Torreya > Torreya grandis. The sequence continues at coordinate 7,816,328 of JARHVA010000082.1, read as the reverse complement.
TGTTGGCTCCTTGGACTGCATGTTTGCTAACCGTTCAAATATGGGGGCCCACTTATCATTGAATTTTGCACCCCTGATATTGAAATTTTATTCTGTAAACTCTGGTGGGTAGGCCAACATGACATTAGTTCATTGCTGATTTAGAAGGCCTTGGCATCATTGACATTGACTTCTATCCCTTCCGTGGTTTGCTTTGGCCATTTTTAATCTCGATGATATTGCAATCAAGCTAGACTACTTCATATTCTTCCAATTTCTAACAGAACAAACCATTGAGGAAGTTTGTCTCATCTTCGGATCACGATTGTAACTCCAAAACCCCTTCTTTGTTCAGTCCCATTGTACCTTTGTTCTTGTCAACGAAGCATTTTTATTTGGAATCTGAATCTAATGAACTTGATGACAAAAAGGGTTGATTTCCAATAATTACCTTTTGTTCCATTGATACACCTAGTGCCTTAATGCCATGTTGATATGCTCCTACTAGTTGGAATCTCAAAGGCCATGCAGTTGGCTTCCCGAGAATCTTCTAGTGTCCTTTGGAAGAACATTCGCACCAAAACCACTGTCAATGATGGTGTTTGTCAAATTCCTGCCCAAAAATTTCATATGCACAACTAGTGACTATTGGGCGAGGTTTATCATTTGGAGCATAGGATCGATCTCTTGGTCACTTGACAATGGGGCTTGACTTTGAGTTCATTCTCCTTTTTGCTCTTCCCAGCACTCGGTTTTAGGGGTGCCATTGTATGCTCCATGTACGGGTTAATGTCTTGTATGATAGCAATTAGAGCTTTCTTGAATTCTAGAATGCTTTGCAATAAGTCACCCATTGTCACGTGCATGGTGGTTTGCAAGGTTTGTCGTGCAATAGCTTTGTTGGACTCTAGTCTGCTCATCACCATGTTTGTATGTTTATTTGATTGACATTGTTTTTTGACCATGGCCATATTGACTTCCACTCGTGCGTAGGGCAGCCTTTCCTTCTCTGTACACGGGTCAGGGTAAATGGATTTTTTTACTTGTGATTTAGTAATTGCCATAACTTTGTCTCCCTCGGCTAGGTCAATCATTGATGTTGGATTGCTTTGGAAAATTTTCAGCATTATGGTTCATGGGCCCACACCATCTACAGAGAAGTAAGGGGTCATTTTGGTTAGGACAGTCTCTTGTGAAATGGTCCCACTCGTTGCACTCCCAAAACTATATAATTGGATGTCCTTCGGAGTCATACTGAATCCGATTCCCGCCACCACTATTATTTTGTCTTTGGTAGTTCCTTGATGGCATCATGGGTGGTTTTAGTGGCTCTCCTTGTGTGAACAATACTTGCTTGGTCTTATCCCACAAATTGTACGGGCAGTCTTTGGTTGAATGCCTTGTAACTTGATAAATATTGCACAAAAGATCCTTACCTTCATTCTTACCTTCTCCCTTTAGTTCATCATTTGGATCATGTTTTTTCTTAAGGTTTGCACTAATCTAGGTTTACTATCATCACTAGAGTTAGGGTCATCTTCTTTGCACTCTTTCGAGGGTGAGGATGTCTTTTTCTCACTTTCAATGTCCATCTCTTGGTTGTATGCATCTTTGTAAGATAAGGGTGGGACCACCTTCATTTTTTTCTCAACGAAGGAACGGACCCTTAAATAAACCACCTCATTTTCAGATTATCAGCTGGTTCCTTCTCAAGTTTTCCCAACAACTCCTTGAGTCTCATATTGTAACCCTGAACTATCTCGTGCTTACCTTGTCTAGTGTTGTAGATCTCCACGACAATCTCATTGTTGTCACTTAGGAGTTTGAATTCCTTTTCGAACGCTTTCTTGAGTGCTGGCCATGTTGCTTTGGTAGTACTTGGTGCATTGGTAGCAGAAAAGCATCTTAACAACAATTGAGCATTTGTCTGCCCATTGTCCGTCCATAGTTAGTGATGCATGTACAACAGTGTTGTACTGAATCTTTAGATCCATCACCATCAAATTTTGTCAACTTCTTTTCTAGAGATGGAGTTGATGGGGTAACCATGGGTTTGGCATGGTTTTTCGAATACAAGTCTCCCTCTTAAGGTTAGTGTCGAACGTTCCTCTGCTTTCATATTACTATCAAACATGTACCTATGGTTGACCCTTCGTTTGGTAGGGATCTGTAGACTATTTTACCTGTTGTTAGGTCGCTTTTTGTACTCTCTAACTTCTTGTTCAGGCTGCCCCAATCTTTCACATGATTCCATTGCAGCACCCTTCAACCCATACTAGTCGGCAAGGTCCATACTTCCTTCCTCCGGAAGAGGCTATGGCAATTTCTACCCACTCTTTACTATGAGTGGCATAGGGTCCACAAATTTTGGTTCAATCGTTGCTTGGATTTGCCTCTAACGATGGCTATGACTTCTTATGCTTTGGCCTTGGCTTTTGCTTTGGCATTGGCTTTTGCTTTGGCATTGGCTTTGTACTTCGATTGATGGGTTTTTAGAAATAGCTGACAGTTGCAGACTTCGTTTTTTTGGGTGTTGCTCCACCAATTGAGTAGATCATTCAACTTCTTGGGCTCCTCCCTGACAATGTGTCTCTCCCGCCTTTGTTCGGAGTCAATAGCATGAATTAATGCTTGTATGCGCCAGTCTTCTTCTTCGTGAACTCTTTGTACCATTGTAATATTTTTTGTTGTTGTGTTTCACGGTTATGTTCAACACATATTTGTGAACATGATTTAACTTAACTAGATATTCTTCTAGGCAAGATTGCCAAAATATAGAATAGATAAATTCTACTAATATACTAGACTGCCAATAACATCATGCATAGAATAGTAATTGCATAACATACCAAGGCAGAGCAGAGTATCCAAACATTAGCAGCTTTGTATTAATAAAAGATAAGGCTAAATACAATTCATACAGTACAAGGAGGACCTGGTACCAACGCCCATACCCTGGCATACAATATGCTATTTGAAGGACAAGACCCAATGCTTGTTGGTTAACCCAATTGTCACAACCGACATAACTAAGGATCCTGCTATATCACTAATTAAATGCCGAAAAAAGACTAACAAGACAATGTCAGCTATAAAAATACATGTTTTCATAATTGACAATCTACAACTACTGGGTGTTGTTTCTAGCCCTCTGTGTGACGACAACATTTGTAAGGTTTTTGACCCATCCTCGACGGGTGCCCTGAAATTCAAGTTTATCTCAGGGCCAGAAGTTGTCGAGGATGCTCCCAGTGACTAGAAGGTGGAGGACCATTTTTATACTGAAGTTGGATGCTTGTGTGCCAAAGCCCTACACAAAGGATTATTTGCTACAGGCGGTCCAAAACAGGGGCAAAAATACTTAGAAGAGGGTGACGTTAGGATTGGCAAATATGTTACTTTAAAAATCTTGCAATTTAAAAATTTGGGGCAAAAACCTGAAAATATGCAACTCCTCATTAATTAATCCTCAGTCTTCCTCCTCTGGGTCCCCCTTTTGTGGCTTCAATGCAAAATGCTGTTGGGATAAGGGATAAATTAAGTAGTCCATTGGCAGTGTTCCCCCTGAGGTTGGTCTTGAATGAATGGGCATGGTCATCTCTCTCACATGTTAGCATCCCTCGAGTATCTAACATGGATTGATCATTGTAATCACTTGCAGTCTAGTCAAATCAATTAGGAAGTGTCTCCCCCCTTTCTGAGCACGAGAATTCTTAGTCTTACTGTGCATGGTATGCATATTTACTATATCCTATTCTTTCCATTGAATAAAAGTAGATTTATTCTTCTAATCTCTTTACATTTGAATTTGTAATGGTTGTTCTGCATCTGGTTTAAATTCCATTTTATGTTCTACAAATTTTCAACTTTGTTTTGAACAGATCCATCGAGTTTAAATAGTTGTAGTTTTGCCCACCATGCACCACTTGGGCACTGCATGGATCACAAACCCTATATGGTTACCAAGTCCCTAAATTTAATTGGGGCTACAATATAATTGCTTGAAAAAGCACTAGAATATCATGATCAACCAATCAAGTGACCATTCACATGAGGGGCACCAATAAGCGAGAAGACTATCTTACAAATGAGAAGAATATCATCAGATTATGCTCCTAAGAGTAAGACCTGTACAACCCTCTTGGGGATTTGACATCAAATTCACAAATAGATATGTTTCATTTGGAACTTATTTTCTATGGTTATCATTGTTGTTTTCTTCCTCAAGGACACGTTATTAGCCGGAGTAAAGAAGTTTATATGCATACTATCTTCCCATATGTTTGTGTTTTTGCCTTTGTTTCTACACACAAGCATAGTTATATATTTTTCATTTATCTGCGTTTAATGTCATCACTCTGAGTTGCATTCTAACTCAATTTTAACTGTTTTTCGTATTATAAATATACTTTTATTGATGCTATGCCACATGGGTTCATGATGAACGCATCCTTGAATATCAGAATGCATTGCACTAGGCAGGTGCATGAGCCTATTCTGGTAATTTCTTCTTATTAATTGGAGAGTTATAGGGTAGTTCTGACCTTTTGAAGGCTAGCCTGGTTCTTCAGGAGTTTTGATAGGCATTTATATTCAATTGTAAGAGTTTGGATGTCATATTTTCTGGATTTTAGGAATTCCTTAATGAAGGTAGTGGCAACAATGTCTCTTGCGATACTAGACTAGGCAGGATATCTTGGAGTTATTTGGAGCAATAAACTAGTAAGCCTAATTCTCAATGGAATGCTGGTGTTGGATGTTTAATGACATCCATCAAAGATTTCCGCAATAGGTTTGTTGATGATCATACTCTGGTCGTCACCATGAGGATTCATCTAGATGACATGTATGCTTTCTCTCCCAACACTTAGAGTAGGATTGCATTGCCCGATAACCATATGGATAAAAGTCTCTTTGGTTCCCATGTGTGTATGCAGGTATGACATTGGTCTGTAATAGTGGTATTAGAGATGAGTGAATCCTTCCCTACTGATGTGCATCATAAACAATTTATAGGATTCGTACTAATGGCAGCAATACTGTCCATTAAATGAATACTTATGTGGCAGCTGGTACAACAACAATCTTTGGTTTTGATATGCATGCTTATACATTTTTTTGAATCAAACAACACAGTACATATTATAATTTGAAATCATATCTTTTGATTATGAAGCTTTACGCAGAAGTGTCAGTACTGGATTTAATTGAAAAATTTAAGCAATGGCAGATTCAATTTTCTCCATAAAGAGATAAACTGATATGGGGAAACAAAGGGAAAGAAGAACACAGCGTGAAAAAACGATATCTTTTTATCTTGTCTTCAAATAAGGATCTGGCCAAATATGTTGGTGCAAAATATACAATTCCCTGTCAAGGCCTAAGGCAAAAGCTTTTCTGTGTCTTTGCAATACAGAATAGAGTTTTAACATATGACGTGCTGATCTGAGAGGGATGGGATGGGCCACCCTGGTTAATTCACTGTTTTAGGCTAGTTGAGGATGTTTAATATCTGCTTTTGACAATGAAAACACATATTGCTTATGACCTGTATTGGTTAGATCTACCCATGGCTATAACTCAAAGGATTGAGGGTTCTAATCCTTAAGTGGCCACTGAATAGTTTTTGGCTGAAATTGCCTAATCAAAATGGAACATGCTTCTTGTTTGTATGTGGAGGAAATAGAATGAGAGAATATTGAAGAAAAGTGCCAAGAATCTTAAATAATCACACCCGGAAAAATATTAGAAAAGCATGTGTTTACCAAATCCCAGGAGATTGAACTGATGCAGGTATATCTAAAGGATTTCATGCTTCATCTTCAGCAGTGGAAGCCACCACTGACCTTTTGTCTCAAACTCAATTTTGGATGAAGCCTTGAAATTCAATCTTGGAGTGGCCAACGTGTGAGGTTTGATTAGATATAGCTAGGTTCAATTAATGTGTGCATTCAACTTAGGGATGCCAGTAGCATCGGAATCATAAGGTGTATTACATAACTTTAAATGGCTGCAACAGAATCAACAATCTCTGGCCATTATTGCAGGTGATTCAAAATTGATAAGTCAATTCTTCACATTGCAAGACCTGCCATGTCATGTACATTTGGGATTTTACATTCTTTAGTAGAGGCTCATTATTTAAGACAATGATTTACTGACATATGCTATTGTCACATCTACTGTTATGTAAAATTGACCAACAGACATTCTTGTCGATATTGCTGTCTCCTTACTGCCAGGTTAGGTTCAACAGGCTCAAATAACGATTCCCTGGTTACAGTTCCATAACAATGGACTCTGGGGATACTCCAACATGCGTATTGTCACTCCAGAATTAAGGAAACGAGAAATAGAGATAGAAAAACAGCGCATTCAACAAACACAACCAAATAAGGAAACCACTTTCAAATCACAAATTTCACAAGAAACCAGACTTGTTGAGGATGAGGAGTATTTTCATGTGGGGAGAGATATGTTATGGTCCAAGAAAAACATGTTGCAACCCAAGAGGTAACTGATTACATCTTCAATCTCACAAAAAATAGTCTCGATTCATTGTTATTTTAAATTACTAAACATATGAAACAGGAAACAAAAGACCATTAGTGGGCCTGTAGGGTAAAAGTATATCCACACGGATTATGAGGCCAATGTGGTGAACCAAGTATCAAAATTAACTAGGACCACATAAATAATCACCAGAGAAGCTACCAACCTAATAGTCATGGAACCTAATTTCCACGGGTAGAAGTTTGAATGTAGATTGGAGTACAATATATTGTATACTTTTGACATTTTAGAAAACATTGGATAGGATACCCTTCCCCGCCCCCTCTCCCCCGCTGCCACCTCCCCAACACACACACACACACAATGCCACAAAACATAAAAATTTAGAAAATAAAAATGTTTTAGTTCTTGATTATAAGGCATTCCAAGCACCAAAGTCTTTGCCAATCCGGAAGCACAATTTGGGGTGGAAGTGTTTGGGTTGATGTGCTAGCATCCTTCTATTGGGCTCTAAGGGTGCTTTGAGCTGCTTGTGTGCCTTGTGGGTACCCTGTCTTGTGATTATTACCAATGTATATGAGTGAAAGGTCTTGGAAGAAATGACTACCATGGAGATTGATCATTGCAGATGACTTGCACTACACGGTTAAATCTGGCAAAAATAAAAGTATGTAAATAAGGATCACCATTGAAGTTCCAATCACAAAAAACAAAATACTAGGTATTTGAGTAATTCACATTATTATTAATTGTGACAAAGTAGGCTTATGAGGTATTTTAGGCACCAAAATTCAAAAGGAGGCTTTGGGGTGAAAACCCCCGCGTTGAGGTGCTAGCATCCTTGTCTTCGATACTAACACCACGTCGCGGTATTTGTGTGCTTTGTGGGTCTTGTTGGCTTGTGATTATTATCAACACACAAAAGAAAGGTCACGGAAGAAATGACTACACATAGAAATTGGTCATTGCAGATGACTTGTACTACACATGGTTAAATCCCACAAAGATAAAGTTTCTAAAAAATATACTATTCACTAATTTGGAAATACAACTATAATTTTTTTCAATATTATGACATGATATGTAAACAACACATACAAAATGGGCCTATCATCGTCTATTAGCATTTTACTATAGATAGCAGCCAAAACCCTCCCAATTGCTCCAAAAATGCCAAACAATACACAACAGCCAAACCCCTCCAAATATTGGTCAAAGATTACTGGTATGTCTAGGAACCATTCTATGTTTCTTTGTAATGGGTAAGTGTTCCATTTCTGTTTTAAAGTTTTCTTTCCTTTTTAAATTTTCATTGGAGACGGTGATTTTGTAGCGGCCATGTGCATATATGTCTTGATCATTCTTGTGTTGTATCTAAGTGACAGACTGACACCAGCACAACTTCACACTCAAGATTAGTGCAGATCCGGGGGACCATTCACAACTTCTTGGGATCTCATCGGCATATCCATTCCAGTCCCAGCCCTAGGAAACAGACTCGATCCCCCAGATCGTCGCGGTGAGCTACTCCCTCCAGACAACAACACATGGGACAATCCAGACACTTCACCTCCTCCTCCACTTGTCATCCATCTATTTTGAGCTTCTTTTTGGCGGCCTTAGATGTTAGGAGAGTTGGGCCCACTCCTTGATGGACCTTTCTCATTGCTTCTACTGGTTCTTCTTGCATATTGTCCTTTCCCACCTCTCCGTTTGGCTGAGGTCATTGGCTGCGGGTTTTTGTTTGCTTCCGCTCTTTGTTGCACTGTTTCTCTTTCCGCTTTGTGTTCTCCGTGGGAAACCGTTTGGTTTTCCTGCTTTGCTCTGTCACCTTTTTTAGTCTTATAGTCCCTTTGACCTACTTTCGTGGTCATTTGTTGGACATTAATATATTTATCTTATCTACATATAGATATGGATTTGGCCTGTATTCTATCTTTATTTGTACTGGATAAAGGTAATGATTTATCGAGGAAAGGGTAATATTTTGGGCATAGTTACCAAATCCGGCCAGATCTGCACAAAATCCGGCTGGATCATGATTTTTTGGCCAGCTCGGATGAGATCGTCCAGGTCGGCCTTGTTTTTTTTCCAATTTTTTTTATTTTATAATATTTTTAAGGTTTTCTTTGGAAAAAAAATGCCTAGAAGCTGTAAACATTATATGATACTAACATTATATATTACTTTATTAATGTTTTTCATTGTATTTGTCAATTTTGCATATTTATGAAATTATGCTCACACACACATATATATGTATATATACTGAATCAGTTTTTTTCCGAACTTTTCAAGAATTCCAGATTTTTGAATTTTTTTCCCTTCTTCAACGGTTTTGGATTTCCGAACTTGGTGACTATGGTTTTGGGGTTATATTTAGTATTATAGCAAACCTCTTTAATCTTGGAACTTATAGGAATGCCACCAAGGCCATAGGATTGACCCTTAAAGTCATATCAATATTTGAGAAGGGTGCGTTGAGAGGCACCAATAAGTTATGAGATGACCATTCCATGAATGAGTAGAATATCATCATAATTGGAGCCCCAAAAGGAGGCCTTTGAGGCTCACCTATAGAGGGGTGTTTGAGCATCACATGAACATACCAATAGACATCGTTTGGAACTCATTTTATATAGTAATATTTTTTGATTTCTCACTTAAGAACTGCACATTAGCGACCAAAAATGTGGAGTTTGGAGGCAGATTTTATCATGTACATTTCAACTATGCTTGTCACCTTTTCTACACACAATCATAACAATTTTTATATCTTTCATCTGCTTTTGATGTCATCCTTCCGAGATGCATTCTAACTTGTCCATGAAATAAATGCTTGATACATGGACACGGAAGCATATAAGTCTGTTGTGGTTATTCCTCCTTATGAAACAGTAAGTACTGTAGGAGATCTGCAGTAATTGAGGATCCCCAGCATAGATGTGGCGACAATGATACTTTGGTCTTCACCTTGAGGGTTTAGTAGGATCACTTATATAGCATCACACTGATAGTGCTTGGGTAGGATTTGATTTCGTGCTAATAATAAGCATATGGACAGAAATTTCTGCCTTGCATGTGTTTATGAAGGTATGGGGAAGGTGGTCTCTAACGGTAGAAATCCTTTATAAGGCTGCCTTTTTAGTTTTCCCACTGTTTTAGTTGTAAGACATAAATTAAAGAAACACATTTTCAACATAAATTCTTGAGAACTGAAAAACCAACTGCTATCCTTATTCGAGAGCTCAGGACAAATAGGTCTAAATCAACTGGGAATCCATTAGTTATTTAAACCTTTTAGCTTCCTTTATGTTTTTGTACTACATATTTATGAAGTTTGTTGAACTGGTAATGTCCCCTTTTAAGGTTAGAAGTAATGTCCTCTTTTAAGGTTCAGAAGTAATGTCCTGTTAAAACTTATTATGCATATATTTTTAGTGAATGTGATATTACTTCAATTCTTTTTGCAGTAACAGGCTGTTCTGAAAGTTATAGTGACACACCAAAAATTCCTGGATACTTGATCCATCTTAACTTCTGCAGGTGGTTGTACTTATTGTGCAATTGTCGCACTTAAGTTAATGGGCTATATAACTGACAATCCTTTTCCAAAAATGGCATCTTCTTTTGTCGTTGATTTGCCATCAGTGGTGGAATGGAGTTTACAGGTATTTTTCCTCTCTTCTTAAAAGCACCTCTTACACCATGTCAATTGTATTCGTCTATACTCTTCTTTCTGAGTTTCCCACCACAGAAATGTGACAAAAAACTAGAAAAGTGAATGGTACAAGGATCTGTTTTATTTCCCCCAGTTGCAAACCAAGGAATAGGGACAAAGTGAAGAATAGAGAGTGGCGCTGATTCAGGTAAAATATCGACTATTGTGGTATTTATGAAAAAACAAGTGCATTTAAATAGCTGGATAGAAAATTACAAAATAGAAAGACAATTGTTTGGTTTTCTGATACATGCTCTGGTTTAATTTTTAAGTTCGAGTCATGCGATGCTTCCTCATCAGACAAATGCAATAATGGATTTTTAGGTGGTCAATGAAAGTTATCAGCTTCTCGTCCTGCATCACCTGCGTCACTTGTGATAAATGCATCAGGTGTTCCTAATAAGTTTTGCCGAAACTATAATGTCATCCAAATGCACTATCATGGAAGAATCTGTGAATGGTTTAAGCACATATCAGCCTCATTGATGTAGTAGGTGCACTACACTAACTAAAATGCAATATTAACAGTTCATATTGACCTTTTCTTGCCTTGAATTATGTTTTCCAAATGCTCTCCGCCTTCACATGAACTTGATGGTAACCTGACTGCAATTGCAACTTGTTGAAGCACCTATCTATCTAGCTGGTCGAACGAGTCATCTATCTATGGAAGTGGATAGCAATTCTTGATGGCGATCTTGTTTAAGGCCCTATAATCAATACACATCCTCCATGCCCCATTTTTCTTTGGAACAATGACAATGGGTGGCCCACTTGGAGAGGAACAAGTCTTGATTACTCCTTTTTCCAACAAACTTTGTGTAATATTAATGTAATGTAATATAATAATGTTAATCCTAGGTGTAATTATGGGAGAGCTTTTGTTTTGTAGTGGTAGATAGAGTATTTGTAGGAAGGTGAAGAGTCTTCTTAGAATATGAAATGAAGTCACACGCTTGGCTATATATTTGTAATCTCTCATTCATTCATTAATGCAATAACTTTGGTTTGCACCAAATTTCGTTATTTCATTGTGATCTATTTCTGGCTTGACATTGGTATTATAGCTCAGGCTTCCTTATTCATTTTTTATTTCTCCATTTTTCCTCTTTGTTGCATATCCCACTTTTAGCCAATCAAAAACATTCAAAATCAGTTCTGAACAGTAAAGAACTGATAGACTACTGTAGCCAGGCATATAAGTTAGTTTTTTGGACTGTAGTAAGGCGTTTCAAGCTGTTTTGGGGCCATTTTAATTAACAAGATGGTGTTTCATCTATTGCATGGCATTTTGGACTGCCAAATGAAGGCGTTTCAACTGCTAGGAAGGCGTTTCAGCCTCTAAGGGGGTGTTTCACCAATGAGAGGCTGAAGTATCTCTTCTTGGACTGTGTATCTGCTCTTTCTGACATGTTTCAGATTCGTTTTGACTGATTTAACACTATTGAATTGTGTTTTTTGGCTGGGGATGTCAAATTTTCTGACTTAAATTGCAATTTAATTGTTGTATTATGTGCTGATTGTGCTGTGTGGCTAAGCATTATCCTTTTGACTGTGTAGCAACTCTTCTAAGACTTGTGTGGCAGCATTTAGATGCAATTTGAGTGGCGTATTACCTGATGTTGGGCTACGTGGCTGTTTATCACTTATTTGTTATGCGTTGGAGTCTTGTGTTAAGGCATTTTTGCTGATTTTTCTGCTTTAGTTTCAAACCAACATGGAATGCATACACCAAAACCAAGGTGTTCCAAATTGAAAACCTCCTTCCACACGGTGCCAAAGGGAAAAGTAAGCTGATTATTTTCTTTTATACTTTCTTTTTCTCAAATAAAAGCATAATCATTGAATGGAGAATATTCCCACAAGGGAATAACAAACATATTTTTTCCTTTTTGACTTATTCAAAACAATTAATAAGTGATTTGCAAACCAAAAATTGTTTCCATTTTAAAAATTAAGCAAAATTTGAAAAACAGAGCAAATTGTGCAAACAAAACCAATTTATAGCGTAAGGTATCAATAGTGCCTTTGGGTCACGTTTACAAGTCATGTTGTCGCGATCAAACTACTACTCTTATAGCTTAATATAGCTGCAACAACAACATTTCTGGCATTGTCTTTATAAACCGCCGAGGAGAAATAAGGAAAATTTTCATTTTCTCATTCCCTACGTTACCTTTTTTGGAGTGATAAGGAACCATTCCATCTCTCGATACAACACATGCATTCAATCAAAACTATTGTTGGCACAACCCAAACTAGGAAAGATACCTGGTTAGAATAGTCAAGACAGGTGGAGAACACGCTTGTCTTCAATGACTTGTGGTTCAACATTTGTGACGGGGATGAAAAACCCACCAAATCGAAAGAAGCAAGGGAGAAACCATCGTGAAAGCATAAAAATTCGAAAGCATTGGCCTTGATGAGGGTCTCAATTGATTTAAATGTGTTTTTTCACATACATGGGTGCAACATTCTTTGGGAAGCATTTCACAAATTGAAGGACCTATATGATTTTCACTCATAATTGGAGTTCATATAGTAGTAGTTGAAACTATTCAATTTTGAGCTAAAAAAATGAGATATCATGAGTTTGACTTATGAAATTTGTGCAATCAAATATGATGTTGATGCAACTAGTATAAAAATTGATGTTTATGTGACTGCCTTCATAAAAGGCTTTTCTTCCTGCATACTCAATTTACTTGGAGCCTTTGCAAGCAAACAATCTGTTGAAGACTCACATTTGATCAACTAGCTGAGAAAATGGTTGAAAGAGAAAATCCCTGTAGAAAAAAACAAAGTTCATAGGAGAAAGCATTTGTAATGCCAATCAAAAGGGCAATTCTTCCAAGAATATATGAATTGATAAGAGGCAAATGGAAAAACAAAAGGCGAGGAGGCAAATCCAACAAAATCAATAGTTAGTATCAGGGAGAGTAAAATGATAAACATTTATCTTGCAAACGTTGCGAAAGGAAGGGTAGTCATGAGACACATGAATGCAAAACATCATGGGACAAAATTGAAGTCTACAAAACACAAAAAATAGAAAGGGAGAAGAATAAAAACTCACAACCTGCTTTAGCTCAATTTTCTTGTGAATGTATGCTTTCTATCTCTAATGAAGCAAATAATGCCTCAAACAGTTCAACCTGGGATATTGCTTGGGTTGTAGACATTGGTGCCACACAACATATGATTTTCTGAAGGGACTTCTTTGAGTTTCATGAAGAAAGTTGTGGTCCAGTATATTTGATAGATAAAACAAGTCTGTGACCTCAAGCAAAGTTCAATTCGACTCAAGAACTTCGTTCTTCAAAAATGTATTATACCTTTCTCAGTTGAAAATAATTTTTGTCTTTTGTGCTAATTCAACAAGGCCACTCGATTTTGTTGGATAATGGAGAGGTGAAGGTCACAAGAAAATGTGATAACACAGTTGTTCTAACTGGATATGAGGAAGGCAAATTGTTAAAACTCGGGTGAACACTCAGTGCCAAGAAATTTCGCTCATCTCGCTGAAGAAGGAATGCCAACAAGTTTTCTCTATCATGCCAAATTTGGCCACACAGACTATGTCAATATTCACACTACGTAGAAAAATGGTGCTTTAAGCCAAACACGATAAGCCAAACACAATAAGCAACTGTTTCAAAAGTTAAAATGGAAAGCCAACATGAAGTTGTAGTTGATTCACTCTAATCTGCATTCTCTGCCAATTCATTCCGTTGGTGGTAACAAGTAATTCATGTTCATTGATCGCTACAATAGAATGACCTAGATATATTTTCTAAAGAAAAAATTAGAAGCCTTTGAAACATTTCAAAAGTTTCAAACTATGGTTGAAAATACAGCTCAATCCCGCATTGGGACACTTAGGATTGACAATGGTGGTGAATTCACGTCAAAGGTGTTTGAAACCTATCTTAAGCAAAATGGAATTAAGCATCATCTGACAGTCCTTTACACTTCTCAATAGAATGGAATAGTTGTGTGAATGAACAAAACTATGATCAACATGGTTTGGACAATGTTGTGTACTTCAGAGGGGTAAATTAGATGAGACTTATTGGAAAAAGTAAAAACGACAAGCAGTGGTCCAAATGCACAAAATGCTCTGCCAGGGTTTTGGCTATATGCATTGCGATGTCATTTCTTACCGACTACTAAGTCATATCGCGGTCCTTGTTGGCACTTGTGGGATAATAACTTTTATTGGCATTTAAGAGCTTCGCCCTAGGTCGAGCTCAGGGTATACATTGATCTCCCTATCTTCCCATCTGGCTGTTGAAGCCGGGACGGTCAAAGGAGGAGCTCAGAGCCATGGGACCGCCTCTCAAGTGATCTAGGAAATTTGTCCCCAAAGTGTGTCACGAGGTGATATTTCTCAACCTGATATCGTTTTGCCTATGTTTGAGTTTAATTCTACCTGTCAATGGTTGGACCAATTTTGCGTAATAGGCTATTTTGTGGGTTGTGTCCCTTCTGAAAGCATGCTTAAGACTTGGGTTCAATCAACTTGGACAACTCATGGCATTAGGCTCGAGAATGTTCAAAACATGACGAAGGGATTTTTCTTGCTGCTTTTTGTAGACCCTACCCATACGGGTGTGATATTGAACAAGTTCGCCATCTGGTACATCCGTACCTCCTTGTTGGTGCTCTCTACCTGGACATGACACTTTGTTGGCTTAGAAATTGCTTTTCTGAAAGTCCTCGTCTTGGTGGAATTTCCCGGGTTGCTTCTTGTTGGCATTTCATTAATGAAATCATGGCTCGCATTGGCCGTGTGGTTTGCCATGAGCCTTCAAGATTCTATACCGACCACACCCCAAAAACGGGTCTGCATTGAAATAGATTTATCAAAGGATTTCAAAGAGTTTGTGGAGATTCAAGTTGGCGAGTCTCGACACTCACAATGGGTCCTTTATATTAACTTGCCCAACATGTGCTTCCATTGTCAAGCCACGAATCACAAGATCAAGGACTGTCTATTGTATCTATCTCGCAATAGGCTAGCTCCCAAACCCACTTCTGATATCCCCAAGAGTGCTCAAGAGGATGGGTGGCAAATAGTTGGGGGACGAAAAAACAATTGTAACAAGGGGCCCACTCTTTCGACCCTAGTGAGCAATAATAAACCATCTTCCAGTTTTGCTTCTCAGGCGCCTTTGCCTATGGTTCAACCTATTAGGAATTTCCCTGCTAGCACTCAACCTGTTAAGGAGTGTGCCCAGTCTGAGGTGGAACTGCCAAAATCCCATTTTTATAGTATGTCCATGGCCACAAATGTTTTGGGCAGTTCTCAAGTTTCTTCGGAATTTTCTCTCGACAACGTTATTCTTCTATCACATCTTGTCTCCCATTCAAGCACAAGTATGTGGTTGAATTGGTGGCTAATAGGGTTGCTCGACCTTAGGATTTATTACTCTCCAACAATGAGCAATTCTTGAAGAACAAAATCAAGCCCTAGAAGGGCTCGATTTCGAAGATACATCTCTCCATACCCGTAATCTATGAATTGTTATTCATGGAATGTTCGGGGTCTTACAGACTCAACTCGTAATCATGTGGTGAGAGATTTCAGGAAAAAGTTTGCAGATATGGACATTCTTTGCCTGCAGGAATTAAAGGTGGCGGGTTTCCTTCTCTGCACTGTCAACAAAATGATATAACATGATAGTTTAGTGCTGACAAGCAATCATGACCCAGTTCGTGCTGGCCTTATGACATTTATTTCTTTGAAATGGCGACCACAATTTGTGGATTTTGTTTGTGACCCTACTACATGTCGTGTCATTTGGTCCCTTTTCAATATTGAGAACTGTTCTTTTGGCATCATTATGTTTATGCCTCAAATGATGCACATGAAAGGATGACTTTGTGGTGGTAGCTTGCCAATTCATTACCTGATGCCCATTGGGCAATTTGCGGTGACATCAATATGGTGGAACGATTTGCTGACAAGATTGGCCTTCTACCAATGAGATGGTCTGTCGGCAAAAGAGAGGTGTGGTTTTTCATGCAAAATAAATTTGGGTTTTATGACCCCAACACCGATTGTCGTCCCATGTTTGAAGTTTGGTCCACTTGGACCAACCTTTGAAGTGGATCTGATCACATGCTAAATCGACTTGATCGGGCCATGCTCTCCACTCAGCCGTACTTCTCCTTCGATAATACCTTTTCTTTGTTGGTGGAGACCTTGCTGAAATTTGTCCTTTTTGACCACTTATCCGCTTCCACTTTACTTTGCAGTTCAAAAAGTCAAACATTAAAAAACTGCAATTTTTTCTAAATACAACTTTGCTGGCCCATGGTCCCACCATGGCCCACAATAAGCAGGTTTGGAACCTGGGCCCCTGGCCTACTCTATTACTAGGTTGGATTCAATGGTGGGTTGATGCGATCAATCAGATGGCTAGATTTCTTCGAATCTACGGTCATCAGCTGGCCAAGATATGGTGGCATTCTTACTCAGCCACCTCCTCAGAGCTGAGCCGTGTGGTGGCAGAGCTCGAGCAAAACCTCTTTAACGAGCTTCTGCGATTGTAGGTCGCTGGATGGAGACAAAAGATCCAAATTGCAGACATGTACAATGCTTGAGGAGCTCAAATTCGAGCACATTTGCACTGGCTCAATGTGGGGGATAGAGTTTCCAAAGAGTTTTTTCATATGCTCAAATCCAAAAATTCCTTCCAACAGATCCAATCCATCTAGGAGGATGGTCGCTACCTCACTTAAACGTGATGTGGTCAGAGCCTTGGCTATTACCTAAAAGTTTGCACAACTCAGGCACCTTCCCTGGAGCAACAACGAGCCCTCAACCAATGCCTCTCGGTTGTTTTGAGTAAAGTCACTCCTTCCCAAAGGGTTCCCTGTGATAGACAACTCTGTGTTGAGGATTTATATGAGGCAGTTATGCATATGGCCAACGACAAAGCTCCTAGGTGTGATGGCTTCCGTGTGAATTTTACAAAACAATGTGGGATACTGTTGGACACGATCTCTATCAAGTCTATCTTGAAGCCTTCCACAGACAATCCTTGGGCCCGAGTATAATCAAAGGGCACATCAAGTTCACTCGAAAGCTGTCAACCCTAAATTAATTTGCAATTGGAGACCTATCAGTTTGGTTAATGTCTCTTACAAAGTTATTGCCTAAGCATTAGCTTTGTGGGTTCGCCACCTTTTGCCTTTAGATATTCGACCCGAGCAGACATGGTTCATTCAAGGCAAATATATCTTGGATAATGTTATTGCTGTGTGGGAAGGCATGGAATAGGTGCGTCGCTCCAATCATAAGGCCATGTTTATTACAATTGACTTTGAAAAAGCATATGACCATATAGAATGGCCATTCATCTTAGCCATGTTGCAAGCCCTGGGATTTGGCCCTACCTTCTTGTAATTGGTTCGTGTGCTTTTTGTTGATGCCTCTGCCTTTCTTTCCATTAATGGATTTTGCTTAGAGTAGTTTGGTCTTTTTAGATCCATTAGACAGGGTTGCCCACTTGCTCCGGCTCTTTATGTTCTGGCTGTTGAAGGTTTCAACTCTCTACTTGCGAATGCCCAATCCCAAGGCCTCGTCTGCATCATTTCTTTCCCAGTTGAGGAACCCTTGCAACTTCTTAATGGGCACTTCGCAGAGGATTCCTTCCTCACTCTCATTGAGGATGAGGCTAATATTTCTAATGCCATGCATTGTCTTGACATTTTTTGCTTGGCTTCTGGCTCTTTCATTCAATGGTGCAAAACCCAATGCTACAAACTTTCTCTCCTCCCCTCGCCTCTCTAGATGGCTCGTTATGAGTGGAAATTGCTCCAGCACAATGAAGTTTTTAAGTTCATGGGCATCCCATTTGCTTTCCAGGCCAACCCCTCTAGACCTTTGCAATATGTGGTGGACAAAGTGGAAAAGAAGTTATTGTATTGGATCAGCCAACCATTATCGCTGGCTAAGAAATTCCAAATTTGTTCTAAAGTGCTTGCGGCCACCCATGTATTTTATTTGTCCTATTGAGTGCCTTCCAAGCAGTGGGTCAAAAAATTGGAAAAACTGCTTAGAGACTTCATTTGGGCTAACCATTCCACTGGCAAAGGTTTTCATAGGGTGGCCTGGGAATATTGCTGGTGGTATGGGATTGATAGATGCCTCTCGCCAAGGTTCAACTCTTTTTGTTGAATGGATTGTCCGTGCCATTGAAGGAAATGAAGCTTGGAAGGTGCTCATCTGCAATTGTGTTGCTCAAGGCTCCCCTTACGAGCATGCAACATGGAAAGGTCTTGGTCTTGCTAACCTCCTTACTCTTGTTGCCCTTCTGAAAGTTGTGGGGTCTTTTGTGATAAAAAATATATGGAAAGCTTGGGAAAAAGTCAAACCTTGGATTTTATGGAATGACTCTGAATTTAGAGATGGCCTCTCTATCAATCAACACTCCCTATGGTGGTCCCTATCATTAACTATCATGTAGTTCCTCATGCAGAGGTGCCTTGGATCCACTCCCTCAAATTCTTCTGAAGAGGAATTCAGACGGTGCAAGATTTGTTTTGTAAAAACACTCACTTTTGGATTCTCTGGGATGAATTAAAATGCAAGTACAATCTCTCGGTTGCAGACAAAGAATCTTACAAAGAGATTTTAGAAGTCGTTCCAACAGAACTATTTCACAAAATCACTGTCAATTCTTCCCGCCTTTGGTGGAAATATTGGAAATGGTATGCTGACACCCTTTCTAGTATTACATTGCTCGGAAAGGTTATGAATGGCTCTTGCCGCATCTGCCTATGTTCGACAAACATAATGATCGATGGGATATTCAATCCTCCCTCATAGTTTGGGGGAGATGTTTTCAGATTGTGTGGGTTGCGTGCACTGAGCCTAAGCTGGCTCACTTTCCTTGGTGTTTGCTCTATTAAGGGGTACCTATAGGCATAAGACTAATTCAATTAGGGGTCGTGCAACCCTGCTGCCCTTTTTGCGGGCACATGGTGACCCTCATGCACCTTTTCTGGTTTTGCCCCAAAGCCCAAAACGCTTGGGTTTGGATATATGATTTATTCAGGGCCTTTCACTTAGTCCCCTTTAGTTGGTTTCACACAGTTTTGGGTGACAACTTGTAAATGCCCCCTCCATTCACCCAAGTCTTGCATGTTTTCAGAGTGGAAGTTCTGTTTTGGATATGGAAAGAAAGGAATTGAGCTTTATTCTCCAATTTTTTTGCTGACATTCACTTTTTTGCTTATAATAAGGCTATGGTTATTTCTAATATACTACAGATTCAAGTGCAAACCAACAAAGTGCCTATGGAGCTGGATTACTTACAACGGTTACTTGGTCATTGGGGGATACCCCCTACACTGTTGCTCGCATACCACCCTTCCCACCATAGAACTCATCTCTAAGAGGAGGTAGTGGCCCTCCTCAGGGTGGTCCTCGTCGCAGTTGGTCTCACCGACATTCTCAAAACCGTGCTACTAGTTCTCCCTTGCGATGCCGCTCTCCTCCCTGGGCCCAACAAGGAGGTTGGGGCTCTCCTCCTACGCAAACTTAGGCTTGGGGCTATCCGCTTCCTCAACGCAAATGGAGCCACTTGTTGGGGAGCTCATAGGGTGGCAAGAAATCGCTGTCAGATAAAGGCTTCCTCTAGCTTGCTTTGGCTATCTCTCCCTGTCACACTGTGCAAGATACTGAGGTGCAAGATGACGGTGACCAACACACCTCCGATTCTAGATGGGATCTTGTTGTTGAAGGGAAAGATCTTCCAGGCTCCGAATAGGTTGATCCTCCTGATCACAATCCTTCCTCCGCTGGTCTCTTAGCTATTGCTACTTAATGTGTCTTTTTTTTGATGTTCTACAGCTTTCCTAGACGTGGCCTAGTTTTTTTATGTTTCTTGGCTTTTTGCCTCGCTTGTGTTTCCTAGGCTAGGCCTAGAGTGTCATTATGGCATGCTCTTTTTCCACCAACCTCTTTTTGTGAACAATTTTGTAAGTGTTGATATATTTATATTAATAATATAAGCTCTATTTCATCCAAAAAAAAGGGGTAAATTTGCACTTTTGGGCAAAAGTGACTCAAGTAGCAGTATAGCTCCGCATCAGGGCACTATCAACAACCTTACAAATGAAGAATCCATATGAAGTCTGCTATAGTCATCTCCCTTTAGTGCAACATCTTCAGAGTTTCAGATCAACATGCTACGCATTGATTCCAAAGGATAAAAGGAAGAAACTGGAATGCATGAGTTGTAAATGCACGCTTTTGGAATACTTAGTATTTAAAAACATACAGATTATTTGATGAGAACAAAAAAAATTCTCATCACAGGAGATGTTGTCCTTTGTAAAAATGCAAAGGACGCAACAAGCATCAATCAACAACTGAATAGACTTGAGAAATATGCCAAATTTGATGTTTTCAAGGAGGTTGATATGTAGGTTCCAAACAATGAAGGGGGAACCTGCAATTGGGTAAAAGTTGAATCTTTATTGACTCCAATAATTGAAAATGACCCTCCCCCTATAGAAGAAAGTGAAACTTCATTAAATGATGGTCCAATGTTAGAAAATGAAAGAGCTTCAAATCAAAAAAAAAAGGCACCAATGATTCCGCAAGCTACACAAAAAAAGATACCAAAATGGGCTAAATAGACATTGAAAGATATTAGACTTGATAAAGTTGTCAAAGTAGGCACTAGAAGTGCACACACAACCGCACAAAAATCAAACAAGTTTCTAGATTAAATTCAATATAAGATAGATAAGCTTACCTTGGAAAACCCTTTGGAAGAAGTCAATGTTGCTTTTGACTTTAAACCCACTTTGATAAAAAAATGAAACTTGGAAACTAGTCGATCCTCTAATCAGTTATAAACCAATTCTCTGCTAGTGGGTCTTTCGAAACAAATAAAAAACAGATGGCTCACTTGACAAACACAAAGCAAGGCTTGTCGCAAAGAGACTTGCTCAAAGAGAAAGAATTGACTACAATGAAACCTTTGCACCAACACCAAAATAGAAGAATCGTTGTATGGTTTGAAACAAGCCTCAAGTGTGTGGTACAACAAACTCACTGAGCACCATAGATTCGGAAATCGCCAAAAAACGGTGATAAATTGCGATTTATTGTGATTTGGGCACATAATGATATATCTTTTACTAAATCGCAATTCAAGTTTTGATGTTACTTGGCCATTTTTGCCAAGTAATCATTGTGATTACTCGACGATTTTTACTAAGTTTTAACTGTGATTTTAATCCCCCTCGACTCGCGAACTATGACAATAAAAACCTAGGTCAAAAAAATAAAGAGATTCTATCATTTTACAATGATATTTCTCTACGTTTTTTCCAGCTGGAGGACTCATTTACAGGGAGATTTGAATCATGGCATTACACTATATTCAATCATTGCTTTTGTTATATCATGTGCTCATTCAGCTGATAGATCTATCATCTGAAATTTGAATATCAGTGATTCAGTAGTGATATTTAAATATCAATGACTCAATAGTGAAATTTGAATATCACGGATTCATTCATACTCATATATGCATTTTGTAATCCATGCATCTAATAGCCAATACATTACATTCACTTTCAGGCTTCAAGTTCGAGCCCTCATTCTCTACATTCATTTCTCATGTTATTTAACAATGCTTTACATAATATTTAAGTTTATTTTATGAATTTATATGTTTTTTAAAGTATCGATAAAGTTGTTGAGTAACTGTCAAGAAACTCTTGAGACTTGAGTTCAGGTCAAAATTTTAACATGTCGAGTAATTGTCGAGTATGAGTTTTTGAACTATGCTGAGAACCTTTTGAACATGAGCTTCAAACGTTTTGAGTTTGAATATGCAACTCTTTTTATCAAAAGTATTGACAAAATAGTTGTATTTCTAGTGGTGTATGTAGAAGATTTGCTCATCACAGGGAATAATATACATTGTAAAATTCAAATCGAAGTTGATGAAAGGATCTGAAATCATAGATCTGGGTTATCTTCATTACTATTTGGGTATTGAAGTGATAAAAAATTGAAAGAATATTGTCATCACTCAACACAACTACATTTGTGAAATTTTGAGCAAGTTTGGAATGACAGATTGTAAGCCTTTTAGTACGTCCATGGAACAAAATTTGAAATTGATATCAAATGATACAACAGATTTAGTAGATGCTACTAAATACAAACAACTCTTTGGAATTCTAAGCTTCGTGATTACAACTAGATCAAATATTTCTTTCGTTGTTGGTGATCTTTTTCGATTTATGAGACAACCCAAAGGAAGTCATTGGGTAGCAACAAAAAGAGTGCTTTGATATCTCAAAGGAATAGAGAATTTTGGGCCGAAATACTTTATGGCAATTGACATCAAATTGGTTGAATATCCAGATTTTGACCATGCTAGCGATTTTGAAGATGAAAAATCTATTTCATAGTTTCTAATAAATTTGGGAACAACACTTGTTAGTTAGAAGTCAAAGAAGCAGTTAGTGTCAGCAATTTTTTTAGAAAAATTAGAAATAGATGGTAGCTTCAAAGGCAACCAAGGAAGTTTTGTGGCTCATAAGGGTTCTTTCAGATTTGCAGGAACAACAAATCTTGTCAACACTTCTCATGCTTGACAACACATTTACAATTCAAATGATAACAAATATAGTCATTCATGACCAAACCAAGCACATTGACACAAAAATTTCATGTGATTTGACATTATGTGAAAGATGGCAGTGTAAAATTGCTACATTGTCCTATTGTAAAGCAACCAACAAACATCTTGACAAAAGCACTGGGAAGAGAAAAATTTGAAAAATTCAAAAGCATGCTTGGTTTCTAAATAACCCCTACTAATTAAGGGGGGATGCAATATTGTTGTAATAGTATAATGTTAATTGTAGGAGAGCTTTTGTCTTGTAGTGGTAGATAGAGTCTTAGTAGGAAGGTGAAGACTCTTCTTAGAATATGAAATTAATAGTCACATGCTCGGTTATATATTTGCAACCTCTCATTCATTCATTAATGCAATAGCTTTGGTTTGCACCAAATCTTGTTATTTCTTTGTCATCCTTTCTTGCCCAGACACAATGGAGTTCTTCACTTCATTTGACTCTAATTAGGACTGCCTATACAACAAAATGCTTGGAGGAGAAGCACTCGGTAGCAAGTGAATTTGATTCTCAACCTCTCTTGAGTGACACGACCTTAGGCTCTTCAAAAGCCTCATAAAAGGACCTCAACAATTTATTCATTTGTTGCTCTTCTTGGTCAGTGCAAAATAAATTTTAAGAAGAACGAATTTGCAATATATTGTCTTCCTTGTTACTCAACATCAATGCAAATCCATCACTAGCATTGATAAATCTATCTATGTGGTTGGCTGAAATGACAGAGTTTGTGCTTACCTTGGTGAGCATTAGTGACTAGCTTTCTTTTTTGATCAGCCTGTATTTGGTTTCTATTGTCATAAAGATTGCATCCCTCATACAAATATGGGCTGCCAAACACTACACCAACATTTACAACTTCAATAAGTAAATTCCCATATATTTCAATGATCTATCAGAGTGGATGCCAAGATCTTTGGATCAAGCGATTCCATAGGTTTGATAGGCATGAGTCGAGCATGTACACTACACAATAGTTGCAAGAAAATGAAATCACATTCACAAGAATATTGCATAGACAAGATAAGAGCCAAAACCAATCTTCCATAGAACAATAGCTCACCAAGAGAGATGTACAAATAGGAGTGCGTGAGTAACTCCCCCAAGAAAGGTAGTCAAAGAACCAATAATAGAAGAGTAACTCCCATATCCGTAATAGCTGGTCAAGGGAGTTACTTCCTATTCGTCCGGTCAAAATGTAACTCCAAGCACACGTAAGCAAGCTTATCCACTAAAGTAGGAAAACTCTAAGTGAGGGAAAAAAGGCCATGATAAATAAATATGAAAAAATATAAAACCCCTATTCTAACACCTCCCCATAAGCACAACTTAGGTGGGTAGTGGAAAAAAATGGGTCCTGGGAACTAGGCTTGATCAGGTACTCAATGCAAAGCAATATCCTATAAAGTAGAGAAAAAGAGAAAACCCGTAAGAAAAACTCCCCTCCAAGAGAGAGACATAGAAGAAGTGAAGAGGTTAGAAGGCTCCCCCCGAAGATGATGCCGCTGTTGATGTAGACCGCACCACAAGCAGAGCTTGTAGATGAATGAACTTACTTTCAGTGAAGGGTTTGGTAAATATATTTGTAACCTACTTTGAAGATTGGCAAAATCTCAAGTCGATGACCTGACCATGAATAAGCTCCCGAATAAAATGCATGTGAATTTCAATGTGTTTGGTCTGCTGGTGCTAAACTGGATTCCTGCATATCTGAATGGTACTTTGGTTATCACAATAGATGATGGAATGCCAAATTCGGATAGAATCCTCTGAAGCCAAATAGCCTCAGTATTTTCGTTAACTCCCTGTACTCTGCCTCTTTGGATGATATAGCAATAGCATTTTGATTCTTGCTAGACCAACTGATAGGACCAAAACTCAAAGAAACGCTGTAACTTGAAGTGGACTGGCGATTCTGAGTATTGTTAGCCCAATCTGATTCTGTAAAACCAATCAAGTCAACCTATGTGCCAAATCTGTATTGAATCCCAAATCTATAAGAGCCTTGAATGTAGTGCAAGACCCTCTTAACTACTTTCTAGTGCAACTCATGGGGTTCCTGCATGAATTTGGAGACAAGTCCCACTACATATGAAATATCGGGCCTGGTATGAGTCAGATAAATGAGGCTGCCAACAAGTTGTCGATACCGAGTGACATCAACCAAAGGTGTAGAACAATCAACCTCAAGTTTGACTCTTGATAGAAAGGGAGTTGGAGATGGATTATAATCAACCATGTAAAACCGAGCCAAAAGATCGAGAGCATACTAGGGTTGTGCAAGTGAAATACCTGAATTGGACTATAAAATCTCAATGTCGAGGAAGTAATACAAAAGACCCAAGTCTATCATGTCAAATCTATCCTGCGGAGTTGTCTTCACCGCTGTAATAGACGATGAGGATCTCTCGGTGATCAAAACATCATCAACATAAAGGACCAGTATTGGTAAAGAATCATCATGTCACAAGAAGTATACATTGGGGTTTGAATGACACCTGGTGAACCTTGAAGTATGGAGGATGGAATCCATCTTGGCGTACCAAGCTTGAGGGGCTTGTTTGAGGCCATAGGTGGATTTTATAAGTTTACAAACTAAGGATGAATTCTGAACAAACCAAGGTGGTTGCTCCATGTAGATCTCCTCAAGGTCTCCGTGAAGAAAGACACTCTTCACATCCATCTGGTGCACATCCCAACCATGCGTTGTGGCTATAGCTACTGTGAGTCAGATTGAAGTCATCTTTGCAATAGGTGCAAAGGTCTTTGATCAGTCAATGTTGGCTAACTGTGAAAAAACCTTGGTGACCAATCACGCCTTATACTTATCGATCGACCCATCTGCTGCAAACTTGGTCCAATATATCCACCTACATCGAACCATCTTCCTTACCTTAGGAAGTGAAGTCAAATATCAAGTGTGATTTTTGATCAAGGAAGAATATTCTTCCTGCATAGCACTATCCCACTTAGGTATGATCGAAGCCTCTTGGAATGTCTTCGGATTTGAAACTGAAGCAAAGAAAGTATGTGAACCACTCTGACAATTTGTCTGAGTACGTCTGTCATTTGTTGGATCCCCTACCGAAGTGCCTGCACTCTGAAGTGTCTGCTTGGCCCAAAGGGGCCCGAATGTGGGTGAGTCAGGGGCTGACTCTTCAACCTGTGAAACATGACTAGAGGTGGATGTAGAAGACTCTTCATCACTACCCTCGTTGTTAGAATTGGAAGAAGAATAAGAAGACCCTAGCTCAGGAACCTGCTCTAGACGATCCGAGTTGGAAGAAGAATCATCAAGTCTTAATGAATCCAATGAAAGAGAAGTGTCGAGTGTTGAGTCTATGGGACTCTCTTGAAAGTGAACACTTCTCTCTATGAACAACTTGTGTGGTTGCTTAAGAAAGTAGACCCATGTATATCTTGAGAAATCATCAATGAAAGTGAGAATGTACTTGGCCCTTATAAAAGATAGATTGGGAAAATGCCCAGATACATCACTGTGTACTAACTCCAATGCTTGTGAAACTCTCCAAGCTTTGCCTTTGTCAAAATTTTCTTGAGGATGCTTTCCAAGAGAGTAATCCTCACAAAGTCCCTTAGAGAAATGGCCTTGAGCCAAGCCTATGACCATGTCATTTTTGCTAAGTTGTTCAAGTAGCAGTAGTTAAGGTGGCCAGACCGCTCATGTCATAATTTTCTAACTCCATCTGAATGAGTCAACAATGTTGTCAGAGGAGAATTAGGTGCAAAATGTGAGAAAGTGTATAACCCGGCCTGGTGATCTGCCCTACCCACTGCCACTGTAGAATCACTATGCAACTCTTTGGTGATAACTGAATGTGGTGAAAACTCAACCCTCATGCCTTTGCTGATATGAGTGATTTGATACACTGATAGGAGACTGGTTGAAAGAGAAGAGACACTCAGAACATTATTGAATGTTCATCTTTTCATTTCAATAGACCCTCTCCCTACAACGGGTACAAAAGTGTCATCACCCAAACTGATAGAAGACATGCTACAAGGCTCTAAAGAAGAAAATTCAACTAATGAAGAGCCCATGTGGTGAGCACCCGAATCAATAACCCATGAAAATATTGAAGTTGCAACTACTATAAGAGCCTTGCCCTTTTTTTTTTCTTTCCTCTTTCCCTTTGCCTTAGTAAAATATTAGGTAGATGAATTTTGCTTGATGGACTCATAAATGCCTATGTTCTTCTCTAGGAGATAAGTTAGGTGATCTATTTGCTTCTTCATACATTTGCTTTCATCATGCCCATTTTTCTTATGATAGGCACACGTAACTTCTCTTTCTTAGGTTTGCCATTGGAAGAGGAGGCTCCAGTGTTGGTTTTGGAGATGATGGTTCTTTCTTCTCTTAATCTTTATTATTCTTCTTCTCTTTGTTTGAAGTCTTTGCTTTCCCATTCCCATCAATCAGGGCTTGAGGTTTTGTGGACTTCAATGTGCCCATCTGGATCAACTTGTCTTGCTCCTTAGTTAAGTCGGCAATGAAAGCATCTAAAGAGGGCATTTTCCATGCAATGCCCAAATCACTTTTAGTGGCATGGAAAGTAGAAACAGAGACTAAATAGTTAGGACCTAGTTTAAAGAGTGTAAAAAGAACAAGTTGGCCATCATTTTTTATCACACATTATTTCAACTGCAATCTTAAGGACTTGAACTTAGTGAAGAAACCTTGTAAGGGTATCAAAGTTGCAAGGACTTAAGCTAATGAGGTTATTCTCAAGCTCGTGACCTCTTATCACATCTTGCTCCGCAAATAGTTTACCCAGAATGGTCCATACATCATGAGGTGATTTGATAGGCTCTAACAGAAATATAGATCAGGTGCTACAGAAAGACATAATAGCCCATAGGCTTCATCACTACGGTTATACGACTTAACTATCGCTACATCTGTGTTAGATTTAGTTTCATCACATGGTTATCCTATACAAACCCTTACTCTTTAGAATGATTGCCATCTTGATTTTTCATTTGTGATAGTTAAAGGGAGTTAGTGGGTTGATTGAACTTGAATCCATTAGTGCAGAAAGAGTTGTAGTAGTAGTGCAAGTTGAAGTTGTTGCACGAATGAAAGTGATGGCAAAATGCAAAGAGTGACAAAAAAAAGCACAATACACCCCCTTGAACTATGAAATGGTGAACCTCCTAAATGTTGCAAATGCACGCTTAAAAAACGTCGGACTCAACCGATAGTGTGTCTTGAACAATCAATGCAATGAGTCAAAAGACGATATTTTGCAAACAAAAAAGGACGTCGGACTCAGGCGAAAATACATCCAAGGAAGCAAGTACAATGTGAGCAAGTGAAAAAATGAATAACACTTACTTTTTAAATATTACCAATGATATATTGTTTTATAAAAATCAATAAAAAATATCCGCTAACAATGCTAAACTTGACGAATCCTCTTATGCATTACTTGTGCATTAAAAAAAAATATCCTATTTGACTTTGTTTTAAATGAAACTATTAAAAAGAGAATTTAATATGCTAAAAAAATTAGGGCAAACTTGAATAGACGCTTGTTTTGGAAGAAACTTTCAAGCTTTTGAAAAAGTAGGAGTCTTTTGTGTTGCTTCTTGACTAACTCGCAGTAGGGGGTTGCAGGGGGCGGGCTGGAGCCCCCTGCTACAACCGAAGGTTGTTTCAGGCTAAGCCAACCGATTTTGGACTAGAGGTTGCATGGAATGGTAGTTCTAACTTGTCGACAATGAGAGTAGTTTCAATAGGTGAAAATGTTATAGCCAAGAGTTGCCTGGAAGAAATGCAAAACCAAGGTCGAACACACTTTGCCAATTGAGGCCGAGCACAAGCCGATACCAAACAAAGGAAACCAAACCTGACGCTGTATGGAGGCACACATTTTTTTTGTAGAAAAATGCATCAAGGTACACAAAACATCAGTCATAAAGAAACCACATAAATTGTGGTAATGGCTGCCAATGAACCAATTCTGCAAAAAAAAAAACTCCACCAAAGATGAAATAATTCCCACAAATAGATTGTGAAAACTAGATTTTATTTGCGAATAATAAATATCATTTTTTAAATGAAACTAACAATAAAAAAATCAGACAATCAAATACTAGAATGGCTCTAATACCATATCGGAGTGGATGCCAAGATCTCTGGATCAAGCGAATGCACAGGTTTGTGATAGGCATGAGTCAAGCATGTACACTACACAATAGCTGTAAGAAAATGAAATCACATACACAAGAATATTGCATAAACAAGATAAAAACGAAAACCAATCTTCCATAGAACAATAGCTCACCAAGAGAGATATACAAATAGGAGTGCATGAGTAACTCTCCCAAGAAAGGCAGTCAGAGAGCCAGTAATAGAAGAGTAACTCCCATACCAAAAATCGTTGGTCAAGGGAGTTACTTCATATTCATCCGATCAAAATGTAACTCCAAGTACACCTAAACAAGCTTATCCACGAAAGTAGGAAAACTCCAAGTGAGGGGAAAAAGCCCATAATAAATAAATATGGGAAAAAAGAAAACCCGTACGCTAACATGATCACTTTGCATTGTTTGGTGACATGTATCTCTGATTGTTTATACCTTGTTTCACACATCCAAAGAATTGGTGAGGATGATTATCTTCCTTTAACCCAAGCTTCTCTACCAAATCTTGGGAAATTGGATTTGCTTGAGAATAAGAGTTAAAAAGTGCATCAAACTTTGCCCTTTTCATTTGTACTTTTATATGAAGAATTCGGTTAATTCATCCTTGCCTTGAGTAGTGCTACTTAAGAATACCTTTCAATGAAGTGCAATTTATTCTTTCATCCACATCTAAACTATTCTCAATCTCTCTACCCTCTACCATGGCTGTCATGGCCTTCTTGGACTAAACTTTCTTTTGTTTATTGAGATGCAATTCGAGATACCTGTTGTGCATCAAAATGTGTATCTACATCACACCAATTGCAATGTTTCTTAGCATATTTCCAAATAGAAGTGGCAGTTTTCTTACCTTGCCTATTACTTTTCCCTTTGCCTATTTTCCAAGTCCCTTCTTTCTATCCATCATAATGTAATGGGATTGGGTGCATGCTTCATCAAATGTTCACCTTGGTCATTAAAACTTCCCTTTGTATGTTGCTGAAAAGACTTCCACTGCACTTGGCTTGGTCAAGTATCGAATCCCATTTTGATTGCTTTCCTCTTGAATTCAGTGCTACACGCTTGCATGCTTTGTCCCTACTTTCACATATAGAAGTGTCATTTGATGGAATGCTATTTCTCATAACAAATAGGATACAACTGAGAATTGATTAGGTTTGATCTCAACCCACTTAACTATATCTTGAGTAATCAATCCCATTTGGATTGCTTGCATCCTGATTTTGGGGTATACTATTGCATGCTTTGTTCCTCCCTAATATTGCTTGTAAAACCATTATTTGATGGATTGCTCTTCCACATAACAAATAGGATAGAACTGAGATTTGATTAGTTTCTTGAAATCAACCCACTTAACTATGTTTGAGTATCCAATCGCATTTGGATTTCTTGCATCCTGATTTTGGTGGTAAACTCTTGCATCAGCATGCTTTGCTTCTCCCTACCATTGCTTGTAAGACTTCCATTTGATGGAATGCTCTTCCTCATAACAAATAGGATAGATCAGAGATTTGATTAGTTTCTTGAAACCAAACTATCTCTTGAGTATCCAATCCCATTTGGATTGCTTTTCTCCCAATTTCGGTGGTATAATCTTGCACACTTTGCCGGTCCCCACATTGCCTTCAAATTACCATTTGATTGAATGCTCTTCTCGATAACAAATAGGATAGAATTGAGATTTGATTAGCTTCTTCAAATCGACCCACTTAACAATCTCTTAAGAGTATCCATTTCTGTTTGGATTGCTTTCCTTCCAAATCTGGTTATATACTCTTGCATGCTTTGTCGCTGGCTTTTCTTCTAAAACTGCCATTTGACGTAATGCACTTCTTCATAACAAATAGAATAGAATGGAGATTTGATAGCTTGTTGAAATCAACCCACTTAACTATAGGGGTTAGTTGTTAGTTGATTTGTTCCGAATTTACATTCATCTTAATCTTTTTTCTACTGCTTGGTATTGTGCCACTGCCTGTGTAATAAGTTAATGATGTATTTGAGTCATAATGCATTTAATAAGGCACATTAAACTTTAGTATTATTTGCAATGTAATAAATGTATGTGTAATAACTCAAAAATCCATGGGATGAAATGGTCGTGCCATTGAATGACGTGACATAATCCTTGATATTAACACCCTTGATGGGCTAGTTATGGGGCCACTTACTCTCCTATTTTTAGTCATTTAGTTAGAGTCAATTACGGTTAGACAAAATTGATGGCTTAGTTAAGGATGAACTCACATCTACATAGTGATTGAGTTTGATTGATTAGTTCAACTGTGTGAGTCATGAGTTAATGTACCAATCAAATGAGTTGATTGAAAGATGGGTCTTGAATTGCTTGTGTCAAGTGTCTAGTTGATTGTATGAGATGTAATGGTAACTCCAAAGTTGTGAAAGACAATCTTCATGATATGAGTTATATTTAAGCATGAGTGCTAATATACAAAGTTAGTTGTTGGATGAATGAATATAGTGCAGGTTGTTGGAATTTATTACAACAATCATTTGTTTTGCAGGTTATGAGTATTTTTCAGTGCTAAAGTTAGTATTTTCTTTTTCTTCTTCTACTATTCTCCTATTTTTTTTGGAATAGATTATACCACTTGCATGGTGTTTTAGAGGTGTTACTGTGTTTTGCAAACTTGCTGCCACATTCAAAGCCAACTTTGTGCACTATGGTTTTGATAATTTAGCATGAAAATCCACCCTAGTATTAGACTCGAGAGCAAGGGGACAAGATTTGGACTTGTCTTTGTAACTCACCTTTGCCACCAATATTAGTGACTATATCATAAGACGGTACAATTTAACTACAAAGTGGATCATTCAAGGGACAAATATTCTTATCGGTTACAAGCACAGGAGTACTAAGAGGTGCCACCATAGAGGGGGAAGGAGAACAATCACTACAAAGAACAAGAACACAATTTAACACAAGCAGAATTTGCACTACCTTCTTATTCAATCATATTCATAATCTCAACAAATTAATACAAAATTTCCATAACATAATTCTTGAGAGTTTGAATAGATGCATCATTAGTTTTTCATCTACTTCAAAATCATATCACAATCATACATAGCTTGCACATTTTATTTCAAAGAAGATGTTTCATTTAAATTGCAAGAATCCATATTGCTACAAAAATAAGTATGCTAAGTAAACACGCAACCTAAATTTTAAAACAAAATGCAACTAGGGTTTGTAAAGAAATAAATCAAGCACAATCACAAACCCTGAACAAATCACAACTAGAAACAAACAAGAGTTTACGCTAATGAGAAATCTCAATAAGGGAAGACTAAAAGGAAGCCCCAAAAATTAGATCCAATATAGACACATTATAACCCTATGAAGTGTGAGAGGGTATGAAAATGATTCCATAGATTCAAAAAACATAGAAGAGAGAAAATAAGAACAAGAATATAACCTGGCCACACAAAGAAGAATATAGTCATAAAGGAAACAAGAGATGTCGCAAGTGTCATGAACATAAGAAAAAAACATTGATAAGAGCCTAATGTGAACTAGTGTTCCATATGTAAAAAAACACACTAATAGCATGGTAAATAGTAGGCATTTACAAAAGTTGGGTGTCTACAACCACAATTATTATAAGATACGATAGCTTAACTAGGATGCCTCTTGGCACCATTACCTTACCTATCACAGTCAGTACTACAACTATGGTAGCTAGTTTCATGCATTTTTGGATAATGGGACATATGACATATTATTCAAATGACCTTAGCATAATCAAATGAGAGCAACCCCATCAATACGTTGTGTGTATTTAATTTTTTTTCCATGATAATAAAGTAATTACTATTCAAGGCACTGTGAACCTCCCACACAAGTGCAACATGAGGTGTTAGCTAAAGAGCTACCGAATAATATAATAATACGACCTCTGTGACGTGCACCTTAAAGTATAAGTACCAACTCATTTATAGACCATAATCATATTATCGTAGCCTTCTACACCTATTTGAAATAAAGTACCTACCATGTCACAACCCATTTTCTTGACGTAGCTCAAAAAAATACTTTTACTTATAAAATAAATGTTGAATTGTTTTAATCTATCAAATGAATGCCTTTTTAATGTATTTATAGCTTTAGTTGATTTTATGGATTGTCGTTTTATTGTGTATTTAATTACAAATGTGATTTATATTTCTTGCACAAATTAGTTAAATGTAGTGGCATTTATTGTATCTTGCTAGTTACATTATATTGCAGATTTATGAATGCAACAAGGACATATATTATATCTTGCAATTATATATCATTCATTGCTTATCATTATTGTATGACTCAGTGAACTACTATATCTTTCTGAGGTGCATGTAAGACAAGTTTCTCCTCATAGTGGCGATGCCCAAAGGGAAAACATCATCTGGGAGAGAATGTAAGATGGTACTCAGGTAGGTAGCAAGAGTGAACAAGGACCTTGCACACATCACCTATCTTCAGTCTTATGTTTATTATTATAGTAGTAACGTGCAGTAGTGGCTTTTGTGCTCACCCCTTTACTATATAACACCTTTATCTATGTATTGTGTGATTGTGATGATGTGTTGCGTGGTGTTGGTTTCAAATCTTTTTTATAGTAGTGACTTTTACTCATTTCAACACTAACCTCATAGTGGTGGTTGACCTCCTTTAGCTAGCTGATTAAGTGTTATTGTTAAGGGGTCCCTGGGGTATAATGTTTAGGCTATAATAGCTTCTGACCATTCGAAATTATAATTATAACCACTTAAGCTACTCTAAGTAGCATTGTAACAGCTTAGGCTACCTCAAGTGGTAATGGTATAACACCTTAAGGCTTTTGAATAAGATAATGGAAGGACACTAAAGAGACTTTAAGAGAGGGAATGATTAACACCCTCGGGTTTGATCTTGACAGTGTTATTGTTAGGATTTTCCATGAAAAAATACCATTAGGGCATCCTTAAACCCATGACAGTGGGGATTTATCACCAATTTATGATCATAAATTTGGATCAAGAAGATCATCCAATTCAGTCGGTAAGACAATCAATTATCAAACAGGGGAATTTGTGACACCATGTCTTAGAAAAGAGCTAGTTTCTATTGTATGTGCTTAAAAAACATATGGTTGGCATTAAACATACCTTTAGAGTATATATTTGGATTTCTCTTGCAAATTTATGCAATTTAAAAAAAATTGGCATGTGATTTTTAAGTTCGTATGCAAACATTATGGCCTTTAGAAGTTATATTACCTTTCATGGTTATGAAACCATCGATCTACATATAGCGGCAGTTTCAAAACCACCATAGTGGTTCCAACCTGTATATAACAATGATTTTACAACCACCATGGCAGTTTCAGCCTGTATATAATGGTGGTTTCCCAACCTCCCCAAAAGTTGAAGGGACATGAAGGCATTTTAGCTTTAGTTTCCAACTCTTTGGCTTCTTTTACGAGCCTAAGGGGCGTTCTTATAAATATATATGAACCATTAGAGTTCATTTAAGTAATTCGTTGATTCAATTCTCATTCATTGATGCATTCACTTAGTGTGGAGTGTAAGGAAAATATTGTTAAGAGATGTGTAGTTGATAGTAGAGGAAGAAAAATGCGTGAATGGGAGCTTTGTGAAGTGTAGAGAAGGCAGTCAAGTGCAAGGAAGCTTTGATACGAAGACTGCATGACTTGAGATGGCTAAGTTCATTATTCTCTCTTGATAAAGAATCAAGTCATCCCCTAAAGAGTGTAGAGGTCATTACAAGTATAGGATCCATTGAGGAGTTAGTGTCCTTATAAGCCCAAGAAGTTAAAAGCTTATAAACTACAGAACATAGTTGAGACAAGGAAACATAACTTCACTCTTGCTGGAGTTCTCTCACATTGAGTTTCTCCAGGGTATATTTTGTGTTATTTATTTTGGTTGATGTTTTTGTTTCCTTTTTTTTTACATGTTTTAATACCTTGCAATTAATCTACTACAACAAACATTTAAGAGAGCTCAAGACTCATCTATCACAAGAATAATACTTGATCATAAAGGTTAAATAACTTCACATTAGTATTGCACTTCTATACAAGCATATTGAGATGCAGTCGTGTATGGAGTAATAGCATGTTTTGTATGTGAAGGGTAGTATGAAATGTATCACGTTGGAATTACACGTGAAGGGTTGCATATTTTATTGTACAATCAATATGATAGTCAAAGGGCTAGAATATGTCTTGTTACAACCTTTTGCAGTATTTTTCTATGGCATATAACTTGAAGACAACCCCTTGTCTTCAAAGAATTCGTGTTTGTGAAGATTATTGTGGAATATCCACCTAGTTTATGGATCAATTTAAGGCATGTCCTTGCCATATTTATGGTAGAATTAGTGGGAGAGTTTCCCAAAATCTAGAGCATGACTAACACTTCCAGGGGGAAAATAATATAGGGGAAAATATATTTGTTTGGGCCCATTCCATATCAATAACAGCAAACAAAGATATTGTTGCCTTGGAAAGGAGAAATTGAGAGGAGGAATGTTTTCTTTTGATTTTTTCCTTTTATGGAGTTTGAGGGCGAAGGCCTATTTCTAGGGGAAGGGAGTGGAGCTTATGGAAAAATCTATAGTGCTCATCTTAGAACTTTATTTTCATCAATTTTGTACAACCATGTTTCTTCTTGCTTCTAAATGTACTCACTCTTTAATTTTTGGAAGAGATCGATGGTTTCTCTTTTTTCCTAGTTTCACAAATCGTTTTGGTTAGGGTTTGATTGGATGTCAGCTCATGTTTTATTTTTCCTTTCACTATGTTGATTGTGAAAAGGATAGATGCCATGTAAAATCTTTGCAATCTCAATGAAATAATGGTAGGGCTAATAAACTTTTAAACCCACCTATAAGTGGTGTGGTAGCCAAATTTATTGATCCTTCCAAATTAGCAGTTCAAATGGTTGCCTTATTTGATTGTTCCTACTCTAATAACATTGGACTCCATAGATCAGCCATGCCTACATTCTGAAAAGGGATATTTTGTTTAAGTTATGGTTGGCTATAAGAATATGAAAGTTTTATATCCAGCGCGTACTCATGCCCTGCAATGCATGGTCTAGTTTTAACTTCTTAGATTGCTTGATTGTGTTTTAAGGATGTTATGTGCCATGTATTCCTCCTTTTTGGAATGTGTAGGAGATTTGTAAAGTTTTTTTGCATGGGATTATATGTATGTAGGTGCTCTTGTTTATTATATCCTTGAATAGTCTTAAATTTTGTTTCATTTGGTTTAACCTTACTCTGCCAAGATGTGTCTTATTACTAAACTTGTACACATTAGAGGCCATGCATGGACTGGGAGGATTAACAAGGTAAGTTAAATGAAGGCCTGATTTGTCTTGTTTTTTGTGTTTCACTATTGAATGCATTTGTTTATGTATATATTGTAATTAGTGTAAAAAGATAAGATATGTTGGGTTCAATGGAGGAAACTCACATGTATTTAGAGATGTTTTATTGCTAGATTTAAGTACTAGAGTACTTGTATAATGAATGTGGTTGGTTGTTCTTTTGTGGTGATTAATCCCATCTATTATGGGGACAATTTTTACCTTCCTTGGCATTCACCTTGGTAATTCGTTTATAAACTTTGATAGGATTGTAAGTCAAAATCTCTCTCTTGAATATAAACACATCGATTGCATACCTTTAGAGTTATAGACTGATATCAATAGACTGCATACTCACATTTCATATTTTTAATCTATTTTGGATGCTCTCTTGAGCTCATGGATTAGGGATAGGGGTTGGTTGATTTTTTCCTTATACTGTTGTATACTTGGAACATGTTGGCACTTGAACATTCAGGCAATACACGTAATAAGTTTTTTCTACTTGTGCCTATTGTCACCCCTATGAAGTCATCATAGGAAACTTAGATTTTAGATTGTGTAGTCCAGATGAGATTAGTGTCGAAGTTGTAGGCATATCATACAAGAGATATACATGTGTACATGCCTTAGTAGAGCAAACATGACCACCCATATATGCCTTGCTGGGTACCTTGTTAGTGATTACTACTAGAATGAACTTGGTGATGTAAATAGGGTTGGGGTATGAGTTTATACCATGATGTACAACTGAGAGTTGTGTTGCATTTGGGAATTTAAGTACAATAAGGATGCACTATGCCAAACCTTAGGAAGCTTGAAATAGCTGGCTTGAACATTAACGTAAGGTTTGCGATATTAGGCAAAAGTATAATGAAATTATTTAGATCTTGAATGATATTTATCTCCTAATTTGCATGTTGTTTTCTTAACTGAAACACTTGATTTGTGTTGATAATGTTTTTTACTAAGTGGTAGTACAATTGTACTAGCACTAATGGAAGTGTAATGGGTACGTTGACAAAGATAGTATGAACCTTGTTCCCATTGACTTCCCCAGCATTCTCATAACACTTCCACAAAACTTACATAGTATAATGTATGGAATTGGTTGTGACAAGGCTAAGAT
Organism: Torreya grandis; assembly: GCA_037957365.1. Taxonomy (NCBI): domain Eukaryota; kingdom Viridiplantae; phylum Streptophyta; class Pinopsida; order Cupressales; family Taxaceae; genus Torreya; species Torreya grandis. The sequence continues at coordinate 7,778,763 of JARHVA010000082.1, read as the reverse complement.
AGTTGTGCTAGATGAACAAAGGACGTTGCCTTACTATGGTTAAGTGTCCCCCAAACCCTTGCAGTAAGGGAACATAGTGTTATGAGATTGTTATCAAACTCTTAAGTCTTTGGCCAGATCAATGAATGTAGCGATAATTTGTTCATTCATCGTAAAACCTAGTTCACTTGTGTGTAGATAGTGAGAGTCCTCAGAGTCCTACTTGACTTAACAATTTATGTTAGTGACATATACCCTATTGCACATGATTCTCCAATGATATTTATAGTTGGCTCCTTCCATTTGCTACCCTTATTAAAAGGTGGTGTCACTCTGAATTATGTAGGTGTGTGAGGGAACCATTGCGACTGTATGAGTGGAGGCAAATTGACTCGATGATGCTTTGCCTCTCTTGTTTCAAGTTTCTCGAGGAAGATGAATACCTGGGAGCTTTGGTATTTTGTACTCATGTTGATTATATTTCAAATTTATAGTTGATTATACTTCTCTTTGTACATGTAATGTACTTTGTATTGAACCAACAAGATAGTTTTAATGTTGCATGTTATGAGCAGCTGCTATACATGAGCTAGTGGGGTTGGCTTGTTCCCCACATGTACTTTTATTGACGGATTACATGTACTATGTTATATATATTGATTATTAATGGATTTAACTTATGTTTTTGTATTGAACCAACAAGATAGTTCTAATGTTGCATGTTATGAGCAGCTGCTATACATGAGCTAGTGGGGTTGGCTTGTTCCCCACATGTACTCTTATTGATAGATTACATGTATTATGTTTTATATATTGATTATTTATGGATTTAATTTCATATATATTGATGTTTATATGTTTTAAACAATTGCTTAATAATTGTACTAAAAGATGTATTATGATTTATACTAGATGATTTAATTCTAGTGTAGACAATCTCTGTAATTAAACATGTGACTAGTAGTTACTTTTTTAATTTCCTTTTCCTTTCAATTATGGTTCATAAAGATCAAGGGCATTGAAATGGCAAGTCGATGCTTGGGATTTTCCCACTTGGTTAGATAAAACATTGTTAACAAAACATTTTCATGCTTTTCGAAAACTGTCTAAATGCGTTGTTACATCACGGTATCAAAGCATGGCTTTAACACTAGGCAATTTTTGGCATATTATAGTTCTAACACAATATTATATTTGCATACCTAGGATTACTATGGTTTTAACTATGGGTAATGGAATCAGAGGTAATGATAACCTTGAGGAGAATTAAAACGAGAGACTTTATCAGACTTTGGTGATGCCTATAGAAACTTATAATTACACGACCCACCTATAACAAGTTTTGGGGAAAAACAACAATGTGGGAAACAAAGAGGATGGTCATGGGGATGGAGAGGAGAACTATAACGAAAAATAATAATAACCAAAATGGGGATCATAGTGAGAATCAAAATGATGATCAAAATGGTGATGGTAGAAGACTTTAGGATCAAAGAGGTCATAAGAACCTTGATGGTCAGGGGGCTAAACATGTTTAGTTTGAGATGGAATTGGCTAGGGACTTGAAATGTTGAACTCCAAATTTTAACAAAACTTTAAACATTTAACTCCAACTTTTGACAAAACTTTAAACATTTAACTCCAACTTTTGACAAAATTTTAAACGTTTAACTCCAAATTTTGACAAAACTTTAAACGTTTAACTCCAAATTTAGACAAAATTTAAAACATTTAAGTCCAAATTTTGACAAAACTATCTTTGGCAATAGAGTAGAAGCTTGGCTTGTTGAAAGGGAGAAATGTTTTTAGCTTCATAGTTTTCTTGAGGAAACCTAGTCAATTTGGGGAGCTTACCAATTTTTTAGTGAGGCCTCCTCTTGGTGGAGCAATAAAAAGATAGGGATGGGAGTGATTCAAGCTAATAACACATGGGATCTATATGTTACCCTATTCAGACAGAGGTGGCTTTCCTAGTTATATTTTGATAGGAAGATGATTGAGTTCTAGAATCTCCTTTAGAGAGATTTATCAGTGACCAAGTATTGGGAACAATTCGCTTAGATCTTTAAATATGTGAAAAAATATTATGTGGATGAGTTTTTCTACATTAGTAAGTTCATCCTAGGATTTAATCCCTATATTGGGGTACTTGTGGACAACCATGGACCTACTACAATGGATCAAGTGTTTGAAAATTCCATCAAACAGGGGCAAAAGCTCCATGCGTTTGTAGTTGTGAGGAAGAGAAACAAGGAGAAGAGTAAATTCTCATAACCTATTCAGGGAACCCTCTCTTTCAAAAAGAAACTTGGGAATAAGGGATGGTAATTTAAGAATAATCATGGTGTTAATATTTTTAGATCAGGGAATACTTTGAACTTCTAAAAACGAGACAATTAGTTGAAATGCCAATGGGAACAATAGAGGGAAACAAACTAAGGAGTGGGGACCTCCTAGAGGATGTTATTGTTAGGGTGTGGAGCTAAAAGCTTCAATTGTTTGCAGACACGAAGAAGAGGATGCTGAATAACCAGAAGAACCGGCGTCGGCAGTATAACCGACGTCGGTCACAGACAGTGGAGAAGGAAATCGGCGACGGCAGGGAGTCGGCCGACGTCGGCAGCACCAGGCAAGCAGGGACCGGCGTCGGTCGCCTGTGCGTTTCAGAACTGCTGTTGACGAACAGTCAGTTAAGTGAAGCGAGTGTTTGCATGTCAAATGACTAATTATAGTCACGAGCTGCGTGTCTAATTATTGTAGTTAGATTTCTATTTTTGTAACCATGGGATTCTATTTAAAGACCCATGAGACATGTATTGTAATGATCAAGAAGGCAAGTAAAAGCATTGAGGCAAGCAAAGTCAAGGAGATCTACAGGTGTAAGGTCAAAGAGATCAGCTGAAGCATTCAAGGAGGGATAATAACTCAGGCTATAGAGTTGTGTTGAGCAAGAGAGAGAGGGAAGAAGGTCTTGAGGTGTGGCAAGCCTTTGAGGTGGAGGAAGAAGTGGCATCTTCCTTATTGTATTTTCTTCTAGTAATATCTAATACAATAGTGTGTATTGTCTCTCAAATTCTTTGCTGTCTCAAGTTTTTATTTACTTTATCATTCTGGTATAATTCCGTGTTTAATTGCTTATAAGAAAGTAATCAATTGTGCTTCCGTTGGATAAGGGGTCACCTAACAGTTATGTCTATGGTGGCAAGTATTATGCCAAAAAGTTTCCTTGCAAAGGTAAAAATACCAACATTAGGTGTCCTCCATTGCCTACATAACAAAAATCCTTCCAAAACATAATTCATGTGGCAATGAAAAATTGTAATGCTGACCATCAAATCATGCTTTTCAAAGGCATCAAGTTCACTTTATTGTAAACTAGCAACTATTATGATTGACATAGGAGCAATGGAATGCTTTGTGGCTCCTAAAATTTTGAACAAGATTTTGATGGAACCCATTTATATGGCTAAGATCTGGATAGTGAATTATGGTAATTGAGATGAGAAAAACGTAGAATAGCATTTGCTTGAAGACGAGTAAGTGCTACTAGGATTTTCCATTGCAGTGAACCTATTTTTAACTATGTTGGGTTTTTATGTTGTAATACTTAATGTGAACTAGCTATGGTAGCATATGGTGAAGGTTGATTGCTTCACCAAAACAGTGACATGCCTAGATGACCTAGGGAACTCAGTTAGTGTTTAAGGGGTTAAGAGACCAATTAGCTTGTGGCAAATTTCAGTCGTGAAACTTAATAAAGCACGCAAGAAAGGGTGCATCTATATTTAGTGCACATAGATGATATATGAGATTCTAAGGAGACTACCTTTGAAGACTACTATTTTTGCATGAGTATTAGGATGTATTTTTAAATGATTTCCCTAAACTTCCTTTGAAAATGGAGTATGACTTCTCGATTGACATTGTATTTGGATTGAAGCCTAAGTCTAAGGATCCTTACAAAATGATGATCATATAACTTGAGTTCAAAGCACAACTGCACGAGTGATTTCTAAGGGGTTTATTTGTCCTAGCATGTCATTATGTAGTACACTTATGGTGTTTTTCGAGAAGGATGGAATCCTTTGACACTATTAATTATCAAAAAATATGGTGTCATCAAAAAATGACATTCGTTGCCTCACATCGATGATCTCTTCTATCAATGTGCAAGGAAGCTATATTGTCAAATATATATTTGAGGTTATGATGTAGAGCTTTTATCAACTTGCACTTCTCCTTACACTTTTCTTGCAATCTTTCCAATCTTGCTTGACCAACACTAGGCCTATCTTGTATAAATGGACCAAAACTCAAATTTTTGTTTGTCAAAGTTTCTAAACACAAAAAACATTTAAATACCTTATTTCGAGCCATCTCAATCCCCTTCCATCACTCATCACCCTGCATTTCACATAATGGTCCACTTCTTGTCTTCTAAGCCTACTAGCCTATTTTTGAGTAAATCTCTTTGTTGGGAGCAGTTGATAACTTTTCTTAGGAAACCAAATACATTTCCAAGGACCTTTTTGGGCCATGCAACTCATACATCTCCTTCTTGACTCAACTACTTGGGATTCGCCTACTTCCTTCACAACACCCTTTCTCAATTAGCCCTCTAAATGCACAAAGCTTCAAGGTTTGACCAATATGTAAATTCTTTGACCAAACCAAAATTATATTTGACCACCCATTTGGCCAATCTTGCTTTCTACTCAATTTTGTACCTTAACTCTTCACCTAAGTCCAACTTCCTTCTTTAGGCCTACCCAATTAGGTCTCTTCTAGCCCAAATGCAACTCACACCTTCAAAATCCGTACATGTCAAATAGAGTAAGATTATAAAATTTTACCTTTTTTTGATGGTGGAAACTCTTAGAAACCATAAAACCGTAATCTTAGGGTTTCTTACCTCATGCAGAGGTCCAAAAGCCTTATAAATTCTCTTTCTTGAGTTGTTTAGGGTTTCAAAACACCAAATTACCTTTGTTAAGTTTGTATTGACCCCTTCTACCTTCCCAACTAAGTTTCTTACCTTGATCAATTCATCCAATGCTTAAAAACACCCAAATACAGTGGACTGTTTCTTTAGTATTGACTGTGCCTTGTTTCCATGTTCTAATCTCCACAAATAACTTTCAAAACCACCTAGATTATTTTACTAGGGTTTTGTTGGCCATTTTTGGCCCACATATAGAGCTCTTGCATGGTTTGATGAAGTAGTGGATCAAAGGCTTAGAGATGGATAAAACATTTGCAAATAGAGAGGATCTAGCAGTAGTGTTCAAGGATAAGCTTACAACCTAGAAGCTAAGTGCAAAATATTTTATTCAACAAAGTCTTTGTTCATTCTTTCGGACTTTGCGGGGACTAAGTGTTTCTTTTCCTTTCAGGGCCTTTTTTTTTGGCTAAGTGTTGAGTGTTGCATTCTTTTGGACAAGTTGTTCGAGACAAGGTTTCTGAAGGGATAATTCTTTCGGATAAAATGTCTGAAGCAAAAGGCAAAGACCATTTCCTTCAAAAAATTGTCTGGGACAATTTTCCTGAAGGGCAACTCTTCAATAAAATGGTCATTTTCAAAATTCTTGAAGGAATTCTTCAAAAAAGTGCCCCAAACAATTTCCTTGAAAGGTTCTTTTCTTGAGAATGGCCCAGTTAAAAGTTCTGAAGGAATTGGTCTTTTCAAAAGTTCTGAAGGTTTCTTTCCCTTCGGGGAAAGGCTTTTCAAGGTTTTCGAAAGACCATTTCAAGAAAGCCGAAGGGTTCTTTGCAAAAAATTCTGAAGGGACTTTTTCAAAATTCTGAAAGGTTCTTTCCTTTCAGAAAAGGTTCATTGCAAAAACTCCGAAGGGCAGTTCTCGAAAAAAGGGGTCACTTTCAAGAAGGCCGAAGGGTACCTTCCCTTTCGAAAAGGGCATTTCAAGTGAAAAACATGGCACTTTACAAGAAATCCGATGGTCCATTGTCGAAGAAAATTGTTCAAGGCCAAAGAAAAGGAATGAATTCTTTCGAGAAAATTGTCTATGAGCAAATAGTCCGAAGAAGTGGCTGAAAACAAAAGTTCGAAGGAATTAATGATGGGCCTGTAAACGTCAAGTTTGAGCCCCTGCAAGTAGCCGTTGCCTTTGGTCAAGTTTTCAAAAGGTTCATCAAGATTTCCATGAGCTTGACACTTGTCAAGATCTAGCAAAGAGATTAATGGACGAAAAAATGCCAAGTTTTCACAAAGATCCTAGTGGGATTTTGACAACCAATTAACAAAAAAGGACGAGGAATTATCTGTGAGCAAATAGTCCGAAGAAGTGGCCAAAAATAAAAGTCCGAAGGAATTAATGACGGGCTCGCAAACGTCAAATTTGAGCCTCTGCAAGTAGCCGTTGCTTTTGGTCAAGTTTTCAAGAGGTTCATCAAGATTGCCACGAGCTTGACACTTGTCAGGATCTAGCAAGGAGATCAACGGATGAGAAAATGTCAAATTTTCAAAAGGATCCTAGTGGGATTTTGACAACCAATCAGCAGAAAAGGACGAGGATTTCTCCTTTCAACTCTGATGATGTGGTCTACAGCTCGCAATCAAAACATGTAAAGTGGTCAAACTAAGAATAGATGCGTCCAGGTGGAGCAACAGACATGCAAAGTGAAGAAGCATGCCAAGTTTTAAATGCAAAAGATCTAATCATTTACACTTAGTGGGAACATGCAACTACTCGTGACATGGCTCTCTTAGCTCCAATCAAGGGAACTTGATGCACGAGGGGCTCGAGGAGATTTGCGGTGATCTTGGATGGCTCATCTCATGGTCAAGGCAGTTGCAAGGACATAGCGGTGGTTGCAACCATTTATGACCCCTATCTCCATTTTCTCATGCAAGCCCCCTCTTCTTTCATTCCTTTTTGCTATATATAGAGGCTTTTGAGCCTAAACAAAGAACCCTCGACTAGTGATAGAGTTACTATATCAAAATCACCTTGTAAACACTCTCTTAAAGCAATAAGATAAACTTTTCTAATTTTGGTTTGAAGTTAAGTGTGCATTATTGGAGTTTAATTTGCAGATGTATGTCCCTTTCATCATTTGTAGATTCTCTATGTATCTTGCTTTAACTCTTTTGGTTCCTTGCAGATTGTGTGAAGTGTTAGACATTGGTGCTTTTCTTGAAGTGTCACAAGTTATAATATCTCTCTTGCAGACCTATTCCTTCCTGCCCTTCAAAGTGCATCCTCCCCTTTGACCTCCACACAATTACTCATGCTTGCGGCTTTGAAATCGGATCAGCTAGATTGTGTCTTGTTTAAGTTCAGTAGTAGTCATTAAGGATCCCACTCTGAATGTGGATCACTCTCTATTTGGTGCATCACCTTGTTGGGAGATAAACCGGAAGCACACAATTTGATTACCAAACCAAGCAACTTAATATGCGGAAATTAACCAGATTCACCAAGTAACTAGAATTCAGAATAACACATGATATGAGAGACAATACACAAATTGTATTAACACTTTATACAGAAAAGAATACAATAAAGAAGATGCCACTTCTTCTCCACCACCTTACAGAGGTTTCCCACACCTCAAGTGAACAGTAATTCTCCTCCCCAAAGCTCTCTCTCTCACAGGTCTCAACACCCAACTCAAATACAGAGTTGGTGTTCACCTCCCGTGCTCCACGCACTCCACAAGCACTCCACGTGCTCCACAAGTACTCAAGGTACTTCAAGTAGATCTCCCATGAATCTGCAACAACCTGCAATTCAACAAACCATACTTATGGAAGGAACTCCCTTGCCTTCCTCTTGCTCTATCCGAGTACATACCTGTACTCCAAGTAGATCCTACCTGATACTGCTCCCTGTTGTGTTGCTGTCTATATGACCTTGCACACCTGCAAATCAAACAACGGTTCTGCTCACCTGTGAACCTCGACCTTGCACACACATACACCTGCAGATCAACGATCTTACTTACCATGTAGATCTCCTATATAGGCCATGCAACTGTGACCGAGATCCTACACTCCTGAAGAACCCAGCTGGCTCTCCAATCCAGCACCAACACACCTGGTACTGAGGCACTAGGAGGAACGCACCATTGCTCTACCTCACACACAGAAGGAGCTTATAATTATGCTCTCTTACTCCCTAGCACACTTTTCCAATACAACCATGAGTCTATTATATAGATCTCATCCAAACAATGATTAGACATCTAATTACCATAATTAGATCCGCAGCTATGAGTCTAAAATTAGCACTCATCATGCAAACACTTGGTTCGTTAGCTAACTGCCCGTAATTAGCTCGCAGTCGAACCACACAGGCGACCGACGTCGGTCCCTGTCTGCCTGGAGGTGACCGACGTCGGCCGATATATGACCGACGTCGGCCGATATATGACCGACGTCGGTTGCTTCTCTATGCTCTCCCGCCGACGTCGGCTGATCAGACCGACCCCAACTTCTCTGCAACTCAGCAACCTTCAGCAACCTCCTCTCCTGTTTGCATCAGTGAAGCTTTTAGCTCCACAATCCTAACACACCTCCCTTAGCTTAGATTTCCTTTTTATGTTATCCTCCTATCCTTTTTCCTTAGTCAGTAGTAGATTTCAGCGTGGGAAATAAGAGTTGAATTGAAGCATCTGAGGAATTAATCTCATTAAAAAGCCTAGATGTTCAACATCACTACAGGGTACCCACAGTCTGAGGTTGTCCCAACGTTTGTAGCTAGGAGTGAGAGACCCTGAGAAACTCTCCCACAAAGGGTGCAATTCTAGCTTACAACAGTTTCTGGCACACCTCATCCAATTTGCCTTTGGAGGCATGTGTGCAAACACCAATGCCGACTCTAAGTATTCATCAACTGGTATGAGTAGCCCAAGTGCCTAATCATCATTATTTAGTATGTATAATCAACTATCTTGTGATCAACATGTTTATTCTTTACCTCAACATCACACTTATCAAGCTAATAATGTTTGTGTTCCGCCCAAATGGCCCTCAAACAACCTATCAACCCTATTATGGCCTTTGCTCCCCTCTCACTCCTGTATATGACCAAGATTAGTGTCCTTTGCATTCAAACCAGTCTGCTAATTCTCCTTGTCAAGACTATGTTTATCCTGTTACATCCTTGTCAAGATTCAAGCAAGCATTATCAGATTATATTGAGCTGATAAGAGAGATTGGTAGGGGTTTAGAACTTTCTTCAGTCATCCCTATTCATGTTCTAAAAAAAGCAAAGAGTTCTCTTCAGTTGGTCAAGAACAGGTGGTCAGTTTGTGAGGACGAACAATGGGCAGTTTGTGAGAAGGACAATAAGGTGTGGTTGAGAAGCATAGTCCAAAATTTGGAAAGTGTGTTGATATCTTATGAAGATCAACATACTCAGTGCAATCAGTCATATGTGTCCTCTCCTTCCCCTATGCCCATTCCCACTCAAGATTTTAAAACCATCCCACTATGGATCTTCTCCTACACCTTTGACCTTGATTATGTCACGCCCTCTCTTGTGAAACCAACCTCTCCTATACTCGTTCAAAATGAAGAAAAGGTGGTTGTTCCCTACACAATTCCATCATGGAAATCAGTTCATAAAGGCATAGAGAAGAAGGAAGAGGTGTCAGTTGTGGTGACCCAAGACCCAGTTCAAGGGAAGGAGGAGTTAGTGGTTGAATAATATATAAAAAAGGTGTTAGCTTAGCTCAATGAGCTTGCCCTACAAGAGTTCCAAGACTCTTTTTACCTCTCTCAAGAATCAGCAAAGAGACCACTCAAAGTACCTAGTTGGAAAGACACTCTCTTAAGCTATAAACAAAATGAACTTCTTAGCCCTCCCACCATCTCCCTCTTGGAGGAATACCCTGTTCAACAAGGAATAAAGGAGGAGCTTAGAGTCAAATTTGAGCTTGAAGAGGACAATACAAGTGCTTATGATGAGGAGATTATGATAGGCAGTCCACTCCAGAAAAGGGAGGAGAAATCAGGTTTGGACCAGCTATTGTGGTATGGCTTTGACATTGATGAATTAAAGCCTAAAGGCAGTACTGATGCCTTCTGACAGGAACCTAGAACAATAAACATGCTCTGATACCACTTGTCAGGGTCTTGCTCCAACAATAGAGCACATATGATTACTTCTTGTATTAGCAACTAAACACGAAATTTAACCAGAATCAATAAGTAACTAGAAATATGAAACAACACAGGAATATGAGAGACAATACACAATTGTATTAATAATCACTCAGAAGAATATACAATAAAAAAGATGCCACTTCTTCTTCCACCTCAAAGGCTCGCCACACCTCAAAACCTTCTTCCCTCTCTCTCGGTCCCAAAAATCAACTCCAATATAGAATTGATGTTCACCTCTCCAACCAGTCAGTAACACGCTGCCAGTACACCAAGTACACAACCGTACTCCAAGTAGATCTCCTGCTCTCTGCTGCTACCTGCAAATCACTAGACCTTACTCACCATTGTAGATCTCCAAAAAAAGCCATGTTAATCCGCTGACTAAGATCATACAAATACGAAGAACCCTTCTGATTCTCCAAACCAGTACCCACCTTGGTACTATGGCACTAGGAGGAACACACCATTGCTCTCCTCTCTCAGAAGGAGCTTGTATGCTCTCTTACTCTCTAGTTACAAGTTTACAATACATCCCATGAGTCCATATATAGATCTCATGCTTGTTAGGTTGTGGAGCTAAAAGCTTCATCAGGATGCAAACAGGAGAAATTATGGAGGTTGCAGAAGAGTTGCGGAGTGTCACAGACACCGGCGTTGGTCAGGACAACCGACGACGGCAGGAAGGAGACAGAAGGCAACCGACGTCGGTCATGGATCGGCCAGCGTCGGCACCCCCAGGCAGACAGGGACCGACGTCGGTCGCCTGTGTGGTTTGAGCTGCGAATATATTACGGGCAGTTGGTTGACGAACCAAGTGTTTGCATGTTTAGAGCTATTCTTAGACTAAGAGCTGCGGATTTAATTATTGTACTATTGTCTAATTATTGTTTGGATGAGATCTATATATGGACTCATGATTGTATTGTAAATGTGTGTTAGAAAGCCATAGAGCTTTTAGAGAGAGCTAGTGTAGCTCCTCCTAGTTCAAAGGGGTGCTGAGTGTGTATGATCAGGGAGAGTTGCAAGGTCTGCAAGGTCAAGGAGCTGATCCACCGGGGTACTGGTTGAAGAATCATAAGGACTTGGTGAGGCAAGGACAAGGGTTCTTCAGGGGTGTAGAGATATCTACATGGTGAGTAAGGTCTAGTGATTTGCAGGTAGCAGCAGAGAGCAGGAGATCTACTTGGAGTATGGTTATGTACTTGGTGAACTGGCAGCGTGTTACTGACTGGTTGGATAGGTGAACATCAATTCTATGTTGGAGTTGATTGTTGGGACCGAGAGAGAGAGGGAAGAAGGTCTTGAGGTGTGGCGAACCTTTGAGGTGGAGGAAGAAGTGGCATCTTCCTTATTGTATATTCTTCTGAGTGATTATTAATACAATTGTGTATTGTCTCTCATATTCCTGTGTTGTTTCATATTTCTAGTTACTTATTGATTCTGGTATAATTTCGTGTTTAGTTGCTAATACAAGAAGTAATCACATGTGTTCTAATTGGTAGAGCAAGATCCTGACTCAGTAGGGATTGGAGCATGTTTATTGTTCGTGGTTTCCCTGACACGTGGTATCAGAGCTTTTGGTTGGGTTACTAACAGGTGGTTTCAGATCTGGTAGTGTTTGTTGATTACAGGTTACTCGCAGGGGTTTCTAATTGAGTGGGAGTATAGCAATGGCAGAAGGAAGTAAGCTACGAATGGAGAAACTGAATAGCACGAATGGTCTAATTGATGGAAAGAAAGAGCAGGTAAATAAAGATTGTTGGTTGGTTGTAGATCAACAGGGAGGAGCAGATGTTGTAGGGGATGTTGCACAAGATGTTTTGTATAAAGTGGAATCTTGGTTTACAGATTCTTTTGCCTCTTTCCATGCAGTTCGAAATAGAGCATCTTTTCATGAGTATGTCTTTGGAGACTTTGGAGAGATTTATTTAGGAGCTGGTGAGCCTTGCCAAAGAATTGACAAAGGGGAAGTGAAGCTGAAATTGCAGATGGATGACACACAGTGGTTGAAGGAAGTCATGTAGGTACCAGTCTTGGAGATGAGTCTAATTTCTTCAGAAAATTTGGGTGATGAGAGATGCACTATAACTCTCATAGTAGATACACTTGAATTAGATGGTGGTAAGAAAGTAGGTATCATTTATCTATCTACTTATATTGCTGATTCACCTTCTGTTACAGAGATGTGGCTTTGTAGGCTTGGTTACATATGTAGAAGGAGAATGCAGGTTCTGAAGCGGAAGACAGATGTTTTTGACAAGCTAAAGAATTGGAAAGCCTTGGTGTTCATGGAGGAGATGACGGACAGAGATCAGGTGAAAGAACTGAATTATTCTGAGCAGAGCAAGGTTGATTTGATTAGGACTTTGATCCATGGAGAGCTCGCGGGTAAAAAGTTATCACTCACAGACGAACACAGGTACCGGCATCGGTCAGACAGTAACCGACGTCGGCAACAGGAAGACCGACGTCGGTCATGAAGAAACTGACGTCTGCAGAAAGGATACCGCGTCGGCCAGAGAGACGACGTCGGCAGTCAGGGTCAGTGCAGGGAACCGACATCGGTCGGGAGCAGACTGGGAGATGGCCAAGATCGGTGACTGGAACGGATATTGGGTGGACAACAAGTCTCAAACGCTCATGTGGAGGTCAGGAAGGGTAAGTGAACCTCATATTCGTTGTTCACCTTCTTTATATTGCTTATTGATGGTCGAGAAATAGGAAGATGTGAAGAGGCAATGCAGGTAGAGTCCAGATACAGTGGGAGCTTGGCATGGATGAGGAGTGTGAGTCCTTGGAGAAGAATCAAACAGGTATTTGTTGGTAGAGTTGTCAGCTGGAAGAAAGCACTGAGAGAGATGGATTCCCGTTTTAAAGAAGAGAGTGGATGGATACAAGAGACGGAAGGCCAAGGCATATGGTCTTGAAGAAGCTGCAGGACAGTGGTACAGGTTTTGACAGGTGGATGACTAAGCATGGCTTTAGTCAATGTCAGTGTAACTATTGTGATTTTGTTCTTACCAGGTGGATGATGAGTCGTGACATTATCCAGTTACTGTATGTGGATGGTTTTCTAGCAGGTTTTGTACATATAGGGATTTGCTGAGCTAAAAGGTAAGGTTAGTTCAGAGGTGTCATGAAGAATTTGGAGCAACGAAATTCTTTGGCATAAGAGACATGGAGATTTTATCTCCAGTGGGAGCTGATGTGAAGACGGTGTTGGCGAGGTTCATTACGCAGGATGCAGAATCAGAAAGCACACCAATGGCTGGACAGTTTAAGCTTAGCTTGAAACAGGGTTCGAAATCACATGAGGTCTATTGTAGGCCTGAGTTTTTTCAATTCAGTGGGGGTTGTCGGAAAGTATGGAGCCAATTCGGGGAAAGAGTACTGGAGGGCAGTTCAGTGGGACTAGCAACAGGAATTCTTGTTATGCAGGGTCAAGTTCTTCACTACATGGATATGTAGGTTCGGATGTGGCAGGTTACTTGAATGACATGTATAGCATCACAGGTTGTGTGGTGGTTGGTCTTCAGGATTGATCTTGAAGAGGGATACAAGCCAGGAAACAGATTAGACGGGCTACAGATACAGGTATAGGTGCAACTGTTTATCTCCAAGTGGGAGATTGTTAGGTTGTGGAGCTAAAAGCTTCACCAGGATGCAAACAGGAGAAGTTATGGAGGTTGCAGAAGAGTTGCGGAGTGTCACAGACACTGGCGTCGGTCAGGGCAACCGACGACGGCAGGAAAGAGACAGAAGGCAACCGACGTCGGTCATGGATCGGCCGGCGTCGGCACCCCCAGGCAGACAGGGACCGACGTCGGTCGCCTGTGTGGTTCGAGCTGCGAGTATATTACAAGCAGTTGGTTGACGAACCAAGTGTTTGCATGTTTAGAGCTATTCTTAGACTAAGAGCTGCGAATTTAATTATTGTACTATTGTCTAATTATTTTTTGGATGAGATCTATATATGGACTCATGATTGTATTGTAAATGTGTGCTAGAAAGCCATAGAGCTTTTAGAGAGAGCTAGTGTAGCTCCTCCTAGTTCCAAGGGGTGCTGAGTGTGTATGATCAGGGAGAGTTGCAAGGTCTGCAAGGTCAAGGAGCTGATCCACCGGGGTACTGGTTGAAGAATCATAAGGACTTGGTGAGGCAAGGACAAGGGTTCTTCAGGGGTGTAGAGATATCTACATGGTGAGTAAGGTCTAGTGATTTGTAGGTAGCAGTAGAGAACATGAGATCTACTTGGAGTACGGTTGTGTACTTGGTGAACTGGCAGCGTGTTACTGACTGGTTGGATAGGTGAACATCAATTCTATGTTGGAGTTGATTGTTGGGACCGAGAGAGAGAGGGAAGAAGGTCTTGAGGCGTGGCAAACCTTTGAGGTGGAGGAAGAAGTGGCATCTTCTTTATTGTATATTCTTCTGAGTGATTATTAATACAATTGTGTATTGTCTCTCATATTCCTGTGTTGTTTCATATTTCTAGTTACTTATTGATTCTGGTATAATTCCGTGTTTAGTTGCTAATACAAGAAGTAATCACATGTGTTCTAATTGGTAGAGCAAGATCCTGACTCAGTAGGGATTGGAGCATGTTTATTGTTCGTGGTTTTCCTGACAATGCTTACAATAATTAGACTATCTTAATTACAATAATTAGATGCGCAACTCAAGACTACGACTAGCCTTTAACATGCAAATTAACAGTCCAAAAATAGACTCTCCGAAATCGACATGCAAACTGTATGTTCACATACAGGCTGCTGACGTCGGCTCCTCCATGACCGATGTTGGCCGACTGGTAACCGACGTCGGTTGGTTCTTCGCTGCTATTTGACCGACGTCGGCTGATCAGACCGATGTCATGGACCAACTATTGTGGTATGGCTTTGACATTGATGAATTAGAGCCTAAAGGCAGTACTGATGCCTTCATATTTAAAGAGGTGTGTATTCAAGATGCAACTGAGAGCAAAGAGGAATTTGTTTGGTTCCAAGAGCTTCCATTTGGTGTGGCTGCAAATGAAGATGACCAAGGTGTAGAGATTGACATAGTCAATTACCTAGCTGAACATGTTGGAGAGGTCATGAATGAGCAAGACGATCTAGATGAAGTATGGTAGTAGCTGTACCATGACTTCATGGATCAGGTATAGGTTCTAAACCAGCCTATGCCTCCTCCAGAGTATGAGGATGAACTCACCAATCAGGTTGAAGAAGTTGACCAATCTTAAGATGAATTGTCCATTGAAAGTAATACTGATGTCTTCAAGAATGAGGAGGAATGGTTAGATCCAGAGCCACAAAAATATGACATGTTGGGCCTTAGGTGGATTGATGAACTACCATATGGCTCCTTTCAAAGCAAACAAATCAAATATGGAGTTGAAGTTGGTATTGTCTCGGATGATCAAGAGGAAGCTTCCTTTTGGGATGACTTAGAGCTTTTTTGCTTAAGTCTAGATAGTAAACCAAGCACCAATTCAAATGAGCCATCACATGTGCTTAATTTAGAGCACAAAATTGAGCCATCAAATGAGAAGATTGCAAAAGACCCTACAATCCAACATGATCCAAGTTTGGAGGACATGAACCAGTATGTCTACATCAGAGACATGTTTGTTCCATTCTTTCCATTATAGAGCACATCAAAAGGATTGACCATAACGCTGCTTGGTTCACCAATTCTAGTACCTCCAAAGTAAGTTATTTTTCATCTTGGATTGTTACAAGTGAATAATACTCATAGTTTCCCATTTGATCTAGGAGAGAGATATTTATAAATTATAAGCTTGTATATATTAGGATAGATTTCATGTTTTCCTCCAAGTGCCTTGTGCACATTTTATTTCTGCCCTGTTTTTTCTTTCCCAAGTGCCTTGGACACTTTGTTTTGTGTTGTCCTTGTTGCTTCAAGAGGAAGTTCCAGAAAGGGTCAACCTTGTATCTAGTTTCAGACCAACTCAGTTGCAGAGGCTAATGAATCCATGCACAATGGACTAGATAAGGCAACATGGTCTAGGTTCTCTTGCATCGACATGCATACAACGCCTGTGAGCCGCCAAATATGTTGGCCATTTTTGGCCCACATATAGAGCTCTTGCATGGTTTGGAGTAGTGGATCAAAGGCTTAGAAATGGATCCAACATTTGCAAATAGAGAGGATCCAACAACAGTGTTTAAGGATATGCCTGCAAGCCAAAATCTAAATGCAAAATCTTTTATTCAGCTAAGTCTTTACTTGTCTAATCTTTTGGACTTAGCAGGGACTAAGTGTTTCTTTTCATTTCAAGACCTTTTTTTTTGGGCTAAGTGTTAAGTGTTGAATTCTTTTGGACAAGTTATCTGAGACAAGGTTTTCGAAGGGATAATTCTTTCGGACAAAATGTCCGAAGCAAAAGGCAATGACCATTTCCTTCGAAAAAATTGTCCGGAACAATTTTCCCGAAGGGCAACTCTTCAATAAAATGGTCATTTTCAAATTTACTGAAGGAATTCTACAACAAAGTGCCCCAAACAATTTTCCCAAAAGGTTCTTTTCTTGAGAAATGGTCCAGTTAAAAGTTCAGAAGGAATTGGTCTTTTCAAAAGTTTCGAAGGTTTCTTTCCCTTCCAGGAAAGGCTTTTCAAGGTTTCCAAAAGACCATTTCAAGAAAGCTGAAGGGTTCTTTGCAAAAAATTCTGAAGAGTTCTTTCCTTCTAGAAAAGGTTCATTGCAAAAACTCCGAAGGGCAATTCTTGAAAAAAGGGGTCACTTTCAAGAAGGCCAAAGGGCACCTTTCCTTTTGGATAGGGTATTTCAAGTGAAAAACATGGCACTTTACAAGAAATCCAAAGGTCCATTGTTAAAAAAAATTGTTGAAGGCCAAAGAAAAGGAATGAATTCTTTCGGGAGAATTATTTGCGAGCAAATAGTCTAAAAAAGTGGCCGAAAACAAAAGTCTAAAGGAATTAATGATGTGTTCGCAAATGTCAAGTTTGAGCCCCTGCAAGTAGCCATTGTCTTTGGTCAAGTTTTCAAAAGGTTCATCAAGATTGCCATGAGCTTGACAGTTGTCAAGATCTAGCAAGGAGATCAATGGATGAGAAAAGGCCAAGTTTTCAAAAGGATCCGAGTTGGATTTTGATAGCCAATCAATAGAAAAGGACGAGGATTTCTATTTTCAACTCTGATGACATGGTCTACAGCTCGTAGTCAGAACATGTAAAGTGGTCAAACTAAGAATATATGCGTTCAGGTGGAGCAACAAACATGCAAAGTGAAGAAGCACGCCAAGTTTTAAATGCAAAAGATTAAATAATTTACACTTGGAAGGAACATGCAGCTACCCACGACATGGCTCTCTCAGCTCCAATCAAGGGAGACTTGAATGTACAAGGGGCTTGAGGAGATTTGCGGTGATTTTGGATGGATCATCTCATGGTCAAGGCAGTTGCAAGAACATAGCAGTGGTTGCAGCCATTTATGACCCCTCTCTCCATTTTCTCACGTAATCCCCCTCTTTTTTCATTTCTTTTTGCTATATATAGAGGCTTTTGAGCCTAAACAAAGATCCCTTAGCTAGTGATAGAGTTACTCTATCAAAATCGCATTGTAAACACTCTCTTGAAGCAATAAGATATATTTTTTTTATTCTGGTTTGAATTCAAGTGTACATTATTGGAGCTTAATTTATAGATGTATGTCTCTTTCATCATTTGTATATTCTCTATGTATCTTGCTTTAACTCTTTTGGTTCATTGCAGGTTGTGTGAAGTGTTAGACATTGATGCCTTCCTTGAAGTGTCACAAGTTATAGTGTCTCTCCTATAGACTTATTCCTTCCTGCCCTTCAAAGTGCATCCTCCCCTTTGACCTCCATACAATTACTCATGCTTGCAGCTTTGAAATAGGATTAGCTAGACTGTGTCTTGTTTAAGTTCAGTAGTAGTCATTAAGGTTCCCAGTGTGAATGTGGATTACTCTCTATTTGGTGCATCACCTCCCTTAGCTTAGATTTCCTTTTTATGTTATCCTCCTATCCCTTTTCCTTAGCCAACAATAGATTTTAGCATGAGAAATAAGAGCTGAAGTGAAGCATCTGAGGAACTAGCCTCATTAAAAATCCTAGAGGTTCAACTTCACTACAGGATACCCACAATGTGAGTTTGTCCCAATGCTTGTAGCTACGAGTGAGAGAGCCTGAGAAACTCTCCCACAAAGGGTGCAATTCTAGCCTACAATAGGTTCACCCTCATACAACATAAAACTCACTTGAGATTATCTCTATCCACTTTGAAATGATCATTCTCACTCCTTGTTCATTGACTATGCATACAAATAGCCATTTACAACCCTATAGAAACAACATAGTCTTTCCTTCTTTGTCACGACTCTTCCAAAGTGTCCAATGATATAGAAACTCCTTGGGTGAAGATTCCACCTATTCAAATCACGTGTTCAAAGATCCATGAGACAATAATAAAGAAACAAGCCTTCATTCCCTTTTGCAAGTGACTGTTAACTAAAATAGGGTATAGGCAGGACCTATAACAGTTGAGACCCCAGATTGGTTTTGGTTCCTGTTACCTCCATCTTGGCCATATTAAGACTTCTTTGGAATTCATAACTAGGTTCATACATTCCTCAAGACCTTGGAACTCTTAATGCCCATAACAATCCTCCTTTGGCAACTCTGCCACCCAACTAGGCCAATACATAGTTTCCTCCAAACTAAGTGGTTTCCTATCAAATGTACACTCTTTGATGCCTCCAATGACAATATAAAAGGGTTATAAGAATCAAGAATAGAATCAGGGCTAATGATCAACTTTACCCTTGCAACAACAATTTCCAATGCAAGTAAACTCTCTTGACACAAGCCTATCAACTTCCATCAAGCTTCTATCCTGCAACCTCTATAAAGATATATGTATTGTAGACATAACAATCATTCAAATCAAATCACAAAAAAAATACAACAATACCTCAGAGGACAACAACTTTTCTTTATTAATCCTTGTCAATCTTAATTATATCACACAATCCATAAGAAGAGTTGACCATCTTTCTTGAGAGGTGAATCAGTCTTTTCTCAAGGCTCCCTGTTTTGCATTCTTGGAGCATTCTCACCTCTCTCCCATACTGCGAACCACACTCACACTATATCCTTTCTACATATGATATAGACTCCTAAAACATAACTTTGTAACCATTTCTTGATCAAAAACTTCTAACAATCTCTAGACCCACGTAGGGCAGTGGACACTCTAGCTGCCACCTCACACCTCTCTTAACATATGAATCATAACCAACTTATCACCTTTATTAAGACCTTAAAGTCCTGTTACAACTTTATTCATCATTTACATATCATTACCTTTTACTCAAACCACCTAAAACATCTTGAAAATTCGAAAATACCTTTTAGTGGGAAAACTAATTTTGGTCTCAAATTCAAATTCATCTTACAATCATGACTCCTTATCAACTTGACACAACACCTGGGACACTTGACCATCCTTATGCATCAAAATTGGGCTAGTTGAAGATGCCCCTTCATCAAGTTAGGGTACCATTAATTGAGATTCCATGAAGAAGACATTCCTAAAACAACATTCAAAACCTATTATGGTCACTATGAGTTCATATTTTTTCCATTTGGACTCATTAATACATCAGAAGACTTATTGAATTTCATGAACAGTGTGTTCAAAGATTACTTGGATAAATTTTTGCTCATCTTCTTAAAAATCATACTAATATACTCAAAGACATAAAAACAACATATTGAGCACTTGAAGCTGGTAATGTAGTGGATTGGGCAACGTAAGTTTTATGGAATTTATCCAAATGCACCTTCTTTTGGAAGAAAGTGCACTATCTAGGCTACATCATCTTAGATGATGGCATATCAGTGGCTCCATCCAAGATTAGTGTAACTATGAATTGGCCTGCACCTCAACATGCACATGAAGTTCATAGTTTTATGGGATCAATCAACTATTATAGAAGTTTGTACAAGGCTTTTCTAAAATAGCTAACCCCATCACTTCCTTACAAAAAAGGCATAATTTTGAATTGTCTGAGAGATGCGAGGCAACATTCCAAATTCTCAAGGAGAATTTAACTATGGATCTAGTGCTAATAGTACCCAACCCAAACAATAATTTCATATTAATCATTGATGCATCATGTGAAGGTTTGGGTGGAGTATTGATGTAGGAAGGCTAGATTATGTCCCATGAGTTTCATACACTCAAAATTTATGAGTTAAAATATGCTCCACATTAATTGGAGGCAACAAAGATTATTCATACAATACACATGTGAAGGTATTTCTTGTTAGAAAAACCCTTCAAGCTTAAAATGAATAATTTGGGATTAAAATTCATCTTCACACAACCTAACCTCAGTTTTAGGCAGATGCATTGGTTGGAGTTTTTGTCAATGTATGATTGACTACATAAAATACAAATAAAATATATTAGTTGATGCCTTTAGCCAACAAAGGCACCTAACTGTTATGGTTTCTACGAGGTCCACCTTCAAAGGGTATATTCTATGTCAATTCCCTACTAGAAAAATTCTACAGGAAGGTCAAGGAAGCTCTTGCTAGTGATGCACAGTGCCATCATTATGAGGGTAATTAATTCAATCAAAATGGGCTTTCAAAATTAAGACGTAGGATCTATGCCCTGAATCAGGGTGGTGTTTTAACTATTTTAGCACACAAGGACATTTAACCTAAGAAAAACATGCTAAAATGTTAACACAAGCTAGATTCATGAATTTATAATAAACTACAACATAGTATAAATAACTCGTGCTTAAAATTAGAAACTATAAGAAAATCAAATCATTGAATTAGCCATGAAACACAAAGAAGAGTAAAGGGAGGTAGAAATGTACACACTTGGTTGTTGCTCAAATTTTATAAGATTGGAATAGTGATCTAGGAGTTGTCTGGACAATAACCATGCAAGCTGGTAAGTTGTCATGAATCTACACTAGTTAGATTTGGTAGGGTGTTGAATGTGTACCTTTGTAGCCTTTAAATTTTAACCTTTCCACTGAATTTTTACCCTATTATTTTTCAAGTTTTACACATTTATGGGTTGATGCTCTATTAGATGAAGAATAGGGTTATGTAATCAATTCATTGAGTTAGTGGATAAAATGTCAGGTATGCCATATATTTTATATTTGACCTAATTAGCCACAAATGTTTCAATAGGATTGAAATAAGTGTAAGGTTAACTAGCTTGTGGAACCTCTATGGAGTTGTAGCTACATATCCCACATGCATGGAATCAGAGCCAGCATAGTGTTAGTGCATGTGAGTGAATTTTGAGAGTAAGAGATTTGATTTCTCTCCTAAGTAAATCAATTATAACTACATGACAATAACCTAGACCCCATTTGGGTACGCTATGTAACTAAACCATTGTCATAAGTCCTTAAGAGTATAAATATAGTAATTTAAAGTGTGCCTAAACTTAAATCCTCTTTTTTTTTTTTGAAAACATTTTTTTTTAAAATGCCTATAATATGATTTGTATATATAGGTTTCTCAACTTTGAATCAAGGGACCTATTTTCATGCAAGTCGACATAAGAAAAAAGAAATAAATCAACAAAACAAGCACACAAAATTTGAGGTAAAGGAAAGGGGACAAATGACCCACAAAAACATAAGGGACACTTTAGACAACCCAATGATTGTGTACAAGATAGATTCAATGAATTTTTGAATGTATCTCACGATTTAAAATAGTAGATGGAAAGAGAAGGAAAGAGAAGGGAATCCCAAATATTATAAAACACAAGACAAATAGAAAACAAATGAAATATGAGAGAAAAGGGCCACTTGAAAAAGAAAGAGAGAGGAAAAACACATAGAAAAGTGCCAATAAGTATCTAATCCAAACAATGGGACATATGCACAAAATGATATTAAACAAATCTCAATAATAAGACTTTTACCAAAACTAGTTGTTTACATAATATTCCTACTTTGATGTGTGTAAGTGTTGTGAATGCATGCATGCATGGAATTAAAAATATTGATAAACTAGAAACACACACATGTACTTACCTAGGGAAGTAAGGATGAAACATACAAACGCTTTGGAAAAAAATCTAGCCACACCTTGATTGTCTGTAAAAATTTGGTATACTTATAAGTAATGTTCAAGTGCAAACAAGTAGTCAATGTCATATCAAATCAATATGAATAAAGTAATTATAAATAATACTTGAAATTATGACCATAGGAACAGATGCACTTGTAAATATGTAAACCATGTTGTTGTAACTTGAAAATAACACATTCTCACACTCTTTTTAATGCTCACTCAAGTACTATAACTCTTAGAATAAGTTTTAACAACTCAACTCCACTTTTTGATGAGAGTTAGATTTTGGCGAGTTTTGTCACTATCATTCCTCTTAATTTGCTCAATTCATTTGATCTTTTTGCTCAATATTTTTCTCAACGTTTTGTTCAATCTTAAGAAAATTTAATGTAATATATATATATATATATATATATATATATATATATATATATATATATATATATATATATAAGGTTCACACTTTTTTAGGGTGCTACTCCCAGGAAACAAGTCTAAGAGTGGGCCTTACACATTTTTGTTTCCACGCACCCCTAGTTAACCATTATGGTGCCTGATCAAACGGGGATGCAAGTATCCGGGAGTCGATACATACCTAGATGGCCAACCCGAGGGAATGGACCTTGAGACCACATATAGCATACAACTCATTCTCACTTGAACTAGCCCGTTAGGCTTATATATATATATATATATATATATATATATATATATATATATATGCCCCCATTTTGAGACAAGAGATTGTAAAAACTTGGTCATATAAATTACTCATCTCAAAATAAAGAGTTATGCATCATGTGTCATCAAGTAATATAGTTGAAGTTGTTAGAATCTTTGAAAAATCTCTAAAAACAAATATATTTAACCATCATAAAATATCATGTATGCTCAATAGTGAAATATGACTCGAGGGAGTTTAAGATGAGAGAGGGAAGACAATCCATATGCCTGATTATAAATAATAGAATAGATAGAAAACTAATATGTCCATGTGAAACCATATTGTATAGATGACATTGTGTAAATTTTAATGGGTGTGTGCATCCTTATATAAAAATGAGATAGAGAGGGGCCACAATACATCCCGATGTAGTAGTGTGATGGGGAATGAAGTTATGTCCCAATTTAAGCTTTGTATGCAAATTATATAAAAGAGCAATGAGATAGTTAAGAATAAACAACTCAAGAAATGTCTCAAAATGACAGTCAAGAAAAAAATTATATGCCATAATACAACCAACTCTAAGGCCCAAGAAAAAAGGCATTGACATCAATTGTAGCTCTCCAAACATAACCCAACAACCTTCTGAAATCACAACCCATCAAATAAAAAAACCCTTTTTAGCTTTATGCACAATAAGAGGCTAGACCAAAGATGTTGAGATAAGTAAAATGAATTATAGCCATGACTAAAAAACCTTATCATCCAAGCCCTATAGATAGGGATATGCACAAAAACTTCCACGAAGAGTGTGGAAGAAAAAAGTGAAAATGGGAAAGAAGTTAGCTAGCCATAGAAAAAACAAATGGATGAAAAATATTGTCAAGGATGAGACTATAAGAGAAGGCTTAGGTGAAGCTATGATTATCCTACCTCACGAAGATATACCAATCCAGGGCCTAAAAAAAATCAACACAAAAGGGGCAACAAAGTAACAAAGACCGCCACGGGAGATCCCAAAGAAAAAATAAGGTGAGACGATTTCCAAAACTTAGAGTTAAGGAAGAGGTGATAAACCATATGAGAGGAAGCTCCCCAAGACCACAAAATCCACTAGTGTATATGAAAAACCTTCGTAAAATAGTAGAGACGCCCCCACATGAACAATATCAATTAAAGGGAGAAATTAAACAAATTCCCATTACTAAGAGCCAAGAAGGAAGAGATAGGAGTAACACAATGACAATAAAATGCATATTTGAGTAGGAAAAAGAGAGCAAGGGTGAAGAGGCACAAGAGAAACCCCAAAAAAATGACAGTTGGAGTGTTGTTATGGCTGAAGGGAGCCATTTTGCACATGGGTGGAGAATTATATATATATTTTTAATTAAAAAGTATGTTATGTTAATTATTTTATATATTATTTTTATTATAAATTATTGATCTGCTTGGAGAAGTCAATAAAAAAATATTTATATATTGAGCATATGGTGGAGTTTTTAGCTCATTATGTTTTTTCAAAAAAATTGTTTTGAGCCTAACACAATGGTGTAACTAGATTAAATCCATCTATCCCTAGTGAGTATGAAAGTTTTTATATAAAGTAATGGAGTCTTGAACCAATGTAATGTGTGACAAATCCAACATAGGCACCTTGAAATTGATTTATAATTTTCATTTAACATTGATATATTTGTTACTGATTTTTTTGGACATCTAAAATTGATCTAATGGCATCATTAAATCATGGGTTTAAGTCAATAAGTAATAACATCAAAAGGTGTGGTCATTGTTTGGTTTGAATTACCTTGTATAGTTACAATAGACACCAAAATTACTATTACAATATTATGATTACAATAAACACCAAAAAGAGATGGCATTTAAGCAAAAGATTACTCTTACAATTCCTAAGTCTTTTTGGAACATAGTGTGGAACTTTCATGAAATTGGACCTTTATAATTTGAAAAAAAAACATCTAAATTTTCCCAATTTTTTAAAATCATAGTTTTTTAACATATCATCTCAAAAAAATTCCCATTTTGTAACAAAATCAATTTTATACTTATCATGTCAATGGATAAGAACTACAAAAGATCAAATGTAATCATAAATTTATGATTCTTCATTCTAATCATTTTAAATATTATTTAAATCATCAAATGAAATAGTATATTATTTTAAATAAATATACGAGTAATCCTAAGTGTCCTTTGCCTCGGTTCATCTTCATTTTCTTAAACAAATGTTCAACTTCAAGAACATCTTATTCTTTAAGAACATGTTCATCTTCATACCATCTTCTTCAGGAACATCATCATCTCATGCAACATATTTATATTCTTCTACTTATTCTATGTTCTACCAATATCCTTCTTGGAAGATGTGTGTTTACCTTGGGTCAAGATGTACTATAAATTCTTATCTAGGAAATTCATACTTAGGATAGAATAAAACTTATAGCAAAAAAAAAAATGAAAAAGTGTTGGTCATTGAATTACTCTTTTTAGGTATGATAAAAATAATAAATATCCCTGATCATAATGAATGTGTAGCACATAAGGTTCATTACACTCTAGCAACTCCTTCGATAACTTTATTGCATAAAGACCACTATGTATATCAAGCCTAATACAACTATTTTTGATGGATGAGTTCCATTTACATTGGAAAGTTCACATTTTAAAAAGTTGAAAATTACATAAAAAATATTTCTTGAATATTAACAAGATAATTTAGATGCCCTAGAACTAAGTGTTTTTCACTTCCACTTGCTCAACTTGTTTGGTTAAATGGAACTGCAATGCCACAATTGCATTTTTTCCTTTTTATTGTAAATTCTCTCTAGTACAGAACATTTACTTTTTCAACCACATTTGATTGTGATTTTTTTACCTAAAATAAGTTGTGAATTATAAATAATACTTAAACAATGGAGATTGTGTTTACATGTAATTATTGATTTATATAAGATATGAGATTATTTCTTGGCATTCACATCCTTCGACAATGTTTAAATAATCCTCAACCATGATTCAAAGATTGTGTCATCATTATCTTCCATAATTTTATGCATCCAATTCCAATTATAGTTATTTAGCTATTTGATGCATAATTATTTGGTAAAATGTTTGCAAGGATATCACCATCTATAATAACATCTAACCTTGTGGTGCTACTCTTTTTTGTGCTTGTAGACATAAATTCACGACTCCATTTCTTATTTGTTTTAGAGTATGAAATTATTTACAACATCTTCTTCCACTAGACCTAAAGAACATAATTAATAAATATCATTTATTTAAAGGTTATACAATTTTCATGTTTAAAGATAAAAATATTAATATAATATACTCAATATTAATCTCTTGTCATTTTCTTATAATTCCTCCTTTCATTAACCAATATCATGATAAAAATTCCATATTCAATGTGTCTCAATGAGTTTGTTTTGTAGATATTAAATTACATAGAATAATGCTTGTTGAAGAGTATAACCTTCTGCAATGGAACCCTCTAGAAAAGCTAACTTCACAAACCCTTTCAATGTATTCATATACCTCTCATATAAAAAATATCTACCAACTGTTGATCACCCCTGTCATCTTAGTAACATTGACTAAATGGACCAATAAATGAACCAATGAGTCCCAAAATGAAGTTGGAAATTCATTTTCAAAATTACAAATTATCTTTACTTCATTTCTCATCTCAATTCATTGTCAAAAATACAAATAATCTTTACTTCATTTCTCATCTCTTTTATCTTAGAGGTTTAGATATCCTTTATCAATAACCATCTTAGGAATTGAGAGAGTCTAAGAATGGCTTACTAAGATTATTTAGAAGGACATTCTCTCCACTTAAACCAAGAGGATATATATATATATATATATATATATATATATATCCTCTTGGTTTAAGTGGAGAGAATGTCCTTCTAAATAATCTTAGTAAGCCATTCTTAGACTCTCTCAATTCCTAAGATGGTTATTGATAAAGGATATCTAAACCTCTAAGATAAAAGAGATGAGAAATTGAGATATCCTTTATCAATAACCATCTTAGGAATTGAGAGAGTCTAAGAATGGCTTACTAAGATTATTTAGAAGGACATTCTCTCCACTTAAACCAAGAGGATATATATATATATATATATATATATATATATATATATATATATATATATATATATATCCTCTTGGTTTAAGTGGAGAGAATGTCCTTCTAAATAATCTTAGTAAGCCATTCTTAGACTCTCTCAATTCCTAAGATGGTTATTGATAAAGGATATCTCAATTTCTCATCTCTTTTATCTTAGAGGTTTAGATATCCTTTATCAATAACCATCTTAGGAATTGAGAGAGTCTAAGAATGGCTTACTAAGATTATTTAGAAGGACATTCTCTCCACTTAAACCAAGAGGATATATATATATATATATATATATATATATATATATATATATATATATATATATATATCCTCTTGGTTTAAGTGGAGAGAATGTCCTTCTAAATAATCTTAGTAAGCCATTCTTAGACTCTCTCAATTCCTAAGATGGTTATTGATAAAGGATATCTAAACCTCTAAGATAAAAGAGATGAGAAATTGAGATATCCTTTATCAATAACCATCTTAGGAATTGAGAGAGTCTAAGAATGGCTTACTAAGATTATTTAGAAGGACATTCTCTCCCCTTAAACCAAGAGGATATATATATATATATATATATATATATATATATAAGAGTAAGAAATATAAAAGGATAAACAAATAAAGTAATTTACATTAATTACACTAATTTCAAACATACCTTTAAAATGTTGTGAAAGTCCTGTGTTTTCAACCCTACAACATGTCTATCAATAGTGAAATCTCTCTTGAAAGATGACCCTTCGAATTGAGGTGGGCATATTTTATTCACAACCTTAGTGAATTTTGAAAGATATGGTTTACTTAGAATCCATGGAACATTTTTATATTTTCCATTACTCTTGGGCAATATAATATTCTTAATTTTATAAATTGAGCCATTCCAAGATATTAATCTATCTTTATATTTTCTTACAATTTGAAAACACATTTATACAACTAGAAAGTTTGAATATATGCATCAGGTAAAGGACAATATAAAATATTTCTAGTATGTAATATTGTATAATATAAAGAGTCTTTTGTGATGCAGGAGTATGAACCCCAAGTTGTATATTTTGTAAAATGGCACTATGAGTGGCCCTACAAGATCTAAGGACCTTTTGTAAATTCATATTAGCCTATGTAAATGTGAATCAATCCTTAGATGAGTCTAGAAAGCTATGGATACATTTGGAAAAGGTTAAAGAGGGAATAGTTGTTAGGATAAAGACTAGTTGAGAGAATTTTGAGATTATATGTTGGGTGTAAAGATAAGTTCTATGCCACTTAGGAGTCAAATAAGGTAAATAGACAATAATATAAGTTTAAGTAGGAGTCTTAGGAAGAGGAGAATGAGTGAGTAAGAAAAATAATAAGGCCTCTTTATGCCTATGTATGTACAAAACTGTATATTGGAAAGAAGCCTTGTATATGTTTGTTTGTGATTAATAGGATTGTGTATGGATGTGAAGATAAATTAATAAAAGGAAAATTTTATCTTGATGCAAAGGGATTATTATTCATTCCTAGTGTATGTCAAATGTATGTTATATGATCATGATATTATTGTGTGTCTTGAGCTTTTTTGGATGACTGTGTGAAGAGTTGTAGGCATTTGAGTTATATCAAGATTGTAATAGAAAAGAGAATTGAATGGGTTTCAAGTGATAAGAGCTAAGGAACTATTGCCATGGTAATCTATGATGACTTTACACCTATTTCAATCATAATAGTTGATTGATCAATATACAAAATGGCGAGTTTGGTCCATTTATATACTCCTAAGTCCATGTTTTATGAACATGAATGACATAATTAATATACAATTAGAATTTATCATGTGTTTCCTAATACATGGAATCTAAAGGATTATATATAAAGTAGGGGATAATTATATTCGATCTATCATGGGTAAAATAAACATTTGAAATATTGTGAACTAGTTTTATGCTTGGGTCTGCCTAGATAAACCTGTATATAGTCATGAAGAAATCTGTGTGTTTTAAGAAGTTGTCAAAGGTCGTCCCTCTACATAAATTATGTTGTGGAGAGAATATTATTGATGAACATGTTTTATATTGTATGAGATCGATTTAAGGGTTGGAAAAGGTGAAGATATGTGTTGATGTTATATTCATGATGTTAGTTTTTAAGAATAATCACTAATTCTCTCTCGGGTTCCTATAAGTTTAATAAAAAGATTAAATCCAGGAAAATGCAAAACTATAAGAAGAAAGACAAAGGACTGTTCAAGGTTAATAAGGAGAGTTATGAATATAAGATGATTGAGTAAGGTGATTAAGTTTGTGACATATCTAAATTATCCATTTTCAATCTTTGAATCTCTTGGAAGAATAAATAAAGTCAAAATTAGAGCTCCCGGCCTAGGACTATTAAAACTTAGAAAACTAGGTTTTTTTTCATGACAAAAAATTATTTTCTTGGAGAAATATCCAATGAATAATTCTGAAAATTTGATAGTAGGTGCACCTTGGAATCATGAATCAAACGAAAATGGTATGATATTGATTAGAGCAGTGTGGAAAAAGATATGGTTAAAATATGGGCTTATAGTTTAATTAAGCCTAGAATACGAAATTATAATTTTCTTGAAATTGAAGATACAAAAGGTTATTAAACTTAGTGTGTAGTTGCCTACTAATTGTATTAAACTATTCCAAGTGTTTATATGTCTTAAGACATTGAAAACAAATAGATATAATGGACTGCATTTTTAGGAATGTACATGCAATCAGAGTTCTAAGATGTCTAAAAGTTCATATATTTAGTTTTAGTTTTCCAATTGCTTCAAGAACTTGTATGAGGATGTAATAGACTATTAAAATTGAGTTGAGAATGATTTCAAGTATTGGTGATCCTAAAATAATCAGATAATAAGGATGATGTGCGACAAGCTGTAAGTGTAATGTTAAGTAAAGGAGGGGTAGTATGCAAACGGATAAGAAGGTATTGGGATAAATTACTAAGAGAGTAAGCAAATCAAATACTCTAGATCAAGAGCTTGTGATGTGAGATAGAACAACTAATAAAATGTTCAAGAAGCATTTCAAGTGACCAATATTTGTAGGATTAAAAGAGAAGGGTGTTGATCTATAAGAAAGGATCTTCAAGAGGAGACAAGAACCAAAGAACATCAATAACATGTTAAGTGTCTTGTCACAGTCAAGGTATTATCAGATAGTCTTAATAAAATGAGAATTGATTCTAGACTTTCCATCAAATTTTCGTATCAGAGCTAAGGATAGATCTTTGAAGAAACTAATTAGTTTTGAAGTGTGATAAATTAAGAGCTTTTGAAGATTGACAAGTTGCAGGTTATAGAAATTAAGCTTGCAAGATAGAAAGGTAATAAAAAGTTTATACAAAGTTGTTTTAAGCTCTTAAAATGACTTATTATGTTTTGGTGATATAGTTTAAAGGATTGTAAAAGGAAGTTGGTAGGGTAGTCTAGAAGCTAAGTGAGGCTTAAAAAAGAGATAAAGAGCTAGTGAAGCTCAAAAGGAAGAGCAAGGTATTTGCTCAAAAGAGATTAATTCAAGGAGAGAAATTTTGGATAAAGAGATGAAGCAATGTGCAATAGACTTGATTGAGAGAGTGAAGATGGTGAAAAGAGTGATTAAGGAGCTGCCAAAAGCAAAGAACTAGCTAAAGACACAAAGAGAGAAGGAAATGAGGAAAAAACAATAAGAGGAAAACTTCTAGAGAGAAATGAATGAGATAAAGGAAAGGATCACTTTGATAAGGATCATGATTGAGAGCAAAAAGGACCCATGGAATGGGTATTTAATGATAAAGAAAGTGAAATGGAAAATTGAGAAGATGATGGAAAGGAGGCAAAATTTGAAAATTACCTTAAAAGAGAAGAGAAATTGTTGAGAAAGCAACAAAAAATGTATATATGTGAACCAAAGACAAGATCAATGATAAGGGAGGACGAGATGGAAAAAGAAGAAGAGGAAAATGAACCTCATGATTTTGACTTTGACTTTTTATTTGAGTATGTGTATGTAGGTACCAAAATGAATGAAGAAATGGGCCAATTTGAGGCCTTATTGTTTGAAATAAATCATGAAGAAAAGGAGATCCTCAAGTAAGAGGATGAACGAGATGATGAACCCAAGATGCAACAAAAAGAATAAGAGAACAAAGACTTTCTAAAGGAGATAGTTGGTTTGGAAGAGGAATACTTGAAGGGAGAACCCGATATTACAAGTTTATTTTGTAGCAATATATTTTCTTATGTAAATTTTGAACAGTCAAAGGAAGATATGGCATTGTCAAAAAATGCCATAAACAATGAAGTATTGTTTGAAAAGTAAAAGAAAATTGAGAAGTAAATTTGATTGAATGAGAAATTGAGGAGTCATCTTGAGACCCAAGAGTCTAAAAATTTTATATTTTATAGTTTGTTGAGTTATGTTTGTACAAGTGAATTTGAGGAACTAAAGGAGAATTGGGATAAAATTCCAAGGAAAAGAATAAAATGAGGATCAATAATGCATGTCCATTTATATGAGAAGTTGATTCAAGGAGATTATCAAGAAAGAAGGAGGAGATAAGAACAAATGGAGGAGCTAAAGAAAATATGGAAAAGGAGAAAGAAACCTTTTGATCAGGAGATCAAAACTTTTTACATAGGGAGTTTGATGTAGGAGCATCAACCCCAAGTTGTATATTTTGTAAAATGGCACTATGAGTGACCCTAAAAGATCTAAGGACTTTTTAAAATTCATATTAACCTATGTAAATGTGATTAAAATTCACATTAACCTATGTAAATGTGAATCAATCCTTAGATGAGTCTAGAAAGCTTTGGTTACGTTTGGAAAAGGCTAAAAAGGGAATAGTTGTTAGGATAAAGACTAGTTGAGTGAATTTTGAGATTGTACATTGAGTGTAAAGATAAGTTCTATGCCACTTAGTTAGGAGTCAAACAAAGTAAATAGACAAGAATATAGGTCAAATCAGGAGTCTTAAGAATAGGAAAATGAGTGAGTAAGAAAAAGAATAAGGCCTCTCTAGGCCTATGTATGTACAAAACTGTTTATTGGAAAGAATCCTTATATATGTTTGTTTGTGAATAGTAAGATTGTGTATGGACATGAAGATCAATTAATAAAAGGAAATATTTATTTTGATGAAAAGTAATTATTATTCATTCCTAGTGTACATCAAATGTATTTTATCTGATCATGATATTATTGTGTGCCTTAAGCTTTGTTGCATGACTGTGTGAAGATTTGCAGGGATATGAGTTATATCAAGATTGTAATAGAGAAGAGAATTGAATGGGTTTCAAGTGTATGAGAGCTAAGGAACGATTTCCATGGTAAGATATGATGACTTTACACCTATTTAAAGCATAATCATTGATTGATCAATATCAAAATGGTGAGTTTGGTCCATTTATATACTCCTAAGTCCATATTTTATGAGCACAAATTACATATTTAATGTACAATCAGAATTAATCATGTGTTTCTTAACACATGGAATCTAAAGGATGATATATAAAGTAGGGGATAATTACATTCGATCTATCATGGGTAAAAGAAACATTTGAAATCAGATGAACTATTTATATATATAAATGCTTGGGTTTGCCTAAATAAACCTGTATACAGTCATGAAGAAATCTATGTGTTTTGAGAAGTCATCAAAGGTCATCCCTCTACATAACTTATGTTTTAGAGAGAATCTTGTTGATGAGAATGTTTTACATTATATGAGATAAATTTAAGGGTTGGAAAAGGTGAAGAGGTGTGTTGAGGTTATATCCATGATGTTAAATTTTAAGAATCATCACTAATTCTCTCTTGGGTGCTTGTAAGTTTAATAACAAGGTTAAATCCAGGAAAATGTAGAATTATAACTAGAAAGACAAAGGACTATTCAAGGTTAATAAGAGGGAGAGTTATCAATCTAGGATTATTTGGTAAGGTTCTTAAGTTTTTGACATATCTAAATTATCCATTTTCAGTATTTGAATCTCCTAGAAGAATAAATAAAGTCAAAAGTATAGCTCTCGACCTAGGATTGTTAAAACTCAAAAAACTAGTTTATTTTCATGACTAAATTTCATTTTCCTGGAGAAATATCCAATGAAAAATTCTGAAATTTTGCAAGTAGTTGCGCCTTGGATCATAAATTGAATGCAAGTGGTTTTAGATCGAT
Organism: Torreya grandis; assembly: GCA_037957365.1. Classification (NCBI taxonomy): domain Eukaryota; kingdom Viridiplantae; phylum Streptophyta; class Pinopsida; order Cupressales; family Taxaceae; genus Torreya; species Torreya grandis. The sequence continues at coordinate 7,745,534 of JARHVA010000082.1, read as the reverse complement.
TGGGGTAGTGTGGAAAAAGATATGGTTAAAATACAGGGTGATAATCTTTAATTAAGCCTCGAATAAAAAATTATAATTTTCTTGAACTTGAAGATACAAAAGGTTATGAAACTTGGTGTGTAGGTGCCTAATGATTATATTAATCTATTAAAAGTGATTATATGTCTTAAGACATTGAAAACAAATAGATATAGTGGACTGTATTTTTAGGACTGTACATATAATCAAAGTTCTAAGAGGTCTAAATTTCATATCTTTAATTGTAATCTTCCAATTACTTCAAGAACTTGTATGAGGATGTAATGGAGTGTTAAAAGTGAGTTGAGAATGCTTTCAAGTCTTGGTGATCTTAAAATAATTAGATGATGAGGACTATGTGTGATAGGTTATAAGTGTAGTGTGAAGTAAAGGAGAGGGAGTATGCAAATGGATAAGAAGGTATTCATATAAATTACTAAGAGAGTAAGTGGATCAAATACTTTGCATCAAAAGCTTGGGATGTGAGCTAGAACAACTAATAAAAGTTTCAAGAAGCATTTAAAGTGATCAATATTTTCAAGATTAATAGAGAAGGTTATTGATCTACAAGAAAGGATATTCAAGAGGAGACGAGAACCAACAAACATCAGTAACAAGTTAAGTATCTTGTCATAGTCAAGGTATTATCATATAGTATTAATAAAATGAGAATTGATTCTAGAATTCCCATCATTTTCATTCCCTATTGAATTGTATCTATGTGTGTCTTACCTACACCTTAAGTTTCCCACTTTGATCTCCCCTAAGTTTTTGTAAAAATCACATTACAAACATCCTTATAATTATACAAAAAATATCCAAGATACATTAAATTTGGTGGTTCTCTCATTTCCATGTTACCATCAATTTTTTTTACACTGTAATATTACTATTGGAATGATTCAGTAGAACTATTATTATGAAAAAAAACTTACATGATGTTACAAAGAAAAGTAATCAATTGGAATCCATGAATCACACTCCTTATCAAAGGAACAAATATAGCTATAAAAAAAGAAATGTTAATAAAGCATGAAAATTCAAATGATAGTAAATAAATAAAAACAAATTAAGCATAAGCTGCAACACCAGAAGGAGGATGTGGAGGATTGTCCTTAGGCAGTTGAGAACTCCAAGAGGAAGGCTCAGCCTAGGGAGGATCAAGGGTGACCCATCTATCCATGGGATTTGGAGGAGTCAAATAAATAGTAATGCCCCACCTAGGAGGTTGTACCACACTGTCAATAGGGTTGGGACCGACAGATGAACCCCACCAAGATGGATTTGTGGCATATTTCCCACAAGGAGGTAGTGGAATCCAACCTCCCCATTGAGGAAGAGGGATGGAGAAATGACTGTAGTTGTGTGAGTGGATCCACTTACATCTGGGCACTAGTGGTATAGAAACCTATGGTGGAAAATCTAGGGGGATGCACTCCCCTAATGGTCAAGTAGACCATGTAAATTCCCAAGTTTTATGACCACATTTTCAACTTGGGCTTGAATCTACATAAAGGATGAAGACTTCATAGACACCTTATCATTAATAAAAAAATGACAAGATGTTTCTTCATTATTAAATAAAGCAGGGTTTCTAGCTTTCCGTAATTGAAATAGAATAGAAACTATGAAAAATCATATAAAAAAGCTATATATGCAACCTAATTATCAGAATCCCCAAAGAGGCATAAACACCACGAGAAAGGCTTTGTATGTAAGGGCTGAAAGAGACTATGTATCCATTTCTAAGTAGATTGAGCTTTGGGACATGTTGAAAAGATATACTTGAAGGACTCTGATCTAGAATAGGTCGGGCATTTGGGTTGAGAAAATCTAAGATGAGAAAGATGCTCTCCAAGTGGAAGTCCTTGATAAAATAGACACTAGATAAAATGAGCAAGCTTGGGCTCTCGATTAACAATCCATATATTATTGAGTCAGACAAGCCAAGTTCTAAGTGAGGAATTAATTCTCTAACACCCATTAAGCTTACACAAATCCATAGATAATTGACTTATGACTTGATATAGGAGGCCCAGAGAGTAGTTCTTGGAATGAATATCAAAATTCCATCTCCAATCTTTTCACCAAGTATGTGGAGATTGTAGACCCAATTTATGAAGCATAACATCCAACATTAAATATTTAATATGAAGAACATCTAGTAAGTTTGAATTGTTTAAATTTAATTTAGTTTATACCAAAGGCCAATGACTCCAGTCATAAGCTGAGACAAAATCCTTCATAGTTTTAATTTCTCTCTTGAAAAGCCTCAAAGCTTTCATATCAGGCAACTCTACAAGAATGAGACTATTATTTGTCATAATAGGAGACCAACAGAGGTTATGGTCATTAAAGGAAATGCCACTATGAAATCCATTTACAAACCATTTTAAATAAGGTTTGATAGATTCAAAATATTTTTGAATATTTTTAGCCATAAATGAACCCTAAATCTTAACTAAGACAAGAGTGATCAACAAATTATGGAAACCAATATTTTTCCAAGTAGAATTACCATAGGGAGATCCAAAAGAGATATAATGATTTAGGTGAATTTTCCAAGATTCATTACCTTCAAAATCTTTACAAAACCATTTAACAAAAAGTGAAATGCTTTGCCTATAAATATCAATAATATCCATACCTCCTTTATCAAAAGGAAGACAAAAAATATCCCAAGAAACTTTGTGGAACCATCAAGTTTGTTTGACATTAGACCAAAGAAAGTGTTTGGGAGTACTTACCAACTTGTAATAGAATGATTTAGAGGGGGAACAATAGGAGGATTAAGACATGAGTAGCAAACATAATCCTAGTACACACTTGGAATTTCCCTGATAAAGAGAGGGGCTTGGTGACCAAATACTCAACCTTTTTCTCCACTTTATTCATGATATATTGCTGCAAGTTTGTAGGGGAAATATGAAAGGAAAAGGTAATGCCCAATAATTTAAATTTCTCCCCTAGATGAATCCATTTCCACTTGTAAAAGTGTAACCAATTAGGGATGGGAATCATACTTTGTCTGAAGTATTGGGTTTTAATCCATTGCAAGTTGGAACCAAAAGCTTTGTAAAAAATGTTCAGGAAATGCAAAGCCTCCATAAAATATTTTTCTTGCTCTTGAGTAGTAAGAAAAGTATCATCATAAAATTGTAAATTAATGAGTTGAGAGGATCTGTCAAGAAGAAAAATTTGCCTTATGATACCTCACTCAGATATATGAGCCAAAATATATCCAAGATCTTAAATAGACAAAACATATAAGGTTGGTGAAAGAGACTGGCCTTGTCATATATAGTGGAAGAGCCTAAAACTATCAGACTTGAGCCCATTGATAGTGAGACATGTTGGGGAATCCGAGAATGAATTTTAGACAACTAAAATAAATAATTGGCCAAAGCCATGAGCTTGAAGCATAGTAAAAATAAAAGGCCATTTGGTCTTATTATAAGCTTTTTAAAAATATAATTCGAGAAAGATGGTATGTTGACAAGAGGCTCTAGCCCTATATATTCCTTCCCAAACAACAATAGATTTATCTAAGATATATCTATTTTTGATAAATCATGTTTATTCTAGTTTGAAAATGGTAGGCATAATGAACCAGAGGTAGTTAACAAGATCTTTAGCAAAGATTTTATATGACACATTGAGGAGGGTGATGGGGCACCAACTGGTGATAAGCTCATAATTTATATTCTTGGGGATAAATTCAATGTTTCATTTATTAATAAAGGATCCCAAATATTTTTTATGTAGATCTTATTTTTAGACTTAAATCAAATCACACCTGACAAAATCCCATATAGCTTTATAAAATTCACAAGGGAACCCATCAATGCCTAGAGCTTTATAATTATCCATGCATTGGGAGCATGTAGGAGCTCATCAAGAGATAAATATGCATCAAATAATATTTGGTCAAATATATTGATATTTATTGGAACAACTAAACATTCTTACAAAGCTTGAGCTCTCTCCATTATTTCCTCCTGGGCTTGGAACATTAATTTATAGTGGCCCATAAAAGTAGCAGGAATGTCAGGGAGATTAGTAAATCTTAGTTGAGATTATTTGATGGCCTTGATCTAATATTGAGCTTGATTTAGTCTGGTATATTTAATTAATTATTTTTAGGCCTTATCTCCAATTTTTAGCTAATGGAGGCAAGTGTGAATTTGCATCCCTATAGTCGCATGACTGCTTGCAACTTTGACTTGGTGTTTTAGAGAGTTGTCGAGTATAATGCCAATATAGGTACTTTATTATTAATGTTAGATTTATTTTATTTGGTATTTTATTGGCTTAGTAAGGTTATTTAATTTATTTATGTCATAGATTAGTTGTTTGGTCAAATTTCAGACACTTTCTAGGAACTTCTTAAAAAATAGCTAGAAGTGCTAGTTAGAGTGCAGTTCACTGGATGTGTACTCAGTTGAGATCAAACACCTATTAATTTATCCCCAATAGTTCGAGAGAACTTTTTAGATTTATTTAAAAAAAATTAAAGTGTATTTAATTCAATTTTATTTTCTATAGATTTGCATGAACAAGACTTCTTGCATGTTGACCTTGTTTGTCAATAAGTCAACCTGTTTGTTTGAGTCTACTTTCAGTTCTATTTGAGTCTATTTTTAGAATTTTATTTTAAGGTTACTTATTTTTTAAGTAAAGGTCTTAATTTATTTTTTTTAGTTATGCTTAATTTAGACATAACTTATCATGCAAACTATCTTGTAATAGGTTTGTTTTAACCTTATTTATTAATGAAGAATTGTCCACAAACAATTGTGGTGCAATAGTTCCTATTGGAAAACATTGTTGCATGTGTAAAACTATGATTTATTTTAGTATACAGTAGTCAAGAGCAACAATCATATGTTCTTAGTTTTAAAATTATTCATTACAATTTTTGGTCAATAATCTCACTTATAACACAACCAGATTAATAACTAGTAATTCTGGGACATATTGGTTGATAAATAGCTTCTAATTAAAATTAAATTAAAGATAATTTTCACACCCTCCATGCATTCAAAACATTTATTTGGTCTTATATCCTCGTTCAAAAGGTTCAAAAGAGTTTCAGGCCATTATCAGAAGAAACAATGTCTTCAATGAATTTAGCTTCCATGAACATTCCCACCTTCAACTTTGAATATTGGAGAGATAAATTGAGTAGGAATATTGTATGGAAAGGATTTTAGGATAATGTTCTCCATAGGTATACACTAGCTTAATATTAGAATACTTTGACTCAAGATCAAAAAAGAACAAAAAATGATGAAGAAAAGGCAAATACATAAGCTTTCTATGCTAGAACCAAACATATTGAACTCAAACATCATTTTTCACTTAGCTCAAACACATATACATTCATCTAAAAAATACACAAGCTTCTTAAAAATGATGAAGTAATACTGGACATGTACTTCACTGAGCTCAAAAACCTATACATTCATCTCAAAGAGGTGGGGCACACTTTTTAGAGTTATGTAAATAAAAGTAAAGTGTATCGAAGTTAATTCTTGTTTTTTATAGGTTTGGAACACCTAGATTGATTGGGTTGCGTGAGTTGCTTACTTGATGAGCAAGGCTTCTTATGTGTTGGCCTTATTTTGTCAATAAGTAAACCTGTTTTCTTGAGTATACTTTCAATTGTATTTAATTATATTTTTATAAGTATTTTTTTAGATTAATTAGTTGTTAACTAAATGTTTTAATTTATTTTTTAATTTATGCTTAATTTAGACATAACTTGGCATGCAAGTTATCTTGTAACAGGGGTTTTTTAGCCTTATTTATCAATAAAGAATTTTCACAAGGAAGTGTGGCATAATAGTTCTTATTGGGAAATTTTTTTGCATGTGTAAATCTATAATTTTATTGTAGGTATATATTAATTAATACCCAAGCATAGGTTTTTAGTTTTGAAGTTATTCAGTACAATTTTTGGTCAAAAATCTCACTTACAACACAACTAGATTAATCTTTAGTCATTTAGGATAGATTGGTTGATACATAGATTCAATTTTAGATTAAATCAAAGCTAATTTTAACTCCCTCCATACATTAAAGACATTCAAGAATTGATGAAGGTCTGCATTCATCATCCATCCTTAAAAATATTTTGTGTCCTTCTTAAGCATGTTTTCTCAAAACATATGAGTAAGTTTAAATACGTTGGTCACCACACCTTGGGCATACGTGTTCTCCCTTTATAGGAAAATGTAAAAAAACTAATTAGCTTGAATAATGTTGAATTATCTAATTGATAAGTTTATATGATTTTAAAAAATTCATCTCTAAGTGGTGTTAAAACATGATAAATATGTACCCCATTTCACATTTCTACAACTCATGGATAAGAGCTTCGAGGTAAATATCTATGTTTTTTAGTTAATTTTTTCTAGGTACAAACACCTAATTTTGGTATAAGCCTTATTATTGCAAATTTTTCAGTATCATTTTGTTCATATGGATCATTGGTTTGAATTAGACTCTTACTAACTTTTTTTCATGCCTTATTTTCTTCTTTTCATCTCCTTGAGGTTCCGTCTCTCTCTCTTTTCTATTTATGAAAAATATTTTATGTCCTTCTTAAGCATGTTTTCTCAAAACATAAGAGTAATTTTAAATACGTTGGTCACCACATCTTGGGCATACATGTTCTCCCTTTATAGGAAAACCGAAACAAACTAATTAGCTTGAATAATGTTGAATTATCCAATTGATAATTTTATATAATTTAAAAAAAATCATTGCTAAGTGGTGTTAAAACATGATATATATTTACCCCATTTCACAATTCTACAACTCATGGATAAGAGCTTCGAGGCAAATATCTATGTTTTTTAGTTAATTTTTTCTAGGTACAAACACCTAATTTTTGTATGAGCCTTATTATTTCAATTTTTTCAGTATCATTTTGTTTATATGGATCATTGGTTTGAATTAGACTCTTACCGACTTTTTTTCATGCCTTATTTGCTTCTTTTCATCTCCTTGTGGTCCCATCTCTCTTTCTTTTCTATTTATGTTAGTTCTTTGTTTCAATTTATGTTTGGAGGCCTCTTGTCTTCCTTTGTCCTTCATACTTTATTGTTTTCTCTACTAAAACGAATCTAGTGTTTCTTTAAATGTGCTTTATGACTATTATATGGCTTGCCAAATCAGTCCCCTTTTGTTTTGTGGGACCTTCTACTGTCTTTTGCTCTTCTTCAATGTTTGGACCCTTGATTTTTGCTTGTTGCATGTTTTCTTAGTTGGCTTCCACACCAATAGGTTTATATGTAAAACTTAGGATGTCTAGATATAAAAATTGTATAGAAGCATTTCAATAATAAGGATCAAAGAGGATTACAATGAATTTCAATTCTAGTCACATAGTTTAATATTTCTAAATTTTTACTTAAGGACTTCACTCAAGGGTTTATGTTGCATCTTGTACCAAAGGAAGGATTGGATGAACAACATGTAGTTTCATTAAACTTAGGGATAGAATACACATATATTTATCTCACAATTCCATTCACACCTCATAAGAAGTACATTGGGTATGATTCCAACATGTGGGATATGTAGTTTCAACTCCCAAAAGGTTGATTGACCCAACAAACCCATTTCTTATTCTTCATGAAAGTGTTTATGGAGAATTAATTGAAAATATAAAGGAGATCAAATAATACATATTCTAATAGGAAAAGAGGAAGCGAAGACATGGGTATGGAAGACATATGATGTTGTAGAGTTATATAAAAGTTAAAATTTTTAAAAGTTAACACAATACATATTCAACAAGGGAAACATATTTAGGCTCAGTAGTAGGGCCTATTTAACAGATTACCATATTGAATGGTTTATATTTAGGATTTGAATTTGTATTTTCATAGTTTGGGTCTAAGATTTCACATATAACTTTTAAATCACCCGTACAACATAGATCTAGATTTTAAATCCTAAGTTTCTTCCAAAATTTGGTCGTTTCATCACTCTTTACTATTTTTATTAGTTCATTACTTGTCAAATTTATTTGTATATGTTTTTATTTTAATAATTTTAGCCATGGTGAAGTTAATAATTATATTTTAGGATTATTTTATCCATTATCTTAATTTTTCACTTAGTTTTATCTTGTTGTTAGTGCTAAATCATACTTGTGCATTAAAAATATAAAACAAATTAGTGGACTCTTAGTATTATATTAGTTGCACATTGGTCGATTATAAAAATATATAAAAATCAAGGAAAATTTGTGTTTATCTTTTGTGTTTGTAGATTGAAATGTTGATATTATTTGCTTAATACTGAGACTAAGTGATCACAAATATTTATATTTTGAGTTACATTATGTTGAATCCTTAACTATCATGACACATATCTAAGTTTTTTATGCTACTCATAAAGTTTGATCTTAAGTATATATGAAAAAAATGGTGAAATAGAAAGTTATTGATGATCAACTCATTTGACTCCTTTATTGGACAATACTCCAGTGAATGATGTTTTTCGAGATGAGTTTGTTATGTATACAGATGTGAATAAGACATGAACCATGTACTTTTAGGAGCCCAAATGTGCTTCATGTGTAGGGTCTGGTATTTTATTTATGATACCTTGGGTTCAGACTATGCCATTAGCATATCTCTTGAACCTTTAATGTAATGACAATATAATGGAACACTAGGCTTTGATTCTAGGTTTTCACATCGCTCATGCTTTAAATATAAAATCCATAAAATTTTGCATTGATTCTTAACTTGGCATCAATAAAGTCACATGTACTTACCAAATTAAGGAGGATAAATTAATGTCATATATAGATTTAGTTCATAGGTTTAATGCATTCTTTGATGACTTTGAGAATTAAAAAAAAAATCCAGAATAAATAAGTGCCACATCATCACTATTTATAGCATTGATTTACTTGTTCATATTGACATTATAGATAATCATCCTATACTTACTATTAATATATTACAATAAATGAGTGATTTATTTTTGGAAATAGACTAGATAGATGTATTTTCCATTTATTATGATGCCAACATTCAAGAGTGATATGGCAACATTTACAATTTTTTATCATATGAGACTATTCTTGATTTTTTTGTGAAAAATGAAAAATAAAATTAAGCAAAGATGCTATTAAATATGTTATCATTATTGAAGTTATTTTAAATAGGTCCTTGAATGATTGATTACTTAGATTCCTTGGTCGTGAAGAAGCTAAAATTTACTTAAAATAGGTTCATGATAGAGAACATGGTGTTCATTTCAACTGAAAAGAAATGTCATACAAGTCAGTAATAATGAGTTACTATTGGCCTTCTATGAAACAAGGGTACGTAGAATATGTAAATATTTGTGAGTAATTCCAATGACATAGTAATTTAAATTATGTGCCATCTCAAGAATTACAACCCATTATATCATCTTAAATTTTTTATCTTTGGGGTTTTTATTTGGTCAAAAAAGTAAATCCACCTTCATCCGAGGATCACCAATTTATTATTATAGTCATTAAGTACTTTAAAAAATGGGTTGAGGCCATTCATTTAGAGTATACCATGGGTGATGATGTCTCTATATTTATAATTACACATCATCTCTAGATTTGGTATCATATCTGTGATCATTAAAAATAATGGTTCATAATCCCAGAATAAAAAAGTAAATAAATTTTATGCCAAGTATAATATTTGACATACATTATCTTCTCCTTATTACCCCTAGGGGGGTGGTCATGTTGAAGCTACATATTAAAATAATTACAAACATCTTATGTAAGTTTTTTGTAAATAATGATGAAGACTAGCATAATCAAATTGTCTATGCCCTATGGGATTATTGTAATGAATGTTAGGACAATAACATGGGAAACACATCATTCTATAGAGTATGATATGGGATAATTTATTCCTCTTGAGCTTGAGATTCCTTCTCTATGTTTATCCCTTTATGGTATTATCAATGATGATAAATATAGAGAAAAAATTACATCGATTGGAAATACTTGATTAAGCATGTATACATGCTCTTGAAAACTTAAGCGATTATCAAAATATCCTAACTAAAGCATACAATAAAAATATTAAATCAATAGAATTCCACATTGGTGATTTTATACTAAAAGAAAATAAAAATAATACAAGTACAGATAAAGAACATAAATAAAAATTAAAACAAAACTAGTTAGGTCCCTTTGCTCTTATAGAGAAACTTGGTTCGGGGCCTAAAGTTTGGCTACATTAGAAGGAAAACCCTTGAATAATATGATGAATATCATGCACTTGCATCATTTATATATATGAGGTTTGACTATGATCTAGGGAAATTTTGTTTGTATATTTATCATTAGTTATTCATTTATCATTTCTTAGGCTACAAGGAGTTCCCCTCCATATTAAAATTTATTGGGGAATCATAGGCATGATTATATTTTAGATTCATTGATGACATTTATCTTTACCTTGAATTTTAGGGTAATAAACTTGTATACCTCTCCATGATTTACATCGACACATTTCCTATGGGGGAATAGTACCCACATATATTTAATCCATGAGATTTATTGATACATATATTCTATATATGGATTTTATTACACCCATAAGTTTAGTGCTCTCACATGAAATTATCTTATATATAGCTCACATGATGGTATCTACATTTGATACATATATTTTACATTCAAACACCTCTCCACATATGGGCATCATGTTTCCATATGTTATCTCATCCTCACTATTAGGATAACCCACTTATGTAAATATTAATTATCCATCTCTCATACTCATCCTATAATGGGGAATGTTATACACACATATTTAACTTTACATGATGTTATATTTTCAATATGTTTTCACATGGATGTACTACTTATCTATCCTCTCACTTATAAGTGGGGCATATACTTTTCCCTCACTCTAGATCATTATACTCCCTAGAGTTATATCCCACCATGTAAATTACAATATGCTATCTATACTATATGGACTTGTATATCTTACTAATGAGCTTTACATGATGATATTTACATATTCTTTATAAAAACATTTCCAATTATTTTATGTGGAAAAATATTATGATGGTTGCATCCATGTGCTTCTAATACTTTTTCAAGGATTTTAAAATCTTTGGTTATCTATTTTTATAACACATGATGATTTGGTTTTTTTCTTTTTATATAGGTAATTAGAGATGGGTAGGTTTTACAATCCCTGGCCTTACAAGTGTGACATAAATCCTTATTTTTATAAATATTTCTTAGCTTTAAATAGACTAAGCAAAGAGATTGATAAAACATATCGAGTGAACTCAAGCAAAGTGATAGCACCAAAAAAGGTCCAATTATATACTTCCCTAAACAATAAGTGGAATGGGTTGTCATAACTCCCTAAGAAGTCCTATCTATGTCTAGGGCTTGTCTAAACAATTATGATCAAAATAATCAAAATAAGGTTTAATTTTTCTATTTGTGGCAACATTGTTAGGTTACCATCAAATATAGTCATTATTATTCTCATTTTTCAAATTTTCATTTTCAAATTAAGTGTATATGACATTAACTAATTATTGGTAATTAGTGATGGTCATACCAAAGTTTTTTGAGTAAATCGATGTGTGAATGAAAATGTGTAAAAAGATTCATCCTTCTCTCCATAGGTAATTCAAGGTACATTATTTAATTATATATAAATTTACTTTGATGCACACATGCAATCAATCATGTACATAGATCAAAATAGGAAATTATGTAGAAACCTATTTTTGATACAAGCCTTATTATTGCAATGTTTTTATTATCTTTTTGTGTAAATGGATCATTGGTTCAAATTAGAATATTATTGGCACTTTTTCCTCTCTCTCTCACCCACTCTCACTCTCCCCCTCCCCCTCCCCCTTTGTCTCCCTCTCTCACATCTCTCTCTCTCTCTATATATATACATTTATATTTGTGTTTGAATGCCTCTTGTCTTCATATGTAATTCATATTATGTTATTTTCTATGTTATAATGGATTTTATACTTTCATGAATGTGCCCTAAGAATATTAGATGGCTTGCCAAATCTTTCTCCTTTCATCTTTTTCGCCCATTTACCTTATTTCACTTTTACTGAATGTTCGGACCTGTGATTACCACTTGTGTGTTTTCTTGGTTGACTCCTAGGAGAATATGTTTCTAATTCAAATTTAGGATGGTTATATATACAAATAATCTAGATGTATTTAAAAAGGAATAATCAAGAAATATATACCTAGATTTTTAGTCTAGGTATAGTTCATATTTATAAATTTATTCTTAAAGACTTATCTAAGGGTTTATAGCTTCATCTTGTACAAAAATAAGGACTCAAAAAATGCCATGTAGTTGCAGTACAATTATGGATAGAATATGAGACTCTTTCTCTCACATTTTCATTCACTCCTCACAATAACTATATTGGGTTTGATTATAACATGCATGATCTGTAGTTTCATCTCCATAGAGGTTTCCAGACCTAGCTAACCCTTTTCTTAGTATTCATGCATGAATTTACGGTGAATTAGGTCAAATAACAAAAGAGATAAGTTATGTGTGGAATTGGGACTTTATAATATCCCTCTACCCAAAAATGAGCCCTTCTAGGCTACCTTTTAGTGGTGGATTTGCATGGATTAGAGAGGACACATGTCCCTTCCTGAATGGTTGTAAAACACAACCACCCACTACTATTTTAGTTCTAATATTTCCATCAAATATATCTATGGTTGTGAAACCTTACAATGGCATTTTAAGGTAGGATATGTACCTTATTATTGTGATGAAAAATTGAGAATAAATTTAGTATTTTAGTATTTTGGTGTTCTTTTATTGAAAAAGTGTGCATAAATTAGTTATTATAATGTGTGTTAATTCTTGTTATGGTATATTTGGACTTAGGGGTGTTGTAAGGGGCTTAGGTGGAGATTGGGGTCTTAGTACACTACTACTAGTTTCCTGATTATGATATATGATTATTGTAATACAAATAAACTATGAAAACTTCTTAATTTTGTTCAAACTGCTTTAGAAAAATATGGATTTGGATTGAAATGTGAAAAAAATTGGATATAGTGGTAAAAGCTCAAAAAAATATAAGAAAGGTATAATGAAGACTATTCTTTGAAATTCTCATAAACAAAAACAATGTATTGGATATAATGAGTATGATATATTCTAATATATACATTTTGAAGTGGATTAGGAGCTCATAATCATGAAAATGTTATTATATACAAATTATCAATAGTTAATTTTCCAAATCGATAAAGAACGACTCATATGTAATGGAAAAAATATGCATATATTGGATAAAAAATTTACATCTCAACAAGGAGAATTACAAATTGTATATTCTGAGCTAATTGATTGCACTACATCATAAGAAGTTCCTTACCTTGATACATTTTCCAATGATGAATCTATATAAGAATATTTAGGAACTATTGTGGAATTATCAACATACCATCAAATGAATAGTGAGGGAACCCAATAAAATCACAATTTTTATCATTAAAGTTTAGATTACAATAGGTAATGAAAAGAATATGTAAGACCTTTCAAGGCTAACAAATTTAAGTTTTGCATTATCATTTTGTTGTGGTTTAGCTTCTTTAGTAGATGTGCCTAGGTCAATAGTATTATCATTGATAAAATATTGTATATTATGCCTTAAAATGTAACATTTATTTGTATGATACCAAATACATTTGTGGTTTCCATAATATGCATTACTATAAAATTTCTTAGGTTAAGGCTTGTTCAAATCAAGCTTAAATGGTGGAGGTAGAGATATGAGATTACAATCTAGTAATTTTAATAATAGAGCATGAGGAGGTTGTAGTGCCCTTACAAATTGACTCCTTGGTGGATCTGCCAATTGAAGCTTATTTGTTATTTGTGAAACTACATTAAATGTTACTTTTGCTTCACTCTTGTGTTCGGTAGATTTTACATTATATTTTGACTTGCTTTGAAACTTGATATTTGAAGTATATGGAGAACTTAGTACATATTTTAGTTTGTTTAAAGCTATGATCTTGACTTCTCTTTCTTTGATTGTATGTCATATCTCATCAGAAGACTTGAATTTATCATACATGATTGATTCATGGAATGATGCTAGTAAAATTTATATAGTTTAAAAGGGGGAAACTTGCTTTAGTTATTTCATTAGAGTTTCTTATTAAATTTTCAAAATAGGCTTAAATCAATACAATCCACTATCAAGTTTCATTTAACTTAAAGATAAATTTCAAAATAATATTAATGTCATCATTAGATGCCTTAACCATATAAAAATACACGTAATTTCAAGGCTCTTGTTTAAGCAATTTTAAAATGGTTTCTCATTCAATTAATATTTATTTCATAATATCATTGTAGATAACTATACAAATAGTAATGCAAAATTTTAATAGATCTTCATTGAATTAAATATCAAAATATGAAACTTAAGAAGTTTTAGCTTATCACAAGGTTTTATTCATAATATCAATTGTTTCTAAACCAAAAAATACATCTTTTGAAAAATGATAGGATCTCTTGATAAGCTGCCCTAAATTATTTTTTAGGGTAAATTATCTTTACTTCAATGTAATAAATTAGCAAATTACTATTCTGAATTCATCACTTAAATATAGTTTAAGAGTAATAGAGTGACTAATGACATTATTTAATACACATTAATAAAAAAATATAAAAAATTCTATAAATGAAATTTGAACAAAACTAGTATTCAATTTCACCATATATATTCTTATAGCTTTCTTACTAACGACACAACTAAACAATTAACCAAACTTCCAACTTGTATTCTAAAATGGATTCAACCATCATTGTTATTATTTGATTTTATTCATATAAAAAATAGAGGATTTATACTAATATCATCAATTGCTATGGTACAAAAACATAACAAATGTATTCAAGTCATCAATTCGCATGGTGTAACACTTGTATTGAAATTTTATTTTGCATAGAAAAATAGAAAAATTGTATTTAAATCAGCTTATATAAAAAAAATAGAACAAAAAAATAGAAGTCATTAATTTATTTAAGAATATAACAATTGTATAAAAAGTCTTCAATTCATACAAAATATGACGGTTATATACTAACTCATGAGTTCATACATAGGCAACTATGTTAAAGTCTTTAATTCATATAAAATATAACAACTACATATCATCTCATGGGTTCATACATATAATAGGATAAATACTAATTCATGGGTTCATACATAGACAATTATGTTAAATTCACTAACTCATACAAAATACAATGACTACATATCAACTCATGGGTTCATACATATAATAGGATAACTCTATCAACTCATTTATTCAATGGATTCTTTAAATTGTTTCAGCCGCAATATATCTCATACATCCCACATTGTAGATCAAAGACGTATAACTACCATCTAATGAAATTTGTATAACCATTTTCACAAATATACATGATAAATATGTTATTTTCAATCAAGCATAAGTATCCTTTTTTATAACAACTGAAATTAGACCTCTCAATATTTATTTCTTAACAAAACAAAAAAATCACAAATTTATAATAAAAAACATAGAACTTAATGATTTTCACAACAACTTTGAAATTATACATAGAACATTCCAAGAATCATTTGTTACAAAACTAAGAGTTATATATCCAAATAAATATTCTCATATATTCAAAATAATATTCACCAAGATTAACCCAACTAAGCCCAACCATTAACAGGTTAAAAAAGGTTGTACCTACCCTAACCATCAGTTTGGGTGTGGAAGGCTCTTGTAAAATGCAAAAAATGTTAGAGATGAAAGAGAGATAGAGAAAATTATTTATGGTTTTTATATTCTATTTCATATTAATGTATTGTTAACTTTATTGACCCCATCGGTTGTCCTTTTGGCATCACTAAATGGTTGTAGATAACTAATAGCCATCTATATGATAGCACCATATGTAACCATAACTTAAGACCTTTATATCTTTGCTAGTAAGACTTACTAGTCCAGTTGATTGTTATATTTTACTTAAAAAACTTATTATACACATTATGATTTTGAAAACCCAACCTACTGGACTTATGCCATTTAATTCATGGGAAGAAAAACTTCTAGGTTGTATACACACATTATATTAAACCCATAAACAAATTTTTGTACAAAGAAATCATACACATGACACTTATTTAAATTTGTCGTTAAAACCTTTTTTATAAATTATTATTACATTTTTATGTTAAATAAAAATATTTTTTCTAATATAACCTACAGGGTTTTACCACATCTAAAAATACATCGATTTAACTAAAAAACACAATTTATCTTTTCTAATTTCTATTAAACAAGATTGATTCAACCATTAACAACCATGTAATTTAATATTAAATGAAATAATTCGACTGCCTACCTCAAGTAATGAATATGATGAAAATTATCCATTTCAAATTGCTTCTATTCTTCCTCACACGTCCAATTTTGATACCCACACTTTTTCCAAAACTCATATGTTATTTTCTAAACCTAGAAAACCTAATTTTAAATTATGTCAAGGGTTTATAGAAACCTAAAATTATGCCACAATTCCTATTAGTGCTTAAATATACTTCAATCCATACACATTGTTGTCTCCTCATAATGTAGTTTCTAACACACACCTCATTGACCGATGGAAAGAGAAGATAGTTAAGGGGAATTGTAATTAATTTTTTTTATGATCCATAAACATAATCAACATCAGAAATCCACATTTTCCTTTGCCTATTGTCCTTAACTAGATATTTGGCCTTAGTAATGCATTTGACCAAGCACATCCAAGACTTTAGGGTGTTCTAAAATAAAATGCATTTGACTAAATTTTCTCATTGTGCCCTAGTTTGTTGGGGCATACCACTTAGTGGCTTATGAATTTATTTTTAATATTTATTTTATTTTTACAATTTAACTATAATATTCCCCTAAAAGGGATTTTTTCTAATTGTTTTTTATGTCTAAAAATATATGGCATCTTTTTACAAACATAATGCCACTTTTTACCTTTGCATATAAACTGGTACATTTATTCATAATATGTTTATGAAAATTAATGAAGAAGAGTTTCCCTCCTATCAGTGACCCTCAAAACAAAGTGTGTTGATCAAAAAATTTTAACTATGTTACTAAGGAGCAACAAGATTTGCCTAAAATTTACGACAAAAAAATCATAGTTTGACATGTTATAATAAGACAAATTTCCAACTTACAACAAATGTTTAATTCAAACTATATTTCAATGACCTTTGTTTATTATTTCTCTCTTTATCCTCCATCTCTTCTCTTTTCTTAAAAATTATTCCAAGAGTCTTTCACATCCAAACCTAGCTTCGGTGGCTAATCCTAGCACCTCTAAAATAATACACAAAAACTTAGAAGTATCTTCCAGATAAAAGTTATAATCAGATGCTTACATTTTTATTTTAACAATAAATGTTGTACAAGTATCAAACTAGAAAAAAATAAAAAAAATAGAAGTGTCTTTAATATTGAAAAATGATTGCAATACAACTAACAAATAATTTTTTTATTAAAAAAAAAACATATAATCAAATAAAAATCTATAAATAAAAACTTATATCAAAAGACTCAATGTTTCCTTAAATCCATCCTACAAACATGATTTTTTGTCAGAGTTTCATAAAGTAAAGAGAATGTTATATATCCTAAAGATTGTGTTAAGGCCCTTGGGAAATTATTACAACAAGAGAATTAAGGTTTCCAAAACATGCCCCCCTTAATAAGGTAGGATCTTGATGCCAAAGAGAAGAGGTAAATTTTTTATGAAAAATAATTTCATTTTCCCGTGTAGGACTTATCTCACTCATTTGTCCTATTAGATCCATACCTAATGAATTTCCTTACTACATAACTTGATTCTATGATGAGCCAAGGTCTAAACCAATTCTAGTTTGAAGTTCTCTCCATCCTCTACTTGTAAATTCTACCAATTTAGAATGTGAGTGGCATTAAGTATATAATTTCTAAGTAATCACACTTGGAATACATCATGAATTTTGAAAAGAGAGGGAGGTAAGGCCAGTGTATAATCAATGATGATTTTTTTAGGATATTAAAAGGTACCACAAACTAAGGATCCAATTTTGGTGCTTTCCTAACTTTAATTAAAATTTTATGTGGTCGAATAGTTGAGAACATTTTGTCTCCAAAATGTAATTCCCCGGTGTCCTCTTAGAATATACATAAATATTCTACCTGTCTGAAGTTACCTTAAGCTTTTGTTGAGTGAGTGAAATTTCATGATCATACTCATGGAATAACTCAGGACCTGAAGTGAACCCATTTTCTAAACCTTCCCAACCAAGGGGAGTCTTCACTTTCTTCCATAAAGAGCTTCAAAAGGTGCCAACTTAAGAGGCATATGGTAGGAATTATAAAATTCAAATTCAAAAAGATACAAAATAATCCTCCCACATGTATTGTGATCCATCACATACATACAAAGCATATCTTTTAGATTTTCAAAGAACTTTTTCTATTTGACCATCCATTTCAGGATGATACAAAGAGCTAAAGTTTAACCTAGTAACAAAAGTTGACATTAAGGTTTCCCAAAACCATGATATAAATAATTTGTCTACGTTAGATATAATTAATTCAAGTGTACCCTAAATATGCACTACTTGTCTAAAATATATCTCTACTATAATGGCAATATCATCTGAGAGATTTCCTAGTATGGAATGGGAAACATTTGTAAGAATATCAACAACCACTAGAATGGTAACATGTTTCTTCTTTGATTTAGGAAAACTAGTAATAAAATATATGGTTAAGACTACCCACTTATCCATAAGAATATCATGGAGGTATAGTTGTTCTCTAGGCTTACAATGTTCAACTTTCACTCACTGACATTCAAAATACCTTACTACAAAATGAGCCACATTTTTATTCATTCTTGTTGATGCCTCTAAGTGTACCACATGGTTCTCTTAGTGTTTAAAGAGAACTTCTCATTTTATAACTCAAAGAGTTTAGAGCATGAGTAGTAGGTTGTGGTAATCAGGTTACCTGTGATGAAATAGTGGCAGAGCAAGCAAACTATTCCACAATATTTATAAAAGTTGGTGGTTGGGAGCCACCTTGGTCCTCTCAAAAATATTTCAAAATATGAAGTAATCTATGCTAATGTCAGTGAATTGTGATCAAATTCCAACCTAAAATGAGTATTTCCAATGGTTTTAAGCTACAGTGATCTGGTTAAAAAAAGAGAAAAAGGGGAAGGGTAAGGCAGAAAGAAAACATGCTACCGATCTTTACCTCAAACACCATGACAAAGTTTAAATTCCAATTAAACATACATTTAACCAATGTATATAATGAAATAGCATCTGCCCAAATCTTACCACACACTAGGAAAGTATCTAAGGATAGTATGAAGAAATATACGCATTAACTACTTTACTTTAAATATTTACTACTACAGTTAGATAGCATATGCACATCCTTGTGCAGAGCAAATAAAACAAAGTAAACCCTAAAACATTTAAATAATCTAGAATTTATAAAAATTAGCAACCCTATATTAGAGATGCACGTCTAGAATTATTAAAAAACCATTCAAATTTGAGATCTAGAATAAATAATTGAGAGAGGAGCTAAATGAAAATTGATACAAAGAAGATGAGAAAATCTTCTCAAAATTCCCTTCTTGTATTAATTGTTTCAAAGTTTACACTTGTTTTGTAGTTCCAAAAATTCCCTCCATTTTATAAATGACAATACTCCTTTTATAGATTTCAATGAAGCATGTTAGTTAATCCTGTCAAATTAGAAGTGTACAAGTGTTAGGACAACTATCCTCTTTACAAAGGTTTCTGGAATACACTAACTCTTTCCACATGGACTGACCTATAGGTAATGTGATAACAAAATGAACATGCATTTACAAAATAATATCTCATTTTAAAAATCCACAATGTTCCCACAAAAGAGAATATTCTTTACTACTTGGTGGACCCTGTGCTGATGTGGATCCTTGGTTTTATTGAATTAATCTCATTGATTTCTGATGTTGTTCATCCACTAACTTCAAATTGATAGCTAGATCAAGGAGGAGCTCATCCTCTTGATCTACCAAATCATCTAGGTCCTTGTCATTTATATCTAAAGCTTCCTTAATGCTCCTCACCTTGACTATCTTATTTTTTGTAGTTAGGATCATATCCATGATCCTATTGTTGTCACCTCCAGACTTACCTTGGCTCCTTCTCTTCACCTCTTACATGACCAGAGTGGTCCTATGTTTAAACTCACCATCTGCAATGATGCTTATGGAGCTGAGCTTTGTAGGCTTGGCAATCATGGTCCCCTAGAGTTTTTTAATTCTATCTAGTAGTTATTTATCATCCTTGATGAGTCTCTCCAAGGACTTGGACCATACACTCAAACTATTGATTTTATCCAAAATCAAGCCTAGGATGTTGTTGAGATGAGTAATGTTGATAGTCTTGAAACTAGGGATTTTATCCCCTGTTAAGATGCTAATTAAATATTTTATTTTATCCCCAGAACCCTACCCTTGGGTGATTAAGCCCTTGGCTATTGTATCCTGTAGGTACAATACAATTTGTCTTAAATTTATTGACTTCATAGAGTCAAACATATCATGGAATGATCTCTCAAACATTTCAATTTTGGAGTCAAAAAATGATAAAATTTCCTACTTCTCTAAATCCTCATTCTACTTCTGAAGGTTCTTTATTGGTTGTTTCAGGCCTTCTTTGATGCCAGTTTGTAATTGTGTTGATTGATATTTAGCTAACCCAAGTATATAATCCTCATGGATGGTGTCTTCACCTGCTCTTTGGCCTCTAACTGAAGTCAAGCCAACAAATGGCTTGACTTCCTCTCTACCTACCATAGTTTTATTTGTTGTTACTCTTTCCAATCTAGCAGTGGTTGGGTCAAATTGGAAACTTACTGAAGAGTGTGTCATTTTTAGAGGCTCTAATACTTCCCTTTGGGTGCTATCTAAAGATCCAAGACTAACCATTTGTCTTTCCTACTCTTTTATTGTAGAGCCACTATCTAGGGCTTAAGCTCCTCATGAACTGTGATGTTGGCAGACTTTGTGATGGCTCATTGATGGTGCAGAGTTGGGATATTTTGTAACTTTCCATAAATGAACCATCCATCAATGGTTGGACCATAAATGGGGTTCTCATTACTAAAAATATTAACCTCACCCATAGGGTGAGTGAGGATTAATCTAGGCTTCTTAGTTCCTATTGGGACTAATGCTAATTTAGCATTTCTCTTTTAAGGGGGAACAATTGAAACTAAGTCCAAAGCTATCTCCTTCCCCTTTTCCTTTATTATTTCCTCAACTTGGGGTTGAGGTTATTCTTCTTGATCCTGAGGCTCCTCTTCATCTAACCCATAAGCACTAGCCAATGCTTCCAAGACATCTTCCACTATTTCTCTAGGATGCAATGCAATCATGTCTATGTTTTCAATTATAGACTCTAGATATTTAGGTTGGGCAGAAGAGGGTACCCCTTCACCAGGTCTTTCTTCAAGCTTCTCTTTTCCTTCACCTTATGCAATGGTGCTTGTGCCCTTTGTCTAATATGTGTCTCTAGCTATTCTGGAGGAGGTTTAATAGATGGTCCAAGAAGAAAATGGTACTATAAAAGATTCATCTACCAAATTTCACTATCTAACTTCTCATCTCTTTTCAACCTAGCCTCGAGTTTGATGTTGTGATTTTTCAATCTTACTAGGACCTCTAGAAATGAAGATGCCTGAATGTACATTGTGTCATGGAAACCAAGTTGATGTTCGTATTTCATGTTAATTTTCTTGGACTTTAAATGTTTTTCAACATTCTCTTGTGGGTCCCACTACTTTAATTCATCAAGATGTGGATTAAATGAATCTCTATATTTGGAGATGATGTCCACACTATCCCAATTCTACAACACTATTCTACTAATAGTCAAAGGGAAAGGATGGAGTATCCCCTTCCTTTTCTATTTGCAAACACTATTGATACCATGGAACAATTGGTATGAAATATCTTGTGAATGAATTTTAATTTAGCATCAGACCATGTAAATAACTTAGGTTAAATAATTTAGTCTAAGGTTTCATTTCATGTTAACAAACATGAAATAAACCTTAGGCTAAAGTATTTAAGATAAGTTTAGACTGAAATAAAAGGGATATCATCACTCAATAGGAGATATAACCATAAGTATTTAGCCTAAGGTTCTATTGTTTTAATAAATACCATCAAAACTTTATGATAGAGACTGAGGATTAAATCTATATCGATAAACACTTAGATCATGATAAATGAAATGAATCCAAAGAGGGAGGGTCTAAATTCATAAAGGGACCAAGCCTATAATTATTATGCTAAGGTTTGGTCATGTTGAAAAACATGACTAAACCTTAGGATAAAAATTTATTCTAAGTCCATGGCACTCATAATTGATCTTGTGCAAATCTAAACCTAGTTAGAGAGGTCCTTAATTCAAAGCATGGTCTTTTATCAATCTAAGGTGAAAGATTGATTTTAACATTGAAGTGCATGATTATTATCCAAATGAGACCCTATTGATACTATAAAGGAAAATAGCATGTTCATTTATCTAAGCTAGATTGTTCCATGGGGCTAAAATTTGACGGTCTCATGGACGTCAATGACAGTCTCACATATGTCATTTGATAGGCATGAGGACATCAATTTTAAGCTCTAGAAATGTATCATTAGGGATTAAATTTGAAGGCCTTATGGACATAAATGATGGCCTCCCAGATGTCATTTGATGGGTGTGAGAATGTCAATTTTAAATCCTAGAAAAAATAGTAGGCCTGGTGGAATTTTTGACCCATTATGCATCATTCAATCATCTTCTTCAAGCAAGTGTGAACTGTTGATCATGATCTAAGTAGTCGGTTATGATTGTTTCTTGTGGGTTAAATCTTTGGAATCATCGGGTTCATCTCACACCATCCAATCATTTTTGCTCGAGTACATGCATATCACAGATCCTATAGAGAAGCACACAACTTAAGTTAGGGATCAGGGCAAATAAGACTTAGGATAAAGTCTTAAGACTAAGGTCTTATTTCGGTAAATAAATGCAAATGGGGCCTTAGTACTAAGATTATAGACTAAGATTTACATAAATAAAGTTAAACCAAGCTAGGAGTTTAATAAAAGGGACCCCACGAACATTAATTTTGGATCATGTTAAAATAAAAAAGGGACAAATGAGCTCAAGGCAAAAAGGGGACCAAGCTTATCATTTTTATATTAAGGTTTGGTCATGTTAAAAAACATGATCAAGCCTTAATATAAATATTAGGTTTAAGTCCACAAACTATTTAAACTGTTCCTGCCAGTTTTTTGAATATGGGTCTAAAAAAATTTTGTGCTAGGGTTTCTGAATGAGGGTTTCAAGAAGTTTGAAAATAGATTCAACTTGATTTTAGAACAAAACAAAGGCTAATAAAAAGTTAAATTGAGATAGAATTATGAAACTCAGGTATGATCCCATCAAGGAGAGATTCATTAAACCTATGATTTGAAACATAGAGATCCATTTTTAGCAACATTAGGCAAAGTTAAAGTAGAACCATGAACAAAGAAGACCAACCACACTAAGGGGTGGATGATCTTCAAATGCAAATAATGTGAAAAATATCCCAAAGATATTTAGATTAAGTGAATTTTCATTTACAAAGTACTAATTGCATAATTTAACACATGGGTCCCCAACTTTTAGAAATAGTGGGTATGTTGACCTAAATAAATGGTGACTTATAGAGGAAACATAGTAATATGTTAGAATTTAGAGACTCTAGTTTGGAAAAATAACTAGATTACTTATTCCATTTGATCAGTTCCATCATTAATATCAGTTTATGGTTACAAAAAATCTTGCATCTATAGAATGAGGATCAAACATCAAAATCTAGTCATGATATATGTGTGCTTTGATTCCACTTACTGTTTGTCATGGGATTCAGGAGACAACTTTCAAGTTTCACATCTTTTATCATTAACACTAAATTAAAACATGTGGGATATCCATTAAGAACCATGATTTAGCTTAGGGAGGGCTTGGGTAATGCTCTACTATCAGATAGGCATCTATATCCCTGACAAAGATACCTTTAAATCCACTCACATCCTTGATCTATTGCTAATCAGACATCCATATCCCTGGTGGAGATTACCAGAATCACCTTTGATTTTAAAACTTTTGATTTTGCAATAAGCTCCCATTTTTTTATATATGTTTTAGATCTTTTAGGATTTTTAGCAAAGGTTGGGAACCAAGATAGCTAGATTTAGGGATTTTTTCAAGTGTTTGATCCTTAGATAATCACCTATGGTTGCAACCTTTATCCTATGCAAGGATGTTTATTAAGTGCAAGCATAATTGTGCCTTAATAATTTAAGCTTTCATCCCATATATGCAATTCTTCTTGAAACCAAATTTAGATCAAAATAATGTTTAAATTTTCATAGAACAATTAACCTATCTACCAGTCCTTACTAGTTTATTTAAATGATAACATAAGCTCATATTATATATCCATGATCAACATTTGCTCAAGATATATACCCACATTTTTAAACTTGTGGAGTTTCCAAGTACTTAAGATAAAATTTGAGCTTAGGGCTATCTAAGGACTTATTATAAGCATGGAACCAAACAAAGAAGAAAACAGATGGAACAAAAAGCAAATCAAGTAGGAAAGAAAAGAAAAGTAAAAAAATATATACAAGCATATGTACAAACAAGGGAAAAGAAAGAAATAGCATAAGAGAAACTAAACTAGCCTACCTACACTAACTCTAGTTATTCTTATAGATTTATTCCATGATGACCTCAAGAGGAGTAGCATAGAATTAATGCTTGAGATACTTCCTATTTATGGGCAATGTGAATTATACTCTTTGTAAGTATTTTAGTTTAAAGGTGTTATTCCTGAGTGTGTCAACAATTTGATAGGGACTAGCCACAAAGGCGTGAACTTCCCATGTTTTCCCTTAGGTTTAGATGCTTTGTCCCAAAGAATAACTAAGTCCCCTTGTTTGAACACCTTTAATTTTGATCTTTTATCAAACCACCTTTTCACCATGGTTTGTGTCTGCAAAAATTAGTAAAAGCCTCTTCTCTAGCATCTTCCATCTGGACAATGTCCAATAGTCTTGAATTTGTAAATTTTTGATCTTCTTCCATATATTCCTGCATGAACCTGTATGTAGGTAACTTGAGTATGATGGAAAAGATGTGATCTTGTCCATAGACTAATAGGAATGGTGATGCCTTTAGGGCCTGCTTGATTCTTGTTCTATCTACCCATAGAACATATTTGAAAAGTTTGTGCCATATTCTAGGTTGGTCTATAGTAGTCTTCTTTATTTCCTTCATCAAGTTCTTATTGGTAGATTCAGATACTCCATTACCTTGAGGGTAATGTTTGGATGAGAACTTGACAATAATATTATTGTTATATGCACATTCTATTATTTTAATGGATGTGAAAGCATATCCATTATCACATACTAGAGAAACTAGAGTTCTAAATATGGTGCATATGTTTTCTTCTAAAAAAGCGATCACTTCTTCAGTTCTATATTGCTTAGTGGTCACTATCTCAGTCCACCTGGTGTAATAGTCAATAGCTATTAGGACATATTTATGACCCTCTGATGAGTTTCGGTTGATCACCCATACAAAGTCTAACCCCCACTATGAAAAGGGTTTATCAATCATTACTGGGTGTAACGACGTTACTATTTTTGGCTCCTTTGTGCTAAAGATTTGGCATGAGTGGCATTCTCTCACATGCTTGTGAGCATCTCTAAATATGGTTGGCCAATAGTTTCCAACTCTCAAAATTTTATGGGATGTGGTTATTGTAGATGGATGCCTTCTTCCCAAATTCTCATGAAATGTGCTCATTATCTCCACAAATTCTTCTTTTGAAACAAATCTTAGGTAGACACCTTCAAAGTTCTTTCAGTATAAAACTCCATTCTTGATCAAATAATGGGTTGATTTGAGTCTTAGATATCTCTTCTTCTCCTTGATAGGTCATACAGGACAAGCACCATTAATCAACAAGTGAATTATAGGATCATACCAATCATTAGAATATTTTTTTTTTGTCTAACTTGCATGACACTAAGCTTGGGGTTAGCATTGGTAATCATTTGGATCAGACCTTGCACCTTTCCATTTTCATCCGAATGTCATATTTCTATAGAACATACATCCACATACCTCTCCTTTCTCCTATCTCAGTCTGACTTAGCATGAGTTTTGTAGCAGGGTCAGATAAGATGGCATGCACTTTGTTCCTAAGAATATAGTGACTAAGTTTTTTTAATGCCTTTACTACTGCACATGATTGCTTATAAATTAAGGAATAATTTAACTTAAAACTCTTAAAATTGGTGCTCATGAAAGCAATTAGATGGTCACATCCATTAATTTTTTGAGTCAAGACTACAATAATAGTATGGTCAGAAGCAAAGGAATAGAGATAAAAATCCTTGGAGAAGTCTGGACTTATTAGGATTGGAACTTGACTAATTACCTCCTTGATGTCCTAAAGTATTTATTATTTTCCTCATTCCAAGTAATTTTGGTATCCTTTTTTATCATGTCATTCAGTGGCTTAACGATTTCTATAAAACCAAAAATAAACTTTCTTAAAAAGTTAATTGTGCCAAAGAATGATTTTAGCTCTTTCTTACTGTTAGGAGGTTCTATCTTTGATATAACTTATATTATTTCATGATTTATAGATATTACCTCCTTAGTAATGACATGGCCTAACAACTTTCCCTCAATAACACAAAAATACTCTTCCTTAGGTTGAGGGAAATCCCATACCTTCTGCAACTTTCAAATACCTATTATAAATGCATGATGTGGTCCTCCCTATTTTTTTAAAAATAGTTAGATCATCTATGTATATAATGATGCATTTACCTACCAGACCTTAAAAATCATGATCCATGGCCCTTTGGACTGTAACTCCTACATTGATCAGTCTAAATGACATCATCTTATATGAAAATGTGCCCCATTTGGTGGTAAAAGTAGTCTTCATCCTATCTTTCTAGTTGACTAATACCTGGTTATACCCTGAAAATCCATCAGGAAAAGACATCATAGTATATATAGAAACACTTTGTATAACTTGGTCCAAAGAAGGCAAAGGGTAGTTGTCTTTTTTAGATGACTTATTAAGGTTCCTAAAATTAATGCAAAGCCTGATTTTGCCATTCTTTTTCCTGATTGCAACCAAATTGGAAACCCACGTAGAATGCCTAATGGGAAATAAAGTATTTGCATCTAAAAACTTCTTAAACTTTTTGAAAATCATGGGTTCTAAAATAGGGTTGATAGGGCTCTACTTTTATCTAAAAGGTTTGCAGTCTTTCTTCAAGGGTATGGTATGAGTGATGACTTTTGGATAAAAAATCTTCAAGTCATCATAGGACCATGTAATTATATCCTTGTAGCTTGTCATCAAGTCTTTGGCTTTCTTGTCTTCAGTGCTTGTACATGTTTTCCAATGTTAACAAGTTGAGGTTGATCTTGGGATCCAAAATCAACTACCTTGTAATCCTTCCCACTTACTTTAGGAATCCTAGTATTCTCATCTAGATTATCTTGGTCAAATAGCCTCTCCAAGGCAATCATGCCTTTTGGAACTTTTTTGTCATTTAGTTGAATGACTTTACCATCAAATTAACCATCTTATTCAAGAGTATTCTCATTGGCCTCATCTATGACATGTACCTCAACTACTTTGGAATTGGTCATGAAATCCAAGATCTGTTGGTCATCATTAAAAACTTGCATATAGTTCACATTATCTGAGATATAGGGGCATAAAACCAGTTAAATGTTAAAGTTTAGAGAGTTATGGTTTGGCATGATATTGTCTATAGATGATGCAGGATCATTAGCAACCTTATTCTCTTCCCTAGGGATAGAAATAATGTTGAAATCATAAAAAGACTCAAGTAAATCCTAGACTCTGAACTTGTACCTCTTGAGGTATGAAAATTTTCACTAGTATCTACTTCTTATCTAATTGAATACTAGTTTTGAGTCACCATGAATCATCAGTTCTTTGAATTTGTACTTGATGTCAAATTATAAACCTAAGATCAATGCTTCATATTCTGGAAGATTATTAGTACATGGAAATTGAAGTTTGTAGCAAGCGTGATATTCCTTACCAATATGGTTGGCTAGGACAACTCCTAATATAGACCCAGATTCACATCTATCCCCATCAAAATGTAGCTTTCATAATCTCGGGATATTATGATAAGGTTTATAATACTTACCTTGTTAGTTTCAAGAGTGAAAACTCTCAAATCAGAGTCAATTATGTTCACATTTTCATTCACAACATTATATTTTGTGATCATATGTTTCATCCTTGGTTTTCTTTCCACTCTGATTTGATTTGGTACTCCCTTTCATGGTAGCCACAAATGAGAACAATCAATGGACATATATCTATTCAAGGCCTTTATCCATTCCCTGCTTAAAATCAAACCATAAGCATCAGGAATGTCAACAACTTTGATATCAATAAATTGTTAAACCCTAGGCTTAGAAGCCAGTTGAATATAAAAATTTAATAATTCCCTAACTACTTTGACTCTAGACTTGTCTAACTGAGTAACAACCTTGTTAGATTTGATATGAGTCAAGCTAGGTTGTTTACAAATACCTGTTGGCATAATGTTGGTGGATAACCAGAATCTAATAAATGGTTATGTATATTTTTACCAAACATTATGATAGTAAGTAGAAAAGGTGGGGACTCTGTCTTAGCCTTATACATTGCCACATTGGTGTCGTCAGTTTTGGATGTCTTGATAGGTTTCTTGGACAAGGACTCCAACAATAGATCCCTTTGCTAAGTGATCTGTGTCAATTCATGTAATGTGATGTTAGCCTTTATTTTATTCATATCATCATTATATTATACCCAATTTTATTTGGAGAAATAAATGCATCAATAATTTGTTTATAAGTACTTCCCTTTGGAGGTTTTGGGTTATTATCCGATGTAGTGTTTGGAGGAGTACCAAAGTTATTTAAAGGTGTTGAGGTAGTTAAAGGTTGTCTCTACTCTTTATTGCTTAGAGGGCAGGTCTTCTTCAAGAACTACTAGAAAGCATGAACTTATTCTAGAACATCATCAAGTTCGTTATCTTCTTGGAAGGGGAAGTCAAACATATCCACTATGAGGGCTTCATTAGTGGATTTAGATACTAATTTACTTGCACCATTATCTTTGTTAGGGACCAATTCAAAGGTGTTCAATTCTTCCTAAAAGGCTTCAAAAGCTTTAAAAAATTCAATGTAGTTAATTTCACCATATTTAGAAGTACAATGGACCCTACAGTAATTAGTTAATGCAATATCAATAAGATTAATGTCCATGGTCCTTTTATCAATAGATGATTCAATGTTAATATTATTATGGAAATTGTCATTCTAGAATCTATTATTGGGTCTATCAAATCTTTAAAATGAGAAGTTCCTACCTGAGCTTTCACCAGTATGACTAACCTAATTTTGTAACTAAAGAAAATCAGTGCTTAGCTTTTGTACCTTCTTTAAAATAGTCACTCTCACTTTTGAGAGTTTCAGAGTTATAAACCTGATTAACACCAGTGGTTGGTACTAAAGCCTTTTAATCATTTATATTGAATCTAGTCGTAGCATGGTTCAAGAATCCTAAGTTCTTATTAGGGGAAATGTGGTTTAAGGCTAACTTGTTTAAAGCTATGATATGATTCAAAGCTAGCCTATTTTGATTATTGTTAGGAAATATGTTCAAGGTGGGCATATGTGGATTAACATTTAGGACAAAGTAATTTGTTTATCCCTAAGGTTGCATTTGATCATTAATGATCACTAATTCAGAATATGCTCGAGCTAAGGTGGTCATAACTAGAAGATATCTCTTTAGGAACACAAAAGTCATAGGATCTACTACATCTTTATGGATTTATAAATCCAAAACATTATTAGGCTTGTAGGGATCTATGGTCCGACTATGCATCTTTTGAAACTTGACATTAAATACTCTTATGGACTCACTATAATATCTTCTCATGGTGATGAATTGTTGGTATAAGATACATGGGATAATAACCTTAACAAATTGGTCAATAAAGACATTGTTAAAACCATCCTAGTTGATAGTGTAATTGTTAGGAAAATTAAGAGACCATTCATATGCAACATCCCTAAATGTAAAAGGAAACAACCTACATGATACATCTTCATGGGTGACATTTAACAATCTTAATGCATCTTTGAATGATTTGATGTGTTCCTCCATAGTTACAACACTATTTGGACTAAATGTTGGCAAATATTTCTCAAGATTACAGGGGTGGATCATATACTACACTTGATACATTGATGGAAGAATCCCCTAGCTAGGCCATACCTTGATGAAGGTTGAATGTACAAGTACCTTGGAATGGTGAGGTTGGAAAAGACATAAAAAGACTACGCTAACCTTTATCCCACCTAGCTCTCTTATGAAATTCTAGTTTAAGCAAAGGTTCGCTTATTTTTGAATGTGACCTTATTCTAATTTTTGGCAATTATAGCTTGAGAACTATAAATTATATTTGAAATATGATGTGTTACACCAATATTTATAGATAACAAAAATTAAACTTTCACATTAAGCTAATTTTGCAAATATTCATGTAAAGAATAACAAAGGACCTAGATCTTCAACTAAATTAGCTCAAAGATATGTCTAGATACATAACTGTGAATGATCATTGCAACTCCAAACATAAATGAGCTCAACTTTGCAAAGGGTATAAGAATCTTTAACCAAAATAGCTATTACTAACCTCATACCTACTGAATCGACAAAGTTAAAGTATCTTTACCATAATCAAGTGTATACTTTCAAAGAACGTTGATCTTTGTCTAAAGGAAGCACAAAGATGGGTCCAAAACCATGAAGATCACCAACCTTTACACAATTAAGCTAAAAGAAACATAAATATGAAAATATTAGCATGAACTTAGATTAAAATACACCAAAACTAGTAAAGATCCTACAAATTGACAAAGATATTTTGAGACCCTCCTTCTAACCCCAGCGGAGCTTACACTTGTTGATGCCTCTAAGTGTACCATAGGGTGTTCTTAGTGTTTAAAGAACACTTCTCATTTTAGAACTCAATGAGTTCATAGAATGAGTATAAAATTATGGTAATTAGGTTACCTGTTATGAAATAGTGGCATAGCAAGCAAACCATTTCACAATATTATTAAAAGTTGGTAGTTGGGAGCCACCTTGGTCCTCTCAACAATTTTTGTAAAAGATGCAGTAATCTATGATAATTCAGTGAATTGTGATCAAATTACAACCTAAGACTATCCTAAAATGAATATTTACAATGGTTTTAAGCTAAAATGATTTGGTTAAAAAAAGAGAAAATGGGGAAGGGTAGGGCAGAAAGAAAACATGCTGCTAATCTTTACCTCAAACACCGTGACAAAGTTTAAATTCCAATTGAACATATATTTGACCAATTTATAACATGAAATAACATACGACCAAATCTTACCACACACCAGGAAAGTATCTAAGGATAGTATGAATAATTACAGGTAAGAACTAGCTTCACTTTAAAGATTTACTACTCCAGTCAGATAGCATATACACATCCTTATGTAGAACAAATAAAATGAAGTAAACTCTAGAAAATTCAACTAATATAGCATTTTCACAAATTAGAAACCCTGTATTAGAGATGCAAATCCAAAATTCTTAAAAAAACCATTCAAATTTGAGATCTAGAATAAATAATTGAGAGAATCTAAATGATAATTGATACGAACAAGATGAGACAATCTTCTCAGAATTCCATACTTGTATTAGATTTTTCAAAGTTTACACTCATTTTATAGCTCCAAAAACTCCCTCTATTTTATAAATGACAATACTTATTTTATAGATTTCAAGGAATTATGTCAGTCAATTTGATCAAATTAGAAGTGTACAAGTGTTAGGACAACTATCCTCTTTACAAAGGTTTCTAGAATATACTAACTCTTTCTACATAGACTGACCTAAAGCAATGTGTTAAAAAATCACATGCCTTTACAAAAAAATATCTCCTTTTCAAAATCCACAATGTTCTCACAAAAGAGAATATTCTTAACTAATTGGTGGACCTTGTGCTGATGAGGATCCTTGGTTCTATTGAAGTAATCTCATTTATTTTTGATGTTGTTCATCAATTGAATTTAAATTGACAAATGGTTCAAGGAGGAGCTCATCCTCTTGATCTGGTAAATAATCCAGGATCTTGTCATTTCTATCTAAAGCCTCCTTAATAATCCTCACCTCTGCTATCTTATTTTATGTAGTTAGGATCATATCCATGATCCTAATGTTATCACCTCTAGACTTACCTTGGCTCCTAATCTTCACCTCTTGCATGACGAGAGTGGTCCTATGTTTAAACTCATCATCTACAATGATGCCTATAGAACTGAGCTTTGTGGGCTTCGAAATCATGGTCCCCTAGATTTTTTTAATTCTATCTAGTAGTTATTTATTATCCTTGATGAGTCTCTCTAAGGACTTAGACCATTCACTCAAACTATTGATTTTATCCAAAATCAAGCCTAGGATGGTGTTGAGATGAGTAATGTTGATAGTCTTGAAACCAGGGATTTTATCCCCTATTAAGATGCTAATTAAATCTTTTATTTTGTCCCTGGAACCCTACCATTGGGTGATTAATCCCTTGGATGTTGTATTATATAGGTACAATGCACTCTATCTTAAGTTTATTGATTTCATAGAGTCAAACATATCATGGAATGATCTCTCAAACATTTCAATCGTGGAGTCAAAAATTGATAAAATTTCCTACTTTTCTAAATCCTCATTCTACTTTTGAAGGTTCTTTATTCATTTTTGTAGGCCTTTGATGCTAATTTACAATTACACTGATTGAGCTTCAACTAACCCAAGTATATCCTCCTCATGGATGGGGTCTTCACCCAATTTTTTGCATCCAACTGGAGTCATGCCAACAAATGGCTCCACCTTCTAAAAAGTGAATTCCTCTCCACCCACCATAGCTTTTTTTGTTTTTAATCTTTCCAATCCAGTAGTGGTCAGGTCAAATTAGACACTTACTAAAGAGTTTGTCATTTTTGGAGGCTCTAGGACTTCCATTTGGGTGCTACCTAAATATATATGAGGAGTTATTTGTATTTATTTATCTTTATGTTGTAGCTCCACTATCCAAGGGTTAAGCTCCTAATGAACTATGATGTTGGTAGACTTTGTGATGGCCCATTGATGGTGCAGAGTTGGGATAATTTGTAACTTTCCATAAATGAACCATTCAGGAATGGTTGGACCATAAATGGGGTTCTCATCATTGAATAGATTGAGGGTTAATTTGGGATTCTTAGTTCCTATTGGGACTAATGCTAATTTAACCTTTCTCTTTTGAGGGGGAACAATTGTAACTAAGTCCAAATCTATCTCCTTCATCTTTTAGTTTCTTGTTTCCTCAACTTGGGGTTGAGGTTCTTCTTCTTGATCCTAAGGATCCTCTTCATCTGACCCATAAGCACTAGCTAGTGCTTCCAAGGCATCTTCCACTATTTCTCCAAGATGCAATGCAATCATGTCTATATATTCAATTGGATACTATGGCTTTTCAGGTTGTGTAAAAGAGGGTGCCCCCTCACTAGGTATTTATTCACACTTTTCTTTTCTTATAGCTTATGCAATTAGTGCCTCTGGCCTTTATGTAATTTGTGTCTTTGGATATTCTATAGGAGGCATAGTAGATGGTCTAGGAATTAAATGGTATTACAAATGATTCATCTACCTAATTTCACCATCTGGCTTCTCATCTCTTTTCAACCTAGCCTCAAGTTTGATATTGTGATTTTTCAATCTTGCTAGGACCTTTAGAAATGAAGATGCCTGGATGTACATTGTGTCATGGGCACCAAGTTGATGTTCATATTTCATGTTAATTTGATTGGAATTTAAATGTTTTTCAACATTTTCCCAGGGGTCCCACTGCCTTAAATCATCAAGTTGTAGATTAACAGAATCTCTATGTTTGGAGATGATGTCCACACTATCCCAAATTTATAGCACTATTCTACTAATAGTTAGAGGGAAAGGATGGATTAAACCCTTTATTTTTTGTTTACACACATCATCAATACCATGGAATAATTATTATGTAATCTCCTATTTAGACATCTTGGTGGGTACATAAATTAGCAATCTAAGAGGCTAAGATAGGTTCCCTCTATCTTGATTATAGTGCAATCAGGATGTAACCAAAGGTCTCCAATAAGTTCCACATATTTCTTGAATAAGGGACTAAA
The DNA here is from genome assembly GCA_037957365.1 of Torreya grandis. NCBI lineage: Eukaryota > Viridiplantae > Streptophyta > Pinopsida > Cupressales > Taxaceae > Torreya > Torreya grandis. Next base: position 7,711,004 of record JARHVA010000082.1, on the reverse strand, counting down.
TCTCATCAAAGGGACCCTTGTTATAGCCTCAGATAAGGCTAGATATAGAAAATTATGAATGAATTGTATGTGGTCCCTATACTTGAATATATGTAGTTTGGAATAATAATGGGAGACTGGCTGCCTTCCATCTGGTGACCACTTTTTGATGTTAGGGATTGTGGTGGTGGCCAATAGGGTATCTAAAACATAAGACATCATAAAAAAGTGATTACCAGTCCTCTTATTTATGATAGAGAATTATTGATTTAGGTAAATACTGATCATTTCTCCTATATGAAGAGTAAGTCCCTTTTTAATCATGAAATATATATAGGGGACCCAGATCTTGTTGACATAAGTGGTGGAAGGGGTCCCAAACAATATATTTAGTGAGGTCATAATTATTCTAATCCTTACCTTAAATTGGGTGATAGAGATTCTTTTAGTGGTATTAGAAAAGACATGGGTTCTTGAATATAGCCATGGGGTAAGGGTGGTTTTCAGGTTATTTTGGCTGGACCATTGCTTAATTATGGGTAAATACACCTGAGAAATGGGAAGTTTGTATTAAATTTCAAAGGCCAGGGGGGAGATGCAAGCAACCTTTTTAAAATTTCATTCTATCACTATCATATCTTGGTCAATTTTATAATCCTTAAAGATAGGGGAAATAACATAGATACAATGAAGTACCTCTGGTTTTACCATTGTATGGTAAAGACCTATCATTTGTAATGCAACTAGTTCATAGTACCTCTAGTAGACTGAGGCATTTTTTTCATCCTCCTTGGTGATTGGTTATAACTCTTCAATGGCCTAGAAAAGCTTGGACTAGTTATTGTCCCCTGTATTCAATGCTACCATATCAAGTGCAGTGTCTTTAAAGACTCTTCCATCTACATCTAAAGTTAAGTACAACTCTGTGTCCTCTATGTTTTGTTTCTTTTGTGATGCCATGGATATGAGTCTATAATTTATTCACAAGTGGTCTATAATCAACCTCAGGGCTAATTTTCACTTGTTTAAATGGTAATCAGACTCTTGTTTAGCTTAGTTGTGATCAAACTAGGATCAAGTTAGGGCTTTTACAGATGCTAGGTATTTTTATAGGTATATTCAATATTTAATGGTAGAAGATATTATTTCTTAGGTTAATTTGGTGTTTTATATTTTATTAAGACTTCTACCTTAATACCTTTTCCTTTTGGAGCACACAAAATCTTGGGTTTTGTTCATTTTTGCTTAGGTGGCATCAATGTGGTAGCTCTGTGGCATCCAGTTGGATTTTTCATAGCATTTGGTTCATAAATTATTTGAAACTTGACTATTGCCTTTTATTTTATGTCATTGGATCATCTTTTTCAAATCAACATAAATCATTGATCTCGAGCTTGCTAGTTGCATGCCATTGGTTGTCCTTTGTATTAGGGTCTACGATTGTGCCACTTAGAAATTTTATGGGGATTTTGAGCTCCTCATCTTTTTTAGTTTTGTTATTAACATGCCTACATCATGTGGGGGATCTGTGCTTATTCAAAGGTCATGTTATATATTCCATAGTGATATCATTTTGTTTGATCATACTATATTAATCAAGTGCGAGCCATCAATCTTGCAAAGTTGAACAAATTTTAAGTTAGCACTGGAGCATGTAAAGAACTTAGGTTAAACACTTTAGTCTAAGGTTTCATTTCATGTTTAAAAACATGAAATAAACCTTAGGATAAAGTATTTAGGCTAAGTTTCAACCAAAATAAAAGGGACTTCATCACTTTATAGGAGATATAACCTTAAGTATTTAGCCTAAAGTTATATTATATTAATAAATACCATCACAACTTTAGGATATAGACTTAGGATTAAATCTATATTGATAAACACTTAGATCATGATAAATGAAATGAATCCAAAGAGGGGGGGGTCTAAAGTCATAAATGGACCAAGCCTAGGATTATTATGCTAAGGTTTAGTCATGTTGAAAAACATGACTGAACCTTAGGATAAAAATTTAAGCTAAGTCTATGGCACTCATAATTAATCTTATGCAAATTTGAATCTAGTTAGAAAGGTCCTTAAGTCAAATCATAGTTTTTAATCAATCTAAGGCAAAAGATTGATTTTAACATTAAAGTGCATGATTATTCTCCAAATGAGACCCTATTGATACTATAAAGGCAAACAACATGTTCATCTATTTAAGCTAGATTGGTCTATGGGGATCAAATTTTAGGGTCTCACAGACATCAATGATAGCCTTGTGGATGTCAATGATGGTCTCACATATGTCATTTAATAGGTGTGAGGATGTTAATTTTAAGTTATATTAATATATCAATGAGGCTTAAATTTGATGGCCTCATGAACGTCTTTGACATGTGTGAGAACATCAATTTTAAATCTTGGGGAAAATAGTAGGCCTGGTGGAAATTTTAACCCATTACACGTTGTCTGATCATCTTGTTTGAGTAAGTATGAACCGTTGATCATGATCTTAGTAATCAATTATGATTGGTTCATGTGGGTTAAATCTTTGGACTCATTGGGTCTATCTTGTGCTATCCTATCATTTCTACTTGAGTACATGTGTGTCATAGATCTTATAAAGAAGCATGCGACTTAAGTTAAGGCTCAAGGCAAATAAGACTTAGGATAAAGTCTTGTTTAGGTATATAAATATGAATAGGGTCTTAGGACTAAGCTTATAGACTAAGCTTTGTGTAAATAAATTTAGTCTAAGTTAGGATTTTAATAAAATGGACCCAAAAATATTAATTTTGGACCTTGTTAAAATAAGTAAGGGATAAAGGAGCTCAGGGCAGAAAGGGGACCAAGCTTATCATTTATAGATTAAGGTTTGGTCATGTTAGAAAACATGATCAAGCTTTAATATACATATTAGGTTTAAGTCCATGGACTATTTAAAATGTTCCCACCAATTTTTTTTAATTTGGGTCTAAAAGAATTTTATGCTAGGGTTTTTAAACAAGGATTTTAAAATTTTTGAACATGGATTCAACTTGACTTTAGAATAGACCAAAGGCTAATAAAAAGTCAAATCGAGATAGAATTATGAAACACAGGTACGATCCCATCAAGGAGAGCTTCATTAAACCTATGATCTGAAACATAGAGATCCACTGTTAATAACATTAGAAAAAGTTAAAATAAAACTATGAATAAATAATACCAACCAACCAAGGGGTGGATGATCTTTAAATGCAAATAATGTGCAAAACATCTCAAAGATATTTCGATTAAGTGAATTTTTAGCTCCAAAGTACTAATTGCATAATTTAACACATGGGTACCTAATTTTTAGAAATAGGGGGTATGTTGACCTCAAAAATTCTTAGCAAAAAAATATAAAATTTTAAGATCATAGTTCATATTCATAACACCTGGATAGGAAAAATTGGGAGCTAGATGAACTTATTTTGAAAAAATTTCTCTAGCACCACCTTATTCTAGAAAATAAATGGCCTTGGAACCTAAGAAGACCATCTACATTCAAGGTGAACCTAAAATAATTTATATCTACCATAACCTTAATAAATTCCATTCCAAACTTACACTTTTACAAAATACATCTTCTTTTTTATGTTCAAGGAGTTGGTCCTTCAATTGCATTATGAGACAAAAAAAGTGGCAGTGGAATCTCTCCTACTGAGAGCATCAACAACTCAATTTTATTTACCCTTAATGCATTTAATATCCATGTAAAAATAAATTATAATCTCAAACCATCTATGTGTTTGGGCATTTAAATTTTCTTGGGTATGTAAGTGTTCAAAAATCTTATGATCAATCAATAACTTAAATGATTTACCCAAAAAGTAATGCCTCCACATTTTAAGAGTGTAAAATAAATCAACTAGTTCCAGATCGTGTGAAGGATAATTGGTTTTACTTGGTTTAATTTTTCATAACTCATAGGCCACCACTATTACATGTTGAGTCAAAACTCTTCCAAGTCCCTCTAGTGAGGCATTTATCCATAATTCAAAAAATCCATTGGGATCAGGAACTAGTAGGATTGATGTTGAATTAAAGAGTTCCTTGAGTCTTTGGAAGGATTCTTCACATTTGGGTGTCCATTCAAATTTATTACTCTTAATTTGAAGGAAAGTAATTAGATATGCTATTTCAGAATTTTTTTTCACAAACCTTCTACAATACCTGATAAGACCCATGAAACTATGCACCTCATGCACATTTTTTGGTGCGGGCCACTCTTTGATAGCTTAATATTTTTTTGGTCTATTTTAATTCATTCATTAGAGATAATATGACCTGAGAATATATATATATATATATATATATATATATATATATATATATATATATATATATATACCCATGTTGTGGTAATATTTTTAGTATTAATCTCAAGTCGTATTTGTGTCCTTATTATTATAATACTTTAAGATATCATCCAAGAATACTAATTAAAATTGATCCAAAAAATCTTGAAAAACATTGTTCATCAAGTTCATGAATGTTGTAGGTGCATTGGTGAGGCTAAAATACATTACTATGAACTCATAATGGCCACATCAAGTTTGAAAAGTTGTTTTATGCAAATTTACTTCCTTGATGTGAAATTGGTGATATCTAGATTGAAGATCTAGTTTGGAAAACATAGCTACACATTTCATTTGGTTGAATAAATCATCAATTATTGGAAGAGGATAATAATTTTTAATTGTTACTTTATTCAACATGTGGTAGTGTATGCATACTCAGAGGGTCCCATATTTATTCATCACAAAGACTAATGACATTCCTCAAGGTGAAACATAAAGCCTAATAAAACTCTTTTCCAATAGTTTTAGAAGTTGAAATTTAAGTTCTAGCAAGTCCACAATGTTCATTATACATAGGGCCTTCTAAAGTGAAACATTGGGCCTGATAAAACCCTTTTCCTATAATTATTGAACTTGACCTTTAAGTTATAACAAGTCCACAAGTCCTGAAAACTAATCTATTGAGAAATTAAATTTTTTGATTGGAGGTGGCCTGGGTAATTCATTGAGGAATATATCCCTGAAATATTTCAGTATGGGATAATATTTAAAACTCAATTTTGCCTCTAAATATTTTTTATCTAAGTGTAGTGCATACAAGGAACGTCCCTTTCTAATGCATTTGAAATTTGTGAAGTAGATATCATTTTTTGGGATCTAATAGTTTTGGTACCTCGAATGGTTTCCATATTTACATTGCCATCCAAGCTTTGGACCCTTTTTCTAAAACATTCTAGACTATCCTAATGATTAAATAGCCAATCCATGCCTAATATGGCATCATATGATCTTAAAGGTGTCAGATGCAAATTTAATATAGTTTTGAACACTCCTAGGTCTAATTCTACTTGCTCTAAGAATTTCATCACAAATAATTTACATCCCATGTTAAACTTGATTTTCCACACCTATATTTTTATTTAAGCTTTAACTTTACAATTTGAAATAAAATTTGGAGAAAATATACCAGAAGACCCAAGGCTATCAAAAAAATTAAATAAAATCCATAAATTATACTTTTGCCTCGACAGGAATGGTTTTTTAGATTAACTTTTCCATGGCTAGATAAATTTGTGGTTACCTCATTTGATAGCAAAATATTACAGGTAATGTTTTATAATAAACTCCACATATCTAACATCCTTAAGCTAGTCCTTGTTTCAACAATAGAACTTTATTGGCTCTTGTGGCTGATGTAAACATTTTGGTAGAAAAGGAGTATTTTTCTAGAATTTTTGATAGTTTTAATTGTCCTTAGCAATACCCTAGTACCTATTGAAATCATTTCTAAACTTTCCATTGTCATTTATTTTCTTGAAATCATGTCTTTTAAAATATTTCATAGAAGGATCAAGAGGAAATCTATTGCATTGGAGGGATTTGATTTTCATCTCCTAACAATACTTGATCCTATATTTCTCGTTTTATTTTACCACATAAGTTGAGTCAATGGTGACACTAAGGATTCTTGGTTTGGTAAGATTTACATTATGCATAGTGATGTCACACAAACCTGATTTAAACTTAGTGACCTTGGTATGTTCATCCCTCATGTAGTAAACATACCTAAGGAGATCTAAAAACTTTATCTCATATTATGCTACTAAGATATTGTTTTGTTACAATTTATGAAATTTGGCTTGCTTCCATTCATGGTGATTGGCTGAAATGTATTGTTTCTAACAATGTTTCTCAAAATTTTCACAAGAATGAGTTTCTTTATCATACTCCTTCATTTTGACAAGATGTGCCACTATAGAAGAGTATCTCCCTCAAGGCAATAAGTAGTTATACAAGATTACATATTGGATTCCATATCATGTATCCAAAAGTATTTATTTAGGTTGAAAACCAATATTCAATAGAGTCTCTTGAATCTTTTCCTTTGAATCAGGGAAGAAACACCTTCTTGAGTTCTAATATGAAGGGATTCATGCCCTAATCCAAGGTACACATCTCCTCTATAAGTTTTGGTTCTACTTAATGAATGATTGTTGGTTGAGGATTATAATTTCCAAATAGGCCAGTAAAAAAAATATTGCTCTTGAAGATGATTTTAGATAGTCCCCAAAACTCCTAGAATTATTTCAAGCACCTCGGCATTTTTTTTCGTATGGAGGAAGGTTTCCTTGGTTGTTTGCTCTTGACCTTGAACTATGTTTGGGTCTTGATTTTTTACCATATATTAACTTTGGACCTCTCTTTTCTTAGGTTTCTTGAATTGGTATTAACATTACCAAGGTTCCCAACATTCTCACTTCATGTTCATGTTATAGATATAAATTGCACCATTTGTGGGAGATTTCTTTAGGCTCTCTCACTTCTAGCTACAAGCATGGAGACAACCTCAGGCTGTGGGTATCCTATAGTGAGATTGAACCTCTAGGATTTTTAATGAGGCTAGTTCCTTAGGTGCTCCATTTCATCTCTTGATTCCCACACTAAAATCTACTATGGCTAAGGAAAAGGGATAGGAGAATAACATGAAAATAAATCTAAGTTAAGGGAGGTGATGCACCAAAATAAATGATCCACTTGGTCTGAAAAATGACACTAATTTAACATAAGATAAATTTGATTACACAACTTCACAAGTAGTTAATTTACATAAGTATTTCGTAAACTAGGCTCACTGAACCATACATGAAGAAAAGATGGATTTATAAATCCACACTAAGCATCCATTAATGGTGGAAAGAGCTCTAGTCTAGACCTGCAACTAACTAAAAAATACCTAAAAATAGGCAAGAAAGAAGGACAAAGAGTTAGGAAGATAATTCTTCACAATGCCATTATACACAAGCTAACTCAACATGATTTTTAGATAAATAGATAGGCAAAATGTAATATTTATTGCTTCAAAATGTCTATACAAAGAAATTTTGGTAGATTAACTATATCACGAGTCTAGAGATAACTTATTGGCTCTAAGGCCTCTATTTATAATATAAAAAGGGGGAAGAGAAGATGGGAAGAGGGAAGAAGTCATTGATGACTGGGATCCCTATCATCATCCTCGCTTGTATCACTATATGCATCTCTTAAGATCATTGAACAAACTTCTCAAGTCCCTCCCACCTTCAATTCTCTCTTTGTCATATTTGAGGAGCCATGCTATGAGCAGCTGAGATGTCTTTTCTTTGCATACCTGAATTGATCTTTACATTTAAACAATGGCATTGTGATCATCCCCTTTGTGTGTCTAGATGAAAAGGACATGGGTCTCCTTGCTTGGGAACTCAAGCTGACCCATGTTATCTTTAATCTAGATGCTCATTTGTTGAGAGCGAACCATATTAAAGGATGAGAGCCTTCATAAATTCCTAGCTACCAACCGCTTAGACTCCCCTTTACACTAATTGGTAATCTTTGTGCCACTTGTCCTTTATTCATTGGGCCTTTTTGCTCTAGCTTATACCATGTGGTAGCATTTCATTCATTACATCATGACTCTCATGTTGTTGGACCGACTTAAGTCAAGCACTTGAAGAATCCCAATTTACTCTGTGTAGATTATTTTGGGTTCTTTGATCTCTCCAACTTTAGACTTTCCTAGATCCTTTACTTATAAAGCTTTTTAAGTAAAGTACTTGGAGAAACCTGATTTACTCTATGTAGAGTAATTCAATTTTTCCAAGCGTACTTACTTCAGACTTGTCCATCTTCAAGTCTTTAGGCTCTTGCCACTTGAAGTCTTCTTTATTCTATGGGCTATTATTTGTCTCAAGAAAATATCCTAAAAGAATTCCTTGGGATAATTTTTTTGAAGGAATTCCTTCAAAATTTTTGTCTAAAGCTTCCTTCTTGCTCTCTTCCTTCAGAAATTACCTTTTAGATTTTTTAAAATGGACTTTCTCGAAGGGTGAGAGACCCTTTGGGCTTCTTGTGTGTCCCTTCAGACTTCCGTAAATGATCTTCCCAAAGGGAAAGATACCCTTTAATAATTTTGAAATGGTCCTTCTAAAGGGTAACATACCCTTTGGGAAACTTGCAACTATCCACTTGGAGAAGGAAATGCCCTTTAGATTTGTCAAGAAATCCCTTCAGATTTGTGAAAGTGACCTTTAAAAAGGTGAAAAGGACCTTCGATTTTTTTTACTGAGACCACCTTCTTTCAAAAATGACCCTTGGCTTTTGGAGAATACTTGTCCCTTGAAGAACCTGAGAAGCACTATTTTTCAAGACCAAATCAGGTTTGTCAAGCCCCTTTACTTATTTTGGGCTTCTAATTGCTCACAACTTATGAATTAATTGAGTAGTGCTCCTTGGAAAACTCAAAATACACTATCCATGAGTAATTTGAGTTTGTCAACCTGAATAACTTCTTCTTATAAAACATTTAGAAGTCAAGCATCGTTGGAAACTTGATTTACTCTTTGTCCTCAGAAACTGAAGTCTTGTGACTTTGAAATCCTGAAAACTTCTTTGGAGAACCCAAGGTTGTCTGAACTTGCCACTTTTGCTTGAAATGTCTAGCTTCTCACACTTGGGTAAAATTTTGGTATGTGGGCCAAAAATGGCCAATAGTTCACATGATTTTTCTTGGTGTTGCAGATGTGAAAAATTATAATCAGTATTTTTATCCAAAATAAAAATAAAACATTAACCATAACCTGGATTTGATACCAAAATGAGGGAACCTATAAAAATCATAATTTGTTTTCTTGTAAGATTTAGATTCCAATAAATACTGAGAATAAGACATAAGGCCCTTCAAGGCTAAATTTTTTAAAAGTGGTGTAAAATGGAAAACTTGCTTTGGTTCTTTCATTCAAGGTTCTTATTAATTTTTCACAATATGTTTAAAGCAAGATAATCCCCTATCAAGTTTTGTTTAAACCAAAAATAGATTTTAAAATGATATTAAAGCCATTATTAAATGCCTTAACCACATAGAAAAGATAGGTTCTTTTGAGGCTCATTTAAGTAATTTTGAAATGATTTCTCATCCAAATAACATTTATTGCATGTTATCATTGTAGATAACTATGTAAATAATAATTCAAAATTTTTAATAGATTTTCACTGGATTAAATATAAAAATTTGGAACTCAAGAATTTTTAGCTTATCATAAGATTTTATCCATAATATCAAATGTTTCCAAACCAAAAAAATGTTTCTTTCAAAAAATGATAGGATCTCTTGATAAGCTAGCCTAAATTATTTTTAGGATAAATTATCTTTACTTTAATGTAAGAAATTAGTAAATTAGTATTCTAAATTCATCACCCAAATGTAGTTCAAGAGTAATAAAATGACTAATGACATTATTGAATAGAAATTTATAAAACAATATATGAATTTATATAAATATAATCTAAATAGAACTAGTATTCAATTTCACCATATATATTCTTATAGCTTTCCTACTAAGGACATAACTAAACAAGTAATCAAACTTCCAATTTGTATTCTAAACTATATTCGACCATCATTGTTATTATTTAATTTCATTCATACAAAAAATAGTGAAACTATACTTATATCATCATTTTATATGGTACAAAACATAACAACTATATTTAAGTCATCAATTCCCATAGAGCAACATAATAACTATATTAAAATTTCAGTTTTCATAAAATAATAGAATAGTTGTATTGAAATCATCATATATATAAAAACTAAAACAATAGTATAGAAGTCATTAATTCATTTAAGAACATAAAATTGTATAAAAAATCTTCAATTTATTCAAAATACAATGGTTTTATACCCGCTCATGGGTTTATACGTAGGACAACTTTGTTAAAGTCTTTAATTCATACAAAGTATAATGATTGCATATCAGATCATGGGATCATAGATAGAACATGATATTTCTATCAACTCATTTATTCAATGTATGTTTTAAACATATTCAGATAATAGATCTCATTTATCTTGCATTGTAGAACAAAGAGGTATATCTACTTCCTAATGAAAATTGTATGACTATTTCCATAAATATACATGATGGTTATGTTATTTTAAATTAAGAAAAAGTATCCCTATTTCTTAACAGTTGAAACAATACCTCTCAATATGTTTTTATTAACAAAAATAAATAATTACATATTCATAATACAAAATATAAAACTCAATAATTTTCACAACAACTATGAAATTTCAAGTAAATCAATACAAGAATCATTTACTACAAGACCAAAAGTTTTCCATCTACATCAATCTTCTTATATCTTCAAATAATCTTCATTAGGATTGACCTAGTTAATCCCAACCATCAATGGGTTAAATAAGGTTCTACCCACCCTAACCATAAATTTTGGTGTGGAGTGCTCTTACAACACATGACAAATGTTAGAGATGGAAGATAGATAGAGAAAACTAAGAAAACCATTTACAATTTTGATCTTCTGTTTCATATTAATATATTCTTAACTTTCTTAATCACAATAGTTTCCTTCTAACATGACTATAATGATTGTATACAATAAATATCCATCTATATGATAGCACTATATATAACTATGATCCAAAACATTTTAATCTATGCCAGCTACTGAACTTATTTATGTCATTTAAGTCATGAAAAAAAATTACAGGTTATGTACACCCATTATATTGAACCCATAAACATATTTTTACATGAACAAACCATGTGCATGTTTCTTATTTAAAATTGATATTAAAACCCTTTTTTACAAATTATTATTACATTTTATGTGTTAAATAGAAACCTACATTTTCTAATAAAACATACATGGATTTACCAAGTCTAAAAACATGGACATTCAACCTAAACATACACAATTTATATTTTGTAATTTTTTTTAAACAAGACTGATTTAGCCATTAACAACCACAAAATTTAAAATTAAATCAAAGAATTCAATTCCCCACCTCAAGTAATGAAAGTGTTGATAAATACCCACTTCAAACTGATCTTATTATTCCTCACACATCTAATTTTGACACCCACACTTTATCCAATACTCATCTGCTATTTTTTGAACCTAATAAACTTGATTTTAAACTATGTCAAGGGTTTATAGAACCCTAAAATTGTGTTACAATTCATGTTAGTGCTTGATAATCACTTTGAGCCATAAACACTATTGTTTCCTCTAAATGTATTGCAAACTAAAGCCTCATTAACCGATGGAAAGAGAAGATAATTACGTGCATTATAACTAAAAACCTCTACGATCCATGAAGACTCAACATTATAAATCCCCATTTCCCTTAACTTGTTAGCCTTGACCAAATATTCAGCCTTAGCAATGCATTTGAACAAGCACAACTAAGACTCTAGGGTTTTCCCAAATAAAATGCATTTGATTAAATTTCCTCATTGTGCCATAGTTTATTGGGGCGTGCCACTTAACAGCTTATAAAATTATTTTTAATACTTATTTTATTTTGTAATTTAGCTATGTTCTTTCACCTAAAAGTTATTTTTTCTAATTATTTTTTACATCAAAAAATGCATGGCATATTTTTGAAAACATGATGCCACTTTTTAACTTTGCACCAAAATTAGTGCATTTCTTCATAAGTTGTTTATGCAAATTAATAGAGTAGAGTATCACTCCTAGAAATGACCTTTAAAACAAAGTGTGTAGATCTAATAGTTTTAGTTATGTTACTAAGGAGCTATAATATTTACCTAATGGTTAAGGTAGAAAAAATCATAGTTAAATATGTTATATTAAGAAGAATTTCCAACTTACAATAGATGATTATTTCAAACTTGATGACCTTTGTTTATTATTTATATCTCTATCTTTTATCTCTTCACTTTTCATCAAAATTGTTCTAAGATTATTTCACATCCAAACCTAGCTTTGGTGGCTAGTCCTGACACTTGAAAAATTGTAGATAAAAACTCAACAATATCTACCAGACAAAAATAATAATTATATGCATATATTGTTCTTGTAATAATTAAATGTTTTACAAGTATCATACTAAAATAAAATAATTTTTTAGAATTGTTCTGAAATTAGAATGCTTGCAATACAACTAACATATAAATTTTTGATAAAAAAACATTATATAATCAAATAATAATATGTAAATAACAACTTATATCAAAAGAATTAGTGTTTCCTTAAATCCATCTTACACTCATGATTTTTTTATTAGAGTTCCATAAGGTAAAGAAACTACTATATGTCCTAAAGATTTTTGTAATGCCCTTAGGCAGTTATTACAATAGGAAAAATAAGGTTGCCAAAATAGGGATAGGACAAATAGATTCTCCTTATCATTAAGAAGGCATGATTATTTTTATAAAATTGATCCCTTGCATAATGATGAAGAAATTACATTATATAGTTTAGGCAATTAACTATTGCACCTTTTATGGAGGAAAGATCAATACTATAAAACAAAGACATGATTGATATTAACATTAGCATTAGTGACACCAAAGACTTTAAAGTTAAGTGTCTCATTAACCCTTAAAGAAAAAAATTTATATATTAAGTTATTAAGAGAATATCAATATATTTTTTTATGGTCCTATGCCAATATCTTAGGTATTTATACATATATCGCATTGAATAACCTATTTGTGAATCTTGATACTAAATATGTGAATCAAAATATTAGAAAAATGCACCCTAAAATCAATTTATTGGTTAATAAATAAATCCAAAAGTTACTTGATGTTGGTTTTATTACATATATTGATTATTTTGATTGGATTTCCAACATTGTTCTAATTGGAAAACTAACTGGAGGCATTCAAATCTACATAGATTTTTAATATTTTAAAAAAGCATGCCCCAAAAGATGATTTCCTATTGCCTAATACTGATATGATTTTTGATTTTATAGTTTTGCATGAAATGATTTATTTTATGGATTGGTTTTCTAATTATAATCAAATCAAGATCAATTATAGTGACCAATTTAAAAACATGTTCACAATTTTATGGGGATCATTTTATTATGTGTTTGTGATTTTTGAGTTGAAAAACTTATGAGATACTTATTAGAGAGTGATGACACATATATTTTAGGATTACATGCATGCCATATTATAATTATATTTTGATGAAATCTTATGAAAATCATGGGCATGACTTGAGAAAAATATTCAAACAATTATAATAATATATGGTATAGCTAAATCATAAGAAATGTGTCTTTGGGGTTACATCAAGAAATTTATTCAGTTTAATTATTTGTATGAGAGACATTGAAGTATATCTTAAGAGTCTTAAGTAAATGAGAAGTTTACAAGGAAAAATTGAAGCTATTAGGTGATCTATTTATCGGTTAATAGATTGAGCCCAACCATTTTCAAGATTATTACATAGAAAACTAGGTATTAGTGGGATGAAATTTTTCAAAAGGATTTTGTTGTAATCAAATAATATATAGTTATTCCTCTAATTATGATGCCATTGATTTGAGATTGGCCCTTATTGTTATATATTTTTGCATTAGGAGATTTTATTGCACAATATGATGATGATAACAAAGAAAGATAAATTTATTATATCATTCAAACTTTGGTAAATTATGAGAAAAATTACAACTAAATGGAAAATTTATGCCTAGCTATTATGTTTGATATGCATAAACTTGGACACTACATGATCAATAATAAAACACAAGTTATTGCAAAGATTATTCATTTAAAATATATGGTATCCATGCCTTATTTATAAGGAGGAATATCTAAATGGGCCATGTTACTTATGAAGTTTGAACTTGATTTTTTCTCTTAAAAATTGGTTGGGCAAATTATTGTTGATCAACCAGTCGAGGATCCCTTGTTAGATTACACACCTATAGATGAAACCTTTCCATATGATATTTTTATGTGTACTAGTGAAAATAAATCTTGGAAAATATAATTTTAAAGGTCCTATTTTAACTTATTTTTTATTCAAAAATATTTAATGGGCATGAAATATTGAAAAGTTATTCAAGTTTTAATATACGACATTCAAGCATAAATCTGAATGTAAATGCTGATTTGATTGAAATTGATTGACAAATGACATATAGTAAGTACAAAAAATTGTAAGAAACATAATTTTTTTGGTTTTTAGGTGGATGTAGTAAGTGTTTGACAGTGAAAGATAGGATAAAATAGGCATGTGCTAGCTTAGGTTTGGAAATAATGTTTGGACAAGTCTACACTCCTTAGACAACTATGTAGTGCAACCATGTCCATTGAATGTAGTTTTATCCATTGTAAAAGTGACAAAACTATGACTGTTATACTACTTATGCCTATTTTTACTAATATGGCTAGTGTAATGCACTGCTACACCAAAACCTCGAGGCGTTAGTGAAGTCCACCCATTAGGACCATAACATCCCACCACGCTTCCAAATCTGAAAACATTAGGCTTGCTTTGTGCACATACACGAGATCACCCTCGTGTATGAGCCCCAACTGAACACTGCAATACCGACGTACCCCACCTGCTTTGTGATTCAAACCCAGGTGGAGGCTCTGATATCACATGTAACAAACTGCTACACCAAAACCTTGAGGTGTCAGTGAAGTCCATCCACCAGGACCATAACAGCTAGGATATTTTGATTCTATCAATAATCTGTAGAAATTTATGTTTTCCTTAACCTTTCCTAAGAAACCCTAGGGATACTTGTGAGAGTTATAAAATTACAAAAAATAGGGGAGTTGTAATGGGTTGAGCTGACCCCAATCATCCATGTTGATGATTTATAGTTATCTATCTATATAAATACTTTGAAGAGGGAATCAAGCCACATGTAGTTATCCCATCTAGTGTGATTGTACAAATATATTTCTTCACTATATTCATTCAACTTTTAATTTGGCTTTGATACTTGGCAATGCTATATCTTAACTTAATTTGAAATTTTTAATACTTGATTCTTAACTACTCTTAGTAATTGATATTAAAATTGGGAAGAATGGGGAAAATTATCTCAATTTGTAGTAGTGTAATAAATAGATGTTAGATAGATATCAAGTCCCTTTGAAATGAATCTTTACTTTACCTATGTAGTGATCATTTTAAATAATTTCCTTTAATTGACTTGTAAAACATATGAGATGACTCATATGGATATTTTTAAGTTTGTAAATTAACCATTAAATGGTGCAGGTACAAGTTTATCTTATGTAGACAGGTCTAGGGTAGCAAACTTATCCCAAAAAGGTATGAATAGTTGGCTTGAGGCTAGGAACAATTTAAGATTGATATATGTTAGTTTGAGTAATGACTTGGGAATTATTGTGTAATGTTGATGAAAAATAGAGGGTCAAGTTAATTGGGTCAAAGGAATGGTGAATAAGAGTCATATATTTGAGCATAAGTCAAGTGGTTCAATAAATTTCAAGAACTGACATCATCAAGTACCTGTGACTAGATTTAGGTATCTAGGTTTTACCCACCTTTATTATAGTAATGTAATTTTTAAATTAAAATAGAAATATATACCTCAATGTGTACAAAACACTTTTTTATTTTGATGGGAAACTCCAATTGTGTATGCCACTCAATTTAGAAAACCCTACAACAACACATGAAGTAGTCAATGCCCATATTTTAAATTTAAAAATATGAACTTTGAAATTGAAAAGAAAGTAAGGAAAGAGTAAACTTGTAGGGAGATGAAACCATGTTGCCCCATAACTTGTAAAATATTATGATTTCCTATTAAAACATTTGGATAAATGTGCCCCCTTGTCAAAACACTTATAAATATAGTTCTTGATGGTAAACCAATGGAAAATTGAGAGTGATGAAGTCCCAAGTTTGAATAACAAATCAAGACCTTAAGTTTGAAACATGAAAACTCCAATTATCATGATTGGGGATAAGTACCCATTGTACCAACCCAAAATAAGATAGAACCATGATGGATTTGCTAAAATTTATGCCAAAGATATTGAATGCCACTAGACTCGAGCATACACGACCCATAATAGAAGGTGGTGTCACATAATTTGTTCACTATAAGTAATGCCAATATCATTGAGTGTCTCTATAATATAACTACATTACTTGTAATATAATGAATCACATTGTCACCAATAGATCTATATTTTATTTGCACGATCAAAAGAGAATGAAGAATATTCATGTCCTCACCATGACCACAATGCATATGCTCATGAATAACAACCAATTTCCATTATATATATAAATTATATTATATTTCATATTCACATGAACAATATCATGCCTCTTGAGTTTAAAACATGCGTATATGCGCATGAAAAATTAGCATACCTTTTGAAATTAAAAAATGCATATATGTGCATGAACAAACATCATTCCCATTGAATATATGCCAATGATATAGAATCTTATGTATCTATATGCTCAACTATAACTACATGTGAAGCTTATAATTCATGTTCCTATAATTGTTTTACATATTCCCATGCATATGCATCTAAGTGTGTTGAATTTGTACTCAAGCCTCTATAAAGCGAGTGCATATGAAATCAACCTACCCCCATAGTATGTATCAATATGCCAATATATATCATGTATTTAATTTTTGAATTACTTTGAATCTTTGAGACATGTATTATGTCATAAAATCTGATTTTATTACTCATAGAGTCTTGAATATCTAAGATAAGCCCACTGTAATGCCCCCTTTTGATATGAATGATGTAACATGTAATCCACTCATCTCAAAATGATATTTAATTATATCATGTGATAAAGATATAATCATGTATATTATTGTCAACATGTGGAGAGTATGTTATCATAGTATAGTGTATGTCATCAAGGCATGTATGTGTTGTCACTAAATTTAACATTTAATACTCAAACAATGCACTTGTAACCATCCTTTTATACACATCCCATTCTAAATTCCATAGTTCTAAATTGATATTCCTCTACTTCTATGTCGGATGATCCTTACCCTTAAGTAAATATGATACATGTTCTTATTCTTCATTCCAAGTAGCCTAAACTCACTATTAGATTGATCCACACTTTTGGATTAGCTATATTTTATCCTTAGACAAAGTTTCTCTTTAAAGACAATCCCACTCACTAGTAGTGTATGAAACCACTAGTTTTTTCCTATCACCAAATAACAACTAATCGCTCAAAATTAAAATCCACCTAACTAGTCATCCTGCACTTTTCCCAAGTCCCATTAGATTAAATCCACTATATAAAAATATATTATATTAATTTGTCCACTATAGGTAAAGAGGCTTCTATATTACAAAACACCATATTTATTATAACTACACATTAGGAGGAAAGAACCTATTCTTGCTAATTTTGAGTTAACATAACCCAATTAGCCCTGACCTAAATCTAAATATACCTCCATGATCAAAATCCATTATTGAAGCACATAATTACACCAAAGATAAACTAAAGTATAGATTTACACCATTATTTAACACACACCACTATAACATAGAAAAATTACATGAATTTTGATCCTTCTTCAAAGTATTGGTATGTAAACAACACTCAACATAGAAAGTGTTGAGATCAAGCAAAACTTCATCCACTAACCCATTTTTCTCATTTATTCCTCATGATATATTGAGGTAGGGTTAAAATTTAAGGATAAGGCACACAATTACTTACACATATAATCAAGTGACCCCAATTACACACACATGACCTACAGGTGAAGGAACACTTGTCAAATTTTACATAGAGTAAAAACCCTACCAGACATCAATGCACCTTACAAACACCAATGCATGTTGGCCTCATTTGAATATTTTGACCTTGTCCCAAGAAAATTCAAATCCTTATTCATGATTCACAATGACCTTAC
The DNA here is from genome assembly GCA_037957365.1 of Torreya grandis. Classification (NCBI taxonomy): domain Eukaryota; kingdom Viridiplantae; phylum Streptophyta; class Pinopsida; order Cupressales; family Taxaceae; genus Torreya; species Torreya grandis. The sequence continues at coordinate 7,692,770 of JARHVA010000082.1, read as the reverse complement.
ACCATTTTACAGTGAGTTTCATAGTCAAATTCATAGTTCTGCATGTCTAATTTCTAGCTAAGTCAATCTTCTTTGGTACTTTCTCCTTTTACCATATTTACAAAAATAGTAAGTTCCATATCATTTTTTTTAATTATTGTATATTTTAAAATTTTGTTTTACTCATTAGTTTGTCTAAATTATATTAAATTTATTTCATAATCCCAATTTTTTTAAAAATAGTATGAAACATATGAAATGCGAGACATACAAGTGTAATGTCTAGATAGATATAGTAATAAGGCATGTTGTAAAGTAACCATTTATAGATAAGGCCACCCAATGAAATTGATTGATATAAATCATGGCACACACCACTAACAAGCTCAATAATAAAAACAAATAATGTCACATAATGTCAAGAAATATTACACATAAGGCCAAGGGCCACATAGAAGGGACATGAACATGTTGAAACAAATAAGGCCAAGGGATAAAAACAAAGAACATATAAAAATATTTCAAACAAGGGACATAAATATGTCTCACACATGAGCCCAAATGGCCACACACAATAATCAAACAATGTCTAGTTTATAATGAAATAAAATTACATAATTGGCAAAGCATAGAACAAGTGAAAACTAGTCTACACCATCCATATGTGTCAATGTCACATAAAAAGAAAGTAGCATATCTATGTAGTGTAATGTAAGATATGAATAACTAGTAAGACACTTTTATATATATATATATATATATATATATATATATATATATATATATATATATATATATATATATATATATATATATATATATATATATATAATAAGTGTCTTACTAGTTACTCAAATCTTACATTATGCTACATAGTATATATATATATATCAACATGGTATAGAGGTCATCAATAGATTTAATGTCCTCTACTCCTTGACAAGCTCTTTGGCGGAGGACCGATAACATCACTATTCATGGTGATGTGGCATAGTTATGAGGTGGCATAGTGATGAGGTGTCTTGGAGTGATGTGGCTGGGCCCACATAATAATTTTTAATTGTTGAAAATAAAGGAGAGAGAAATGGGGTGTAATTTTTCTCTTGGACATGTGGGATTAATGGTAAAGGCACATGGGGGAGACAAATTGATTGGCAATCATGTAGGGACACATGGGAGAATTTAAAAAGATAACCCTTGCACATGTGAGAGGGGCCCCTTGCACATGTGGGGGATAAATTGATTGGTAATCATGAAGGGACACATGGGAGAATTCAAAAGAAAAATCATTGCACATGTGGGTAGTCAAATTGATTGATAATCATATTTGGACACATGGTAGAATTCAAAAGGAGGACTATTGCACATGGGGAATGAATACATCTTACACATGGGTAAGACAAAAATCACTATTCATAAATAGTGTTCCCTCTCCAAAATGTGGCACAAATATTTCTCTCTCATATTCTTTCCTCTCTTTCTCATTCTCTTATGTAATTTTTATAAGTATGGCTCTTCTCCATGGAAAAACTATCTTATGCCAACACAAACCCCCCCAAATTGTGAACTTAAACATTGGTTCAGCATCTATCTTTAAGGAGTGATATTATAAAGAGTGCTAGATTCCATGATGGAAGATTCCATCCTAGTTACTTGATGTTGGTTTCATACATGAACTAGATTTGGACTTCATTGGAGTATGTAATAGTTTGAATTATTCGTAAGTTTTACATTTTACATTTTACGTTAATGTAAGAGTGGTTGTAACCTGTTATTTCTATTGATAGTTTTGAGAGTTGTATATTTTATCCACCATTGTCATTGGTGTGATATTATCTATGTAATGAAAGACTATGCCTTTGAGTCTTGGAGTGATATTCTCTTGTAATGAAAGACTATGTCTTGGAGTCTTGGAGTTATACATATGTCTCTATGAGTGTATTTTCAATAAGTTTATTGTAGCAATATTATGTGGTTATTATTTTTATCATTTTATCATAAAAATAAGAAATTTATAGTGTAATAGGTGATTTAGGAATTATTTTGTTGAGTAAAATTAAATTTTAGTAAATATCCCCTAAAAGGGATATTTCAGTGGTATCAGTGCTTGAGGTCTTGCCAGCCTATGTGGGAAAACTAAGATTTTATAGATTTTATGTGGAGTAAGTTGAGTGATGCAACTTGAGGAAGGATATTGTAGAGTAAGTTGAGTGATGCAACTTGAGGAAGGATATTGTAAATATAACCTAAGAATCAGATGTGGTGACCCCTCAGGAGAGACTAATCCTATTGTAGGAGCTGAATGAATGGCTGAAAAACATGATAAAAAAATAGTGGGTGATGATTCTACTTCAGCATTCATAAAAATATTATTTGTGACCATGGTCAAAGATAAATAGAAAACAAACTCATACTTGAGTTAGATTACACATCATCTAGTGGCACACAACAATATTGGTGGAGGAGATACATATGGGGAGACAAGCCATACTATCCCCCACACCATTAGTTCACCAAATAAATCACCAGGGCTATTCATGCATACTTTTTGACAAGAGGCAATAATCAATAGAACATATTTATCAAAAGAACTAGTGGAGCCAAAAGAGGTTGGGTACTTCAAGGTTTACCAATGGTTGGGGGAAGATTTTTAGACAACCATGACTTTTCTAGATTACTATAGATGGAAGATGAGCACCAAGCCATATCCAGAGAAAAAAGGTTCTAATCAGGACTTGTAGCGATGTTTGGGAAAAATTACTCTCCCAAACTTTGATGGTTTTTGGAAGTGCAAAATGAGATTGTGGATCTCAAAGTTGGGGACATAATTGGAGCTAAACCCCATACCTGAGAGAGAGAGGTGATTAAATTCACTACACTTCACCTAGAAGGAGAGGCACATGATTGGTGGCACTATGGGTTGGTAACCCAAGGACACAAATTCATTGATACTTATAAAGAATTTACATGGAGGCTGATAGATAGATTTGACATAAAGGATCCTTAGGTGTTCTTCAAGGTGCTGACACATTTGAGATAATATGACACACTTGATGCCTAAATTTTTGAGTTTTAGAGGTTATCATTCATGGTTTCAGATGTTTCAAAAACATGATTGACCACCTTATTTATTGAGGGGTTGATAGATCCCTGACATGGTTGGGTGAAGGCATTTGGTCCACCTTCACTATAAGATGTTATTAGGAGAGCACGTGACTTGGAGTTCTCTATTACCAAGTCAAAGTTTCCATCAAAGTTCCTCACTAAACCATTTTTTGTAAAAGCAAGAGAAGGTACTTGAGTTATCGAAGAAGCCTTACTTTCCAAATGAGGCTAGAGATGAGTTGTAGAGAAAGAAGTTTTATTTTACATTTAAGGAGACATGTGAACGAGGACACAAGTGTAAAGGAAAGGAAATAATACACTACATTGAGGTACTCCCAAAAGATGATAGTGAGACTTCAGATAGTGATGTGTTAGATGATCATAGTGAGCATGATGAGCATGAGGATTTGGAGCCTACCTAGACATAGGAGCCCACACTAAGAGGTACCATTGATACACTATTTGGGACCATTAGGTATAATGCATTTAGGGTTCATGGTGTGCTTTAGGGTTAACATATATCAGTGTAATTAATAGTGGGGAAACCCACAAATTCATTGACGAGGCACTAGTTATGCAATGAGGACTATAGGTTGAAGACTTTGATGGCTTCAACATGGTGGTAGATGATGGCTTTACTATGACATGCACTAAGTGGATTCCATAACTCAATATTACATTGGGAAATCATTTGGTGACTGATGATTTCTATGCAGTTGGTATTAGGAATACCAATATTGTGTTGGGTGTTTAGTGGCTGCATTTACTTGGGGAATTCACTCATAATTTCCAAACCATGGAGCTGAAGTTCAGAGTGAATGAAAATCTTGTGTTATTGAGGGGAATGTTTAGCAGAGCTCTGAGAGTGGTTATGGCCAAAAGTATGGAGAGGACATTTAGACATAATGATATAAATTAGGCCATCCATTACTTTATTTCAACAAAGAATACAAGAGGTGTTAATTATGATTACCACAATGTCATATAGTTCTTGTTGAATAAGCATAATGGAGTTTTTGGTGAGATGCCTCCGATGAAACCTCCAAAATTATTTAAGGAAGAGATCAAGAAGGCTATCAAATAACTAGTCGACATGGGACATATCTGACCTAATTTTAGTCCATTTGCTTCTTTAGTGGTGCTGGTGAATAAGAAGGATGGGAATCTAAGGATATGTGTTGATTACCACTCTCTCAATAAGAAGACCATCAAGAATCAATATCCCATACCCAGGATTAATGAGTTTCTTGATGAACTACATAGATTAGTGTACTTCTCCAAGATTGATCTTTGATCAGGATACCATCAGATTAGAGTATGAGAAGAGGATGTACACAAGACAACATTTAGGTGCCATAATGGGCATTATGAGTTCTTGGTGATGCCATTCAGGTTGACAAATGCTCTAACAACATTTTAGTCTTGCATGAACCACATGTTCAACCACCACCTACAAACATATGTTCTAGTGTTCTTTGATGACATCTTGATAGACAATCGCACTTGGGAAGAACACCTTAGACACCTAGATGAGGTCTTTACTATTATGGGAACACAATTACTCTATATGAAGTCTTCAAAGTGTGAATTTTGGATGAGATAAGTCCTCTATTTGGGATTTGTGATTGGATCAGTCAGAGTCAAAGTGGACTAGACAAAGATTTAGGTGATCATTGATTGGCCACCATTGAGGGCCCTGACTCATTTGAGAGGCTTCTAGGACTTTGTTGCTATTATAAGAGGTTTATGAAGGGGTATTCTCAATGAAAACATCATTGACATATTTTACCAAGAAAGGGGCATTCACTTGGTTAGAATTTTCTCAGCAAGTATTTGATCACCTCAAGAAGGTGATGAGCACATGCCCAGTGTTTCATTATCAAAATTTTCATAGCCATTCATTCCTTAATGTGATGCTTTGGGTGTGGGTATCATCATGGTATTGATGAAAAATAGGCATCCCATTTCCTTTGAGAGTCAGAAGCTAAGCATGGTAGAGCATTGGTAATCTACTTAAGACAATGATATGCTAGCCATTTTGCATGCCTTGGTCAAATTTTGATAGTACTTGGTGGGCAACAAGTTTGTGGTTTAAATAGATCACAATAGCTTGAGGTATTTCATTGAGAAAAAAAAACTCAATGATCATCAATAGAAGTGGGTAAGTAAGATACAATCTTATGATTTTGATATAGAGTATGTGAAGGGAAAGAATAATGTATTAGCTAATGCATTATCCAGGTAGCCATCCCTTTGCTCTATGATGAATATTTTAGTAGATTAGAAGGCTCATATTTTGGTTGAGTATTCCAAGAACTATTTTGCTTGTGAGATCATGGATGGATTGATACAAGATGAAGTTGATGATGTGATATTATACAAGGGTAGGGTAAACCTTGTACCTGAGTCATGAATGAAAAAGATCTTGAGTGTCGTACATGACACCTCATTGTCAAGACATCTAGGGTACTTCAAGACTTATAGGTATATCCTAGAAAGAATTGTTTGGAGAGGATTGAAGGATTATGTCCTCAATCATATCAAATAATGTATAGTTTGTTAGAAGAGCAAATTTGAGCACTCATTTCCTGAAAGGCTACTCCAACATTTCTCATTCTGAACTAGAAGTGGGAGAGCATTTCAATAGACTTCATTACAGGCTTGTCTAAGGCTCAGGGTAAGAATAAATTTATGTGGTGGTTGATAGATTGACCAAGTATGATCATTTATTTACAATATCAATGGAGTATAATTCATCTCAGGTGGAAACACTATTCTTTAAGGAGGTTTTTAGGCTACATGGATTACCTAAAAACATAGCTAGTGATTAGGGCAATCAATTCATGAGTGCATTTTGGTAAGAATTTTTTAGGTTAGTAGGTATTGAGTTGAATCTAATTATCAGCTATCATATGCAGATCGATGATCAGATTGAGATCATGAATAAATGGATGGAGGGATATTTGCAAAGTTAGGTGACAGGCCATTAGAAAGAATGAGTGAAGTGGTTGTACTTGGGAGAGCATTGCTACAATACAATCCATCATATGAGTATTGTAATGACACCATTTAGGTCAATTTATGGATATGATGCCTCGTCCTTTATGAATCTAGTGATAGTAGATATTTGAGATCCCAAAGCTCATGATTAGAATGAAGAGAATCATGATATTATGAGGGCTCTCAAGGAAAATATACAATAAGATCAAAAATAACAGAAGAAGTATGTTTATTAACATACGGTGAAGAGGTTATTTGATGTGGATGACTTGGTGTTCCTTCAATTATAACCTTATAGGTATTCATATTTGATGAAGAGTGGTGCAGATAAATTGAAGCCATGATTCTATGGGCCTTATAAGATTTTGAGGCTGATTGGTGAGGTTACATATGAGCTAGAGTTTCATAAGCATAAAAAGATTCACAATGTATTTTATGTGTCTTGCCTCAAGAAATAATTTGGAAAACATGTTGAGCCATATTCAAAGTTGTTATTGATGGACTAGGAGGGAAAATTGATTCTAGTTTCAGAATCAATTTTGAAAGTGCAAGAGAAAAAACTTAGGAATCGTATCATCAAGGAGTTTTTGGTACGGTGGAAATATTTACCTCTAGAATATTTCATGTGGGAAGATGAGTAGATTTTATAGCATCCCAATCTACAAATGCTTAGGGACAAGCAATTTTGGGAAGGGAGGACTATAATGTCCCCTACTCCCTAACAAGCCCTTTGGTAGAGGACTGATAGCCTATTTTATTCCCATGGGCTAATTCAAGTATTGTAAGGGAATAGGAGTATGGGGATCACTATTCACCAAGTATTATTCATTAGTACTATTCATGCATCATTATTCACATGTCACTATTCATGGTGATATGGCATAGTTATAAGGTGGTGTAGTGATGAGGTATCTTGGAGTGATGTGGCTTGGCCCACATAGTAATTTTTAATTGTTGAAAATAAAGGAGAGAGAAGTGGGGCATAATTTTCCTCTTGGACATGTGGGAGGAATAATAAAGGCACATGGGGGAGACAAATTTATTGGCAATCATGTAGGGACACATCAAATAAGTCAAAAAGATAACTTGTGCACATGTGAGAGGGACCCCTTGTACATGTGGGGGATAAATTGATTGGTAATCATGAAGGGACACATGGGAGAAGTCAAAAGGAGAATCATTGCACATGTGGGTAGAAAAATTGATTGATAATCATGTTTGGACACATGGTAGAAGTTAAAAGGAGGACCATTGCACATGGGGAGTGAAGACATATTGCACATGGGTGAGATAACAAACACCATTCATGAATAGTGCTCCCTCTCTAAAATGTGGCACAAATATTTCTCTCTCATCCTATTTCCCCTCTTTCTCATTCTCTTTATAATTTTTATAAGTATGTTTCTTCTCCATGGAAAACCTATCTTATGCAAACACAAACCCCCCATAAATTATGATCTTGAACATTGGTTCAAATTCTATCTTTGAGGAGTGATCTTCTCAAGAGTTATAGATTTGGTGGTGGAATATTCCATCCTAGTTAGTTAATGTTGGTTTCATACAAGAACCATATTTGGGTTTCATTAGAGTATGCAACAGTTGGAATTGTTTGTAAGTTTTACATTTTATGTTTTATGTTAATGTAAGAGTGGTTGTAACTTGTTATTTATATTGATAGTATTGAGAGTTGTATGTTGTATCCACCATTCTCATTGGTGTGATATTATCTATGTAATGAAATATTATTCCTTTGGGTATTGGCGTGATATTCTCTTTTAATGAAAGACTATGCCTTGGAGTCTTGGAGTTATATATATATATATATATATATATATATATATATATATATATATATATATATATATATATATATATATATATATATATATATATATATGTCTCTATGAGTGTATTTTCAATGAGTTTATTATAGCATATTATGTGGTTATTATGTTTATCATTTTATCATAAAAATCAAAAATTTATAGTGTCATAGGTGATTTAGGAATTGTTTGTTGAGTAAAATTAGATTTTAGTAAATATCCCCTAAAAGGGATATTTTAGTGGTATCAAAGTTGGTGGTCTTGCTAGCCCATGTGTGAAAAATAAGCATTTGTAGATTTGATATGGAGGAAGTTGAGTGATGCAGCCTAAAGAAATCTATTACAAATATAACTTGAGAAGTAGATGCAGTGATCCCTTAGGAGAGACTAATTTTATTATTGGAGTTGAAGGAATGACAGAAGAATGTGATCAAAAAATAGTGGGAGATGATTCTACTTTGACATTCATAAAAATGTTGTTCATGACCATGGTCAAAGATCAAGAGAAAACAAAATCATACCTGAGTCAACTTACATCTCATCTAGTGGCACACAACAATAGTGGTGGAGGATCTACATATGGGTAAACAATCCATACTACCCCCAACACCATTAGTTGACCAAATAAACCATCAAGGCTATTCATGCCTACTTTTTCACAAGAGGCAACAATCAATAAACTTGAGTTACCAAAAGAACCAATGGAACCAGAAGAGGCTAGGTACTTCAAGGTTTACCAACAGCTAGGGGATGATTTTCAAGTAGCCATGACTTTTTTGGATTACTATAGATGGAATTATAGTACAAATCCATGTTCAAGAAAAGGAGGTCCTAATCAAGACTTGTAATGATGTTTGGGAAAGCTTACCCTCCCAAACTTTGAAGGTTTGTAGAAGTGCACAATGAGATTGTGGATCTAGAGTTGGGGACATATTTAGAGCTAAACCCCATACCTGAGAGAGAGAGAAAATTAAGTTCTCTACACTTCACCTAGAAGCAGAGGAACATGATTGGTGGCACTATGGTTTGGTAACCCAAGGACACAAATTCATTGATACTTACAAAGATTTTACATGGAGGCTGATAAATAGATTTGACATAAATGATCCTGAGGTGTTCTTCAGGGAGTTGACACATTTGAGATAATATGACATGCTTGATGACTAAATTTTTGAGTTTTAAAGGTTATCAATCATGGTTTTAGATGTTTTTGAATCATGATTAACCTCCTTATTTATTAAGGGGTTGATAGATCCCTTACATAGTTGGGTGAAGACATTTGGTCCACCTTCATTGCAAGATGATAGTAAGAGAGCATGGGACTTGGAGTGGGACTTGGAGTTCTATATTCCCAAGTCAAAGTTTCCATCAAATCTCTCCACTAAGCCATTTTTTTAGAAGCAAGAGAAGGTACCTTAGTTTTTAAAGAAGCCTCACTTTCCAAATGAGGCTAATGATGAGTTACAAAGGAAGAAGCTATGTTTTACATGTAAGGAGCCATGAGAATCAGGACATAAGTGTAAGGGAAAGGGAAAAACACACTACATTGAGGTGCTCCCAGAAGATGATAACGAGACTTCAGATAGTGATGTACTAGATGATCATAATGAGCATGATGAGCATGAGGAGTTAGAGCCTACCCAGACACAGAATCCCACACCAAGAGGTACCATTGCTACACTATTTGGTACCATTAGGTACAATACATTTAGGGTTTATGGTGTGTTTCATGGGTAGTGGATGTTGGTGTACTTCATTGATGAGGCACTAGTCATGTAGTGAGGACTACAAGTTGAAGACTTTGAGGGCTTCAATGTGGTGGTAGTTGATGGATTTACTATGACATGCACCAAGCGGGTTCCATAGCTCAATATTACATTGGGAAATAATTTAGTGACTAATGATTTCTATGTGGTTGGTGTTGGGAATACCAATGTTATGTTGGGTGTTCAATGTCTACATTCACTTAGGGAATTCACTCAAAATTTCCAAACCATGGAGATGAAGTTCAAAGTGAATGGGAAGCATGTGGTGTTGAGGGGAATTTCTAGTGGAGATACAAGAGTGGTTATGTCCAAAATTATAAAGAGGAAATTCAGACATAATGACATAAATTGGGCCATTCATTGCTTCATTTCAACAAATAATATAGGAGGTGCTAATCAGGATCACCACAAGGACATACAATTCTTGTTGAATAAGTATAATGGAGTTTTTGGTGAGATGCCTCCAAGGAGACCTCCTGACTAAGGGTTTGAGCATGTGATCAAGTTGGAGGAAGGGTCCAGACTAGTTATCACTACTCCTTATCACCATCCTCAATGATTTAAGAGATCAAGAAGGCTATCAAAGAAATACTTGACATATGACATATCTGGCCTAGTTTTAGTCCATTTGCTTCTTCAATGGTGTTGGTGAAGAAGGATAAGACTCATAGGATGTGTATTGATTACCTCTCTATCAATAAGAATAAAATCAAGAACTAGTATCCCATACCTAAGATCGATGAGTTGCTTGATAAACTACATGGATTAGTGTAATTCTCCAAGATTGATCTTCGATCAAGATACCATCAGATTAGGGTACATGATGAGGATGTACACCAAATAGCCTTCATGTGCCATTATGGGCACTATGAGTTCTTAGTGATTCCATTTAGGTTGATGAATGCTCTAGAGACATTTCACTCTTACATGAACAATGTGTTCAACTTCCACCTATAATTTTTTTTTCTAGTTTTCTTTGATGACATCTTGATATATAGCCACACTTGGAAAGAACACCTTAGACACTTGGATGAGGTCTTGACTATTATGGGAACATAATCACTCTATGTAAAGTCTTCCAAGTGTTAATTTAGGGTTAGAGAAATCCTCTATTTGGGATTTATGATTGGAGTATCCAAAGTTAAAGTGGATCAAATAAATATTTAGGCGATCATTGATTGGCCACCATCGATGTCCTTGACTCATTTGAGAGGCTTCACATGACTTTATTGCTATTACAAGAGGTACATGAAGGGGTATTCTCAACTAACAGAACCATTGATATATTTGATGAAGAAAGGGAAATTTACTTGGTTAGAATCTTCTCACCAGGTATTTGATCACCTTAATAAGGTGATGAGCACATGCCCAGTATTAGCATTACCAATTTTTTCATAGCCATTCATTCTTGAATGTGATGCTTCAGGTGTGGGTATCAGTGTGGTACTAATGTAGAATAGGCATCCCATTACCTTTGAGAGTTATAATCTGAGTGTGTTAGAGTGTGGGTACTCTACTTATGACAAGGAAATGCTATCCATTTTTATGCCTTGGTCAAATTCTGATAGTACTTGGTGGGAAATAGGTTTGTGGTCCGAACAGATCACAATAGATTGAGGTATTTCATGAAGCAAAAGGACCTCAATGATCATCAGTAGAAGTGGTCAAGAAAGATACAAGTTTATTATTTCAATATAGACTATGTGAAGGGAAAGAATAATGTAGTAGCTAATGCATTATCTAGGCAACACTCCCTTTGCTCTATGATAGAGATTTCAGTAGATTGGAAGGCTCATATTTTAGTTGAGTATTCCAAGAACCAGTTTGCTAGTGAAATCATGGATGGATTGATATAGGATGATAGGTATAAGGTTATTGATGATGTTATATTCTACAAGGGTAGGGTATTCCTTGTGCCTGAGTCATGAATGAAGAATAAGATCTTGAGTGTCATACATGACACCCCATTGCCAGGACATCCAAGGTACTTTCATACTTATAGATATATCTGGGAGAGATATGCTTGGTGAGGATTGAAGGAAAATGTCCTAAATCATATCAGAGAATGTATACTTTGTTATCAGATCAAATCTAAGCACTCATTTCCTTTAGGGCTACTCCAGCCATTGCCCATTCCAAACTAGAAGTGGGAGAGCATTTCAATGGAATTCATTAAAAGCTTGTCTAAGGCTCAAGGTAAGAATTGCATTTATGTGGTGGTCGATAGATTGACCAAGTATGATCATTTATTTGAAATATCAATGGATTATAATGCATCTTATGGTAACATAGTCAGTGATCAAGACAACTGATTCATGAGTGTATTTTTGCAAGAGCTATTCAGGTTGGTAGGTGTTGAGTTGACTCCGAGTACTAGCTTGCATCCATAGACTGATGGTCAGACTGAGATCTTGAAAAAATGGATAAAGGGATATTTTTAGAGTTATGTGATAGGTCATTAGAAAGAATGGGTAAAGTGGTTGTACTTGGGAGAGCATTGCTACAATACAAACCATCATATGAGCATTGACATGACACCATTCAGGGCACTTTATGGGTATGATGCCTCCTCCTTTATGGATCTATTGATAGTAGATAGTTTAGGTCCTAAAGCTCATGACTAGATTGAAAAGAATCAAGATATTATGAGGGCTCTCAAGGAGAATATGCAACAAGCCCAAAACCAATAGAAGAAGTACGTTGATTGACACAGGGTGGAGAGGTCATTTGATGTGGATGACTTGGTATTAATTTTCCTAAAATATTATAGGGTGTCATATTTGAAGAAGAGTGGTGATGATAAATTAAAATTGTGATTCTATAGGCCTTGTAGGATTTTGAGGTAGATTGGCAAGGTTACATATTTACTAGAGTTGCATAAGCATAGCAAGATTCATAATGTTTTTCATGTGTCTTGCCTCAAAAAAGAACTTGGACATATTGAGCCATATTCAAAGTTGTCACTGATGGATGAGGAGGGTAAATTGATTATAGTTCCAGAATCAATTTTGGAGGTGCAAGAGAAGAAGCTCAAGAATTGTATCATTAGGGAGTTTTTGGTGTGGTGGAAAGATTTACCTTTGGAGGATGCCACGTGCAAAGATGAGTATATTTTATAGAATCCAAATCTACAATTGCTTGGGGTTAAGAAAATTTGGGAAGGGATGACTATAATGTCCCATACTCCCTGATAGGCCCTTTGGTGGAGGACCGATATCCTATTTTATTTTTGTAGGCTAATTCAGGTGTTGTAAGGGAATAAGAGTATGGGTATCATTATTCACCAAGTACTATTCATTAGGACTATTTACACATCACTATTCATGGTGATGTGGCATAGTTATGAGGTGGCATAGTGATGAGGTGTCTTGAAGTGATGTGGCTTGGCCCACATAGTAATTTTTAATTATTGAAAATAAAGGAAAGAGAAGTAGGGCATAATTTTACTCTTGGACATGTGGGAGGAATAGTAAAGGCACATGGGGGAGACAAATTGATTGGAAATCATGTAGGGACACATGAGAGAAGTAAAAAATATAACCCTTGCACATGTGAGATGGACCCTTGCACATGTGGGGGAAAAATTGATTGGTAATCATGAAGGGACACATGGGAGAAGGAAAAATGAGAATCATTGCACATGTGGGTAGACAAATTGATTGATAATCATGTTTGGACACATGGTATAAGTTAGCAGGAAGACCATTACACATGGGGAGTGAAGACATCTTGCACATGGGTGAGACAACAAGCATTATTCATGAATAGTGTTCCTTCTCCAAAATGTGGTGCAAATATTTCTCTCTCATCTTCTTTACTTTCTTTCTCATTCCCTTTTATATTTTTTATAAGTTTGGGTCTTCTCCATGGAAAACCTATCTTATGAAAACACAAACCCATCCTAAATTATGATCTTGAACATTGGTTCAACTTCTATCTTTGAGGAGTGATCTTATCAAGAATGCTAGCTTCGATGTTGGAAGATTCCATCCTAGTTACTTGATGTTGGTTTCATAAAGGAACCAAATTTAGACTTTATTGGAGTACGAAATAGTTGGAGTTGTTTGTAAGTTTTATGTTTTATGTTAATGTAAGAGTGGTTGTAACTTGTTATTTCTATTGATAGTATTGAGAGTTGTATGTTGTATCCACCATTGTCATTGGTGTGATATTATCTATGTAATGAAAGACTATGCCTTTGAGTCTTGGTGTGATATTCTCTTGTAATGAAATATTATGTCTTAGAGTCTTGGAGTTATACATATGTCTCTATGAGTGTATTTTCAATGAGTTTATTGTATCAATATTATGTGGTTATTATGTTTATCATTTTATCATAAAAATCAGAAATTTATAGTGTCATAGGTGATTTAGGAATTAATTTGTTGAGAAAAATCAGATTTTAGTAAATATCCCCTAAAAGGGATATTTAAATAGATACAACCTATGATAATGTAACTTATAGAATAAGATGCCCCCAACATAGACATGGCCATTGGGTAGAAGGGAGTCCAACATTTAAGAATAAATGTATAATATGTATGTCTTGTTGGCCATTTTTGGCCCACATACCAAAATTTTTCTAGTTTAAGAAAATGGACATAACTCAGGAAGAAAAATAGCAAAGTATTCAGACTTCAAGTTTTTAGAGGAGCACTACATAAAAAACCTTATAATTAATCAGCAGTCAAAACCCTGAAGCAAGTAAGAAGGCTTGGAAAGCTCGATTTCGTCTAGGTAGTGTATTTTAGGTTTTTGGGGGTGCACTACTTATTTCACTTTATAAGTTACAACTAATGATACATCCAAAGTAAGTAGTGGGGCTTGGAAAGCCCAATTTGGTCTAGGCAGTGTATTTTGGGTTCTCCAAGGAGCACCACTTAATTAATTCATAAGTTATGAGTAGTCAAAAACCCAAAATAAGTAATGAGACATCAAAAAGACAAGTCCTCTCCAAGAATAAATCCAAAGGGCCAATTAGTCAAGGACAAGTGGCAAAAGTACATATAGCTCACTTCCAAAACATGCAAAGTGGCCAAATGAGGATTAGATGCATCCAAGTGGAGCAACGAACATGTAAGGACCAATTGGGATAGTCCAAATTATAATAAAGAACATGCCAAGCTTTACTGCAAAGATAAAAACACTCAGACTTGGTAGGGATATGTAGCTACCACTAGTATGGCTCACTCAGTTCCAAATAAGAGAATTAAATGCATAAAGAGCTTGAGGATATGGGTGGTGATTCTGAATGGTACATCTCGTGGTCAAGGTAGTTACATGATTTTAATGCAAAAGGGAGCTCGAGTACAATTGGTAGTCATTGACAACTTCTCTTCTTATTGGTATCATGTAATTATGGTATTTCTCTTTTTCTCTCAACTATATAAATAGAGGCTCTCAAGCCAAAAAGGTGTTGGGGGATCACTCTTTGTATTCTCTCTACTCCCTCCCTTGGGCATGACCAAATTATACCAAGATAGAGCTTGTAACCTCTTGATATGAATAAAATACTATGTTTTAGACTCCATTGTTCTCATATAGTGTGTACATGTTAGATTTTTGCATGTGGTAGATTTTTCTCCCTTGTCAAATTATAGTCTCACCTAGTCACTATCTCATCTTGTTATGCAGGTCATGTTTAGTGTTCTCCATCTCTCGATTAAAGTATGTATGTGGATATTGTGACTGGTTAGTGTCTTACTCCAGACCTACCCCTTCATTTCCTTTAGCTTAAATCATTTGGTGAACCTCCTCATGAAACATTAATGTATGATAGGTATTTGGGGGTTTGAATCTATTTTTTTTGCTTGTTTCATTAGTGTTATAAGAGTCAAGCAGGGTAAATCAACCCATAATTTTGGTGCATCACCTCCCTTAGCTCTATTTTCCTTTTTATGTTATCTTTCTCTCCCTTTTCCTTAGTCAACAATATATTTTAGTGTGGTAATCAAGAGTTGAAGTCAAGCACCTGAGGAACTAGCCTCATTAAAAATCTTAGAGGTTCAACCTCACTACAGGATACCCATAGCCTAAGGTTGTCCCCATGCTTATAGATAGAATTGGGAGAGCCTTAAAATCTCTCCCATAGGGGTATAATTTCATGCTATAACAGTTCTGGCATGCCCGATGGGACTAAGGTCCAAAGCAATGGAAGGATTTTTTGTGTTGTCTTTCTACATATCAGCCTTTGGATGCATTTTTTTAAACATCAATGGTGACTCTGAGCATCTATCAGCTGGTTTAAGCAGTTTAAGTGCCTAATCAATGTATTTGGTATGTATAATCAACCATATTTTGACCAACATGTGTATTCTTTACGTCAAAATCACACTTATCAAGCTAATAATGTTTATGTGTTCCCCCCAAGTGGCCCTCAAACAACTTAACATCCCCATCATAGTCTTTACCCTCCCCCCACCCCTGTGTATGACCAAGATCAGCCTCATATGCATTCAAATCAACCCTTTAATTTCCCTTGTCAAGACTATGTTTATCCTGTTACATCCTTGTCAAGATTCAAGAAAACATTATCAAATTATAGAAAGTTGATAAGGGAGATTGATAAGTGTTTGGAGCTTTCTCCAGTCATCCCCATCCATGTTCTACAAGAGGTAAGGAATGTTCTTCAACTAGTCAAGAACAAGTGGTCAGTTTGTGAGGATGAACAATGGGGAGTTTGTGAGGGGGAGAATAGGGTGTGGTTGAGAAGCATTGTCCAAAATTTAGAAAGTGTGTTGATGTCTTATGAAGATCAACATACTTAGTGCAATCAGTCTTATGTTTCAAATCAACCCCCTACACCCATTCCCACTTAAAATTTTGAATCCATCCCACCATGGATCTTCTCCTACACCTTTGACCCTGACTATGCCATGCCCTCTCTTGTGAAGCCACCCTCTCCTATACCCATTCAAAAGGAGGAAAAGGTGGTTGTTTCCTACACATTCCCATCCTAGAAATTGGTTTATCAAGTTCAAGAGAATAAGGAAGAGGTGTTGATTGTGGTGATCCAAGAGCTAGTTCAAAAAAAGGAGTTAGTGGTTGAAGAATATAAAAAAGAGAGGTTAGCTCAGCTCAATGAGCTTGCCCTACAAGAGTTTTGAGACTCTTTCTCCCTCCCTCAAGAGCCACCAAAAAGTCCACCCAAGGTCCCTAGCTGGAAAGACACTCTCTCAAGATGTAAGCAAGGTGAACTTTTTCACCCTCCCACCATCTCCCTCTTAGAGGAAGAGCCTATTTTGCAAGGAATAGAGGAGGATCTTACAGTCAAGTTTGAGCTTGATGTAGATAACACAAGTGCCTATGATGAGGAAATCATGATAGGTAGTCCACTCCAAAAAGGGAGGATAAATTAGGTTTGGTCTAGCTTTTGTGGCATGGCTTTGACATTGATGAATTAGATCCTAAAGGTAGTATTGATGTCTTCATACTTAAGGAGTGTATTTAGGATGCATCTAACAACAAAGAGGATCAAGATGAAGTATAGAAGTAGATGTACCATAACTTCATAGATCGGGTAGAGTTTCTAAACCAGCCTATGCCTCTTTCAGAGTCTAAGGATGAACTTGCCAATTAGGTTGAAGAATCTGACCAATCCCAAGATGAATTGTCCATTGAAGGAAGTGTTTATATCTTCAAAAATGAAGGAGAATGGTCAGATCCAAAGCCACAAAGATACGACGCATTGGGCCTTAGATGGATTAATGAACTACCATATAACTCTTTTCAAAGCAAGCTGAGCAAATATAGAGTTGAAGTTGGCATTGTCTCAGATGACCAAGAAGAAGTTGCCTTTTGGGACGACTTGGAGCTTTTCTGCTTAAGTCTAAACAACTAAACACCAAATCAAAGGAACCATCTCATGTTGTGCTTAATTTAGAGCATAAATGTGAACCACCAAATGAGGAGATTGAAAGAGCCCCCACAGTCCAACATGAACCAAGTTTGGAGGACATGAACCAGTATGTCTACATTAGGTACATGTTTGTTATATTTCCTCCATTAGAGGGCACACTAAAAGGTTTGCACATAAAGTTACCTGGTTTACCAATCTTGGTACCTCCAAAGAAAGGTATCTTTCATCTTGATTTGTTACAGGTGAATGATACTCATACTTTCCCATTTGATCTAGGAGGGAGTACTTGTAAAGTGTAACCTCGTACATATTCGAATAGATTTCATGCTTTCCTCAAACTACCCTGTGCACATCCTTTTAAGCTATGTGTTTCCCTTCCCTAAGTTCTTTAGGCATAGTTTTTTTTTGTTTTGGTTGTCCTTATTTGTTTAAAAGGGAGGTTTTGATTTAGTGAAAAAGTGACTTGACTCCATGCCCAATGGATGGGTTTTATGAGGAAACATGGTCTAAGTTCTTTAAGCATAGCAGGCATGCTTCCTTGTGAGTCACCAAAAATAGAGATAAATCAAGAAGAAAAATGGCAAAGTATTCAAATTTTGGGTTTCCAGAGGAGCACTACTTAAAAATCCTTATAAGTAATCAGCATTCAAAACCCTGAAGCAAGTAAGAAGGCTTGGAAAGCCCGATTTGGTCTGGGTAGTGTATTTTGGGTTTCTGGTGGTGCACTACTTATTTCACTTTATAAGTTACAACTAATGATAAATCTAAAGTAAGTAAATAGTGGGGCTTAAAAATCCCAATTTGGTCTGGGTAGTGTATTTCAAGTTCTCCAAAAAGCACCACCTAATTACTTCATAAGTTGTGAGTAATTAGAAACCCAAAATAAGTAATGAGACATCAAAAGCTCGATTTGGTCTTAAAAGTTCTTCTTGATTTTTAAAAAAGACAAGTCCTCTCTAGGCATAAATCCAAAGGGCCAATCAGTCAAGGACAAGTGGCACAAGTACATACAACTCACTTTATGAACATGCAAAGTGGCCAAATGAGGATTAGACACATCTAGGTAGAGCAATGAACATGCAAGGACCGATTGGGATAGTCTAACTTGAAATAAATAACATGTCAAGATTTAATGCAAAGATCAAAAAACTTGGACTTGGTAGGGATATGCATCTACCACTAGTATGGCTCATTCAATTTCAAATAAGAGAATTGAATGCATAATGAGCTTGAAGAGATGGGTGGTGATTCTGGATGGTACATCTCATGGTCAAGGTAGTTACATGATTTTAATATAAAAGGGAGCTCGAGTACAATCGATAGTCATCAATGACTTTTCTTCTCCTTTTTCTCACACAATTATGGGATTTCTCTTTCTCTCTCAACCATATAAATAGAGGCTTTCAATCCAAAAAGGTGGTGGGGGATCACTCTATGTATTCTCTCTACTCCCTCCCTTGGGCATGACCAAATTCTACCAAGATAGAGCTTGTAACCTCTTGATATGAATAAAATAATATGTTTTAGACTCCATTATTTGGTATAGTGTGTACATGTCAAATTTTTGCATGTGGTAGAGTTTTCTCCCTTGAAAAATTATAGTTTCACCTAGTTACTAGCTCATCTTTTTATGCAGGTCATGTTTAGTGTTCTACATTTCTTGATTGAAGTTCATATGTGGATACTGTGATTGGTTAGTGTCTTACTCCAGACCTACCCCTTCATTTCCCTTAGCTTAAATCATTTGGTGAACCTCCTCATGAAACACTGATGTATGACAGATATTTGGGGGCTTGAATCTATTTTTTTTGCTTGTTTCATTAGTGTTCTAAGAGTCGATTAGGGTAAATCAACCCATAATTTGGTGCATCACCTCCCTTAACTCAGTTTTCCTTTTTATGTTATCTTTCTCTCCCTTTTCCTTGGTCAATAGTAGATTTTAGTGTGGGAATCAAGAGCTGAAGTGAAGCACTTGAGGAACTAACCTCATTAAAAATCTTAGAGGTTCAACCTCACTAAAGGATACCCACAACCTGAGGTTGTCCCCATGCTTATAGATAGAAGTGGGAGAGCCTGAAACTCTCCCACAAGGGTGCAATTCCATGCTATAACATGTCCTACATTACATTCATATACCTCATGAAATGCATGTGTATGAAAACATAATATTCTATCTACTAAAATACGTGATAAATAACACATGTAAAGAAGTATATTAACAACTCATGCCATGCTTAGGTCACGACTTTTTAAAATATTGTTATGTTTTTATATTCTTGAAATATTTTTATTTTTTTGTATTTTTTTATTTTTTTTGCTTATATATATATATATATATATATATATATATTATAGAAATATTTAAAAAAACTAGCCAATGATCCCATCAATGGGAGGATTGTTTTGTGTGTATGTATCATATAATTAGAGGGTGATGTTATACGAACATAAATTGTTACATGTAGATGGATTTGTATCTAAAAATTAAATGGGTGTTGCAATATAATTGTCTTGATCATTGTTAATATAATCTTATGTAGGATGTGTGAATCTAGAGGGTATGGGACTTGGTGGAGTCCATTGTATAGTAGAAGAAGGATTCACTACTTTTGTTCATTGTTGAACACATAGAATTATCTAAGGTAAAAACTTAGGATGCATTTTATAATATGAAGCTCTGTTTTAAATCTAAATAACTCTCTGATGTGAAGATTGATGTTTAGGAGGGCATACTACTCTCCTCTTAACTAAGTGTATAGAAATATCTTGCATATGTGTAATAAATGAGCCTTCATTATGCTCCTGAATAGGTGTAATAATAAACTATGGTGGTGGTGATAAAGATTGTTTTTGTGTTTCTTGTATTATTTTAATAATGTCTTTGATCATGTAGTTTTGAATTTTCTTATGTAATGTATTACATTGATCAGTTTTATGTCCCATGAGTTTGTGATAATCATAATATGGTATGCCCGCTTGATACATATTTTATCAATGATTGTTATGTGGTAATGTAATTAGATTGTGTAAGTAATATTTACAATATCATGTGTGGTTTATCATGAAATATTAGTACCTGTAATGATATGGGAGTTTTTGTGTTTGATTTTTTCACATTATTGATTGAAATATATGATTCTTATTTTATGAAAATCATGGGTGATTTTGATGTTGCCTTTACTTGATGTAAATCAATATTGAAACTATTCAATGTATGTTAAATATCTTACTGATTATAAAATACTACCTTTTCTTTGTCTTCTAATGGTTGTGCTAGAGTAGAAAGTTTGCAATTGTCCACGTTTTTCATATATGAATTATTTTTATATTCATCCAGTTCCACAAGTGTAAATAGAGTATGATACAAGTGTTCATATTCATCAATGGGATTGAAATTTATCTTTAAAAAATTATCATATGTGAGATCTTGTGTAGCATCTGCATCACCATCATAGTAATTTTCAACTGTACAAAGGGGATTTTATGAATTTACCAATAATAGTAGCACATGAACTTTATTGTGTCTTTGTGTGAACTTATGATGTTTTTTTTTTTTCATGAGTGTGTATGATTGTTTATTTTTCATTTACTTTAATTGAATCACACACCTCATGTATGCATAGAGAATTAGTTTACTGATATACTCTAGAGGGGTAGCCACTTAGTTTATTTCACAATTATTCCTCATTAAATTATCAACCCAAGGTCTGTATATCTTGGTAAGGTATCAAAATTTTATTTATGACATAAAACTCTTATATAATTTAAGGTAATATTGGTTGTGTATAGAGAAACACACTTTACAAGAATGTATATGATAGATAGTAAACACACTTGCAAGAAATGAATGCCACAATTGCATAAATGTAAATTGGCTAGAATTGATTTGTTAATTTAGATTCTTTTGGAAGCTTCCCACACTTTAATAAAAAATACTTTATCAATTGTGCATTAGAACAAATTGCTTGTAATGAAATCAACTATGAAAACTTAAAAGAGACACACGAAAATATAAAATGGAAAATACAACATAATTGAAAGATATAGCTAACAAATGGGTCATTGCTATATAAACTCCTTATTAGTGGGCCTTTGTCAATTAGACTTGTGCTTATATCCTTTTATTGATTTTGATTACTTTATCTTAAGCCACCTCAATTGTATTGATCAACTTTGAATTAATATAATGATTGATACAACAATGGATAAAATATTACAACTCTAACTCATTAATTATTACTTACTCTCTATCTTTTCTACACTAGATATCACTTAAAAATATTCTCCTTATATAAGGGAGGCAGGTAATTATTATCAAAAAAATCATAAAAAGTTAAAACCATAAGATTTCATAATGTTTTAGAAATAAGATCAAGATGAGAAATATATTATAATGGATAAAACCAAATGGACATATCATAATAATGAAGGCATGGTCTAATGAGGTACCCATATGGTTATAACAACTTCTTGTCACATTATATGATTCTTTGAGTTCATTGGATGAGATATAAACTAGTTTGGAGATGACAACTAGATATTTTTAGGTGTTATATAAAATTTCCACTTACAACAATGGCTACATGTGGTTTTGGCTAGTTGTTGTGGATACCCTTGGATAATTTCTATAATTAGTTCCTAGTTGATCTGTGCCTCTAAGATCCAACAAACCAATGGATAGAGGTGCATATATTAGAATGGTTGTGTGTTAAACATATAAAACAAAAATCTTTTCCATTCCACTTCATCCATGAAAATATTAAACCATTATAAAACCATTATACTACATTAAAAGGCTCAGAAATAATATATTAAACTCAAGATTTGCATATACATACATGCATACATACATATATGCACATTAGTATATTATGAGTATTAGAGATGGAAAATGTGATAAAAAAATGGAACCTTTTGGGAAATGATTATACATGCATATAAGGCCATTTTTAGGTCTCATCACACCCCCAATTTAAGGTTTTGCATGTCTTTATGGAAAAACAAGATCATAAGGGTTCAAAATAAGAACAAGACATGATGTAAGGATACATATTTATAAAATCATAGGGGGTTTCATCCCCTATTGTCTGTTGAGGATTATAATCTTTGGTCTTCTTTTGAAACTTTCATTTCCTATTCTCCTCCTACTCACTCACTGGTTCTGTTTTAGTCCATTTGGGAATAGGAAATCATAACATAGGCATTTTTAACATCAAACTAATCCATCTAGCCATATATTCCTTTAAAAAACTCATAAACTTGACAAGTCTAATATTTACAACTTTGAAATCATGGATAGAGTATGACTCCCTTTGTTATAGGTGAGGAGTTAGCTCTCCCCATCTTGTCCTATAGGAAACAAGGGATTCTTTGCAAATTTTATCAGAAAGATAAATGAGTTGGTTAATGGATTCCTTTCTTCAGAGATGGATTCCTTATTAAAGAACTGTATTGTTATTTTGAAATCAGGGTACTGAAATAGGTTGTTCCATTATTTAATGATCTAAGTAGGAAAAATAAATTTTGACCTAAAGTTTAAGGGAGTAGGCTCATTTACTACAGAGTAGACTACCATTTATATCCATGTCCTCAATTCATTTCTTAGTTATGAATAATAGGCTCTAAGTTGTATATCACTAACTATTACATTAGGATTCCATTCATTGTCCATAGTTACTACAAGTCCATGCTGATAAAAATCACACAATAAATATTTATAATATATAGTTCCACTAAGGTACTCATTAAAAAAATAAAAAAAGGAAGCCCTATAGAATATTTCTCTCTAGAGATCAATCTTCCTTTCTGAAATTGAATCCATTGTTCGTTGAGGTACAAGGCATATTCTCTAGAAGGGTTCTAAAATTTAACATTTTCAAAGACAACTCATAAACCCTAGGAATCAAATCTTCAAAATTAAAAATAGTTATCTCTCTCCCATAATTCCTTATCCCTTTATTCTAATTATTATTTTAGCGCATTATTCTCTCCTATCAACTAGTAGATTATTTTCTACTTTCCTTTATAGATAACAAACCATCTTAATTTGTGTTAGGTTGTGGAGCTAAAAGCTTCACTGATGCAGACATGGAGGAGGTTGTTGAGAGGTTGCTGAGTTGCAGAGCAACCAATGTCAGTCTGATCAGTCAACGTTGGTCATATACAGTGAGAAGAGCAACCGACATTGGTCAGGTATCGACCGGTGTCGATCACCTCCAGGCAGACAGGGACTAACGTCGGTCACCTGTGCGGTTCTAGAACTACCAGCTCATAGACAGTTAGTTAACGAATCAGTTGTTTGCATGTAAAAGGCCAATTATAGACTTGAAGCTGTGGATCTAATTATTGTAATTAGATGTCTAATTATTGTTTACATGAGATCTATATAATAGACTCATGGGTTGTATTGTAATTTGTGCTAGAGAGTAAGAGAGAAAATATTAGCTCCTTCAGAATGAAGAGAGCATGGTGTGTTCCTCCTAGTGCCATAGTGCCAAGTGTGGGTGCTGGTTTGGAGAATCAGAAGGATTCTTCATGTATGTAGGATCTTGGTTAGCAGGTGTGCAAGGCCATGTTTGGAGATCTACATGGTAAGTAAGATCATTGATCTGCAGGTGTATGTGTGTGTGAGGTCTAGGTTTGCAGGTGTGCAGAACCATGTTGATCTACAGGTGGCAGCAGGATCAAGGTGACAACAACACAACAGGTAGCAAGATCAGGCAAGATCTACTTGGAGTACGGTGTGTACTCGGTTGGAGAGCAAAGAGGAAGGCAAGGTAGTTCCTTCCAAAGTAAGATCATTTGAGTTACAGGTTGTTGCAAGTTCATGGGAGATCTACTTGGAGTATGTTGAGTACTTGGAGTGCATGGAACACTTGTGGAGTGTGTGGAGCACTTGTGTACTGGCAGTATTATTACTGATTGGTTGACTGGTGGTGTTGTTACTGGCTAGTGGAGGTGAACACCAACTCTGTGTTTGAGTTGTGTGTTGGGATCTTAATTAAGAGAGTGAGCTCTTGTAGGTGAATTACTAAACACTTGGTGTGGTAAACCTGTAATGTGGAAGAGTGTGGCATCTCTTTGTTGTAATTCTTTTCTAGAAGAGTATTAATACAACTTGTGTATTGTCTCTCATATTTTGTGTTATTTCTAAATTCTAGTTACTTGTGCATTCTGGTTAATTTCAGCACATTAAGTTGCTTGGTAATCAATGGTGCTTCTATGGGTTCCTAACAGTTGGTATCAGAGCTAAGTTTGCAAGGAGTAGGTTTTGTATTTGATTACAGGTCACTCTCAGGGGTTTCTAATTGAGTGGGAGTATAGCAATGGCAGAAGAAAGTACACTAAGAATGGAGGAATTGAAAAGCACGAATGGTTAATTACGGTGTTATGGAAAGAAAGAGTAGGTAAAGAAATATTGTTGGTTGGTAGAAGATCAGCATGAAGGAACTGAAGAAGCAGATGTTGCAAGTGTTGTTACACAAGATGCTCTGGGATGTTTCTTGGATAAAGTAGAATCTTGTTTTATAGATTCTGTTGCCTCTTTCCATGCAGTCCGAAATGGAGTATTTTTCCATGTTAAGGTCTTTGGAGACTTTGGAAAGATTTATTTAGGGGCTGGTGTGCCTTGCCAAAGAATTGGCAAAGGGGAAGTGAAGCTGAAATTGTAGGCGACCAACACATGGGTGTTGAAGGAGGTCATGCAAGTCCCAGTCTTGAAGATGCGGCTAATTTCTTTAGGAAAGTTGGGTGATGAGAAATGCACAAGAACTCTCAAAGTGGATGCACTTGAATTAGCTGGTGGTAAGAAAGTAGGTACTCTTTATCTACTTGCTTGTATTATTGATTCTTTTTCTGTTACGAAGACATGGCTTTATAGGCTTGGTCATATGAGCAAGAAGGAGATGCATGTTCTTAAGTGGAAGTCAGATGTATTTGACAGACTTAAGAACTAGAAAGCCTTGGTGTTTTTAGAGGAGATGACAGACAGAGATCAATGGAGAAGGCTGGACATCTCTGAGCAGGGTGATTTGGATAGGGTTTTGATCCATGGAGAGATCACAGGTAAAAAGTCATCACTCATAGGCGAACACAGTTATCGGTGTCGGTTAAGGGGAACCAACGTCGAATAGAAAGGTGTTGATGTCGGTCATGTGCAGACTAGAGCCAGTGGTGTTGGGTAGGGTGGTTGCCGATGTCGGTCATAGAACCGATGTCGATGACCAAGTAAGATTGACATCGGTTAGGAAACTGGTGTTGGCAAAAAGGATAGTCACATGGGAATTGACATCAATCAGATGCAGATTGTGTGGTGACCAAGGTCGGTCACTGTGACAGATTTTGGGCAGACAACAAGCTGTCAAGGAGTCTCAAATGCCCATATGGAGGACTGAAAGTGGTAAGTAAGCCTCAAATTCATTATTCCTCTTCTTTATACTTGTTGCTCACTATAGAGTAGGAAGGATCCAGGAAACAGTGGGAGCATGGCATGAACAGGATGCATAACCAAATGGGAGATTTGGTAGGGTTGCCAGCCAAAAGAAAGCACTAAGAGACAAATGGATTCCTTAGTTAAAGAATAGAGAGAATGGATATGTGAGATGGAAGGCCAGGTTATATGGTCTTGAGGAAGCTCCAGGACAGTGGTACAGGTTTAACAAGTGGATGACAAAGCATGGCTTTAGTCAATGTCATTGTAACTACTGTGGTTTTTTTACTAGGTGGATGATGAGTCATGACATCATCTTGTTACTATATGTTGTGTGTTTGCTTGATGCAGGGTCACATATGCAGGGTTTTTTCTAAGCTAAAGGTAAAGTTAGTTCAGAGGTGTGTCACGAAGAATTTGGAGGAGCGAAATTCTTTGGCATAAGTGTGTTCTAGAGA
This sequence comes from Torreya grandis, assembly GCA_037957365.1. Classification (NCBI taxonomy): domain Eukaryota; kingdom Viridiplantae; phylum Streptophyta; class Pinopsida; order Cupressales; family Taxaceae; genus Torreya; species Torreya grandis. The sequence goes on along the minus strand of JARHVA010000082.1, from coordinate 7,666,353 downwards.
CATGGAGATCACAAGATGATTTTGTCTTCGGATGATTGTGTGATACCGGTTAGCATGCTGATAGATGGATAGGTCACAGAACAGGGTCCCCAATCACATGATGAGGTTGAGTACATGTGTACTCCCTGAGTTTGCCCAAGTAGTGGGTTTTGTCAAAAAGTTTGGAGCCGATCTGGGAAAGAAGCACTGGAGGGCAGTTCAGTGGATTCTCAGGTATCTGAGAGGGACCAACAGCAAGTTGACATGCTATGCAGGGTCAAGTTCTTTTCTACATGGGTTTGTAGATGCAGATGTGGTAGGTTACTTGGATGATAGGAGGTGCACCACAGGTTTTGTGGTGGTTGGTCTTCAAGGTTGAGCTTGAAGAGGGATACAAGCCAGAAAATAGATTAGACGATGTATAGGTATAGGTATAATGCAGTTGTTTATCTCCAAGTGGGAGATTGTTAGGTTGTGGAGCTAAAAGCTTCACTAATGTAGACATGGAGGAGGTTGTTGAGAGGTTGTTGAGTTGCAGAGCAACTGACGTCGGTCTGATCAACTGACATCGGTCATATATAGTGAGAAGAGCAACTGACGTCAGTCAGGTATCGGCCGACGTCGATCACCTCCAGGCAGACAGGGACCAATGTCGGTCGCCTGTGCGGTTTTAGAACTACCAGTTCACAGATAGTTAGTTAATGAACTGGTTGTTTACATGTAGAAGGCCAATTACAGATTTGAAGTTGTGGATCTAATTATTGTAATTAGATGTCTAATTATTGTTTGCATGAGATCTATAGCAAATATTAGCTCCTTCAGAGTGAAGAGAGCATGGTGTGTTCCTCCTAGTGCCACAGTGCCAAGTGTGGGTGCTGGTTTGAAGAATCAGAAGGATTCTTCATGTATGTAGGATCTTGGTCAGCAAGTGTGCAAGGCCACGTTTGGAGATCTACATGGTAAGTAAGATCATTGATCTACAGGTGTATGTGTGTGCAAGGTCTAGGTTTACAGGTGTGCAGAACCATGTTGATCTACAGGTGGCAGTAGGATCAAGGTGACATCAACACAACAGGTAGCAAGATTAGGTAGGATCTACTTGGATTACGGTGTGTACTCGATTGGAGAGTAAAGAGGAAGGCAAGGTAGTTCCTTCCAAAGTAAGATCATTTGAGTTACAGGTTGTTGCAAGTTCATGGGAGATCTACTTGGAGTACATTGAGTACTTGGAGTGCATGGAGCACTTTTGTACTGGTAGTATTGTTACTGACTAGTTGATTGGTGGTGTTGTTACTGGTTGGTGGAGGTGAACACCAACTCTGTGTTTGAGTTGTGTGTTGGGACCGTAATTGAGAGAGTGAGTTCTTGTAGGTGAATTACTAAACACTTGGTGTGGCAAACCTGTAAGGTGGAAGAGTGTGGTATCTCTTTGTTGTAATTCTTTTCTGGAAGAGTATTAATACAAGTTGCGTATTGTCTCTCATATTCTATGTTATTTTTGAATTCTAGTTACTTGTGCATTCTGGTTAATTTCTGCATATTAAGTTGCTTGGTAATGAATGGTGCTTCCGTGGGTTCCTAACAATTTGAATGTATAAAAAATGTAGTGATGCCTTTTTCTAGTTATGAAATTCATATGGGTCCTATCAACCTCCTTTGACATACCTATCTAGGAAGTAAAATCCCAACTACTGTAGGTACTTCATGCACAATTATTGTATGCTCCTCAAATGTAACTATTGTAGTTGGTGGTATATTGATTTTTGTTGGATTTTCTACCTCATTTATTATTTATTCTTCCCTTGCTACATGTGCCAATGTGTCCAACCTAATGCTTATTGCTTTTAACTCTTAAATTCTTTATTTTAGAAACTCTACTGTGTATGCAATCATGAGGCTTTCATAGTCATTCAAGTCAAGACTAGGAGGAATAGGGGTTTGTGCTCCCTTTTCCTCTTCTACTATTATAAATTATTTTATTTTATTTTCTTCTGTTGTAGGATTTCCCTCTATTTCTTCATGGGTTTTGAGATCCCACTAGTCTCTTCTTCACTATTTTCTTCCTCGGATTCCTCCTTTTATTATCTTGATTCTTCTTCAATACCACTCAACCCTTCATCTTTAGAATTATCTCCTTCTTAGGATATTTCAATCATCACTACCTTAGAAGAATATTGACCTACCCTTACTTATCTTACTCTTAGTCTATGAGAATGTTTTTTTAGATCTATTGGAGGAGAATTTTGAGGTCTTTTACCTCTTGGTAGGATGAGAGGTAGATATAGATATGGAAATTTTAGGTGCACTGTGCTAAACAACAAACTATGGTGGAAGATGGGGCATTAAAAAAAATATTCCGAAGGGATGCCAAGTATATTATTAGCTAAAACTCTCTTCATTATGAATGTAATTATATAATGGCAAGTTAATGTTATAGGTTTTCCTTTTTGGTATAACTTAGCCATTATTTTTAATAAATGGAAGAAATAATTTGGGTTATTCATAGTTTGCCCATGTCTAAGGTGGATTAGAATATTTATATGAGGGTGTATAATAAATATATCCTACCCTTATGAAATATTTCATTATAAGTATGGCTACTTGGTGCCAAGGAGGAGGGAGAGATAATCTTCATGTACATTGGGCATCAAATTAAATTACTTCTCCTTGTCTGGTAAACCTTACTATGACATCAGTAGATATAAGGATTTCAATCCATTCTCCTCCTATTGCAAGTAATCCAATTGATTTAAAGATTAACTCCTTTGTTAAAACAAATTCAAGTCCCTTGATGTTAACTTTATCATCTTGTAAGGACTAGCAAAATCCTGGACTAGATTTAGGTCATATCTCATGGTTTTTTATATAATTACCATCCATCATGCATTTTCAAAAATAGTCACCACCTTTGGACTATTTATTAACCCTATATGATCACTTGGACCCATTTTATATATGTCTCTACCCATTTTAACCTTGTATATCTTTCTCAATTTTTTCTTGTCATTCTTTGTAATCCCTTGTCAATTCAATAATGTTCAAAAATAATATATACTCTTCACAAAGGAGTATATTTTTGGTTTAAAAGGGATAATAATGACTTAGTAATAAATTTTTAGTTATTGTCCAACATAATCATGCCATATTTATCATGTACCACCTTTTTGTTGATATGCTATGTGTGTGTTGTTAATTTGCTTGTCCTAAGAGGATCACATGTGCTAAATATCCTTGATTATATGCCCCTCACCCCTCAAATTTATGGGTTAACTTGTACTTAAGTGAAATAGACATGAAAATGGGGGTATGTGTAACCAATAGGATGGGATGGAAATTTAGTTTGAACCCAAAGTCATAATGCATATATATTTAGGAATAATGATGGGGGACATGATGTGGGGTAAGGTGGGAATATGTGGAAGTGGGATGACATGGATGTAAAAAGGTAAAATGGTCATGGATAGTGACATTTGAGGGTATAACTTATAATTATTCATGGCACATCAACAATAAATAAATATATCAAAATGAATCATAAGCATAATATATATATTCTAAATGACTAACATAATTACCTAGTTCAAGGCATTGATTTACCAATTACATTTTAATCATAGATGGATGAAGGTGATGTCTTGAAATCTTCTGACATGAGCTATTAATTGTGTGAAATGGAGTGATGTAAGATAGTTGAGATCCCAAAAAAGAATTTTCCTAGGTGAATTTGTCTTTATAATAATCAAAAAAGGATTTAATGCTTCACCAATGTTTTGAGGAAAATTAATTATGGGGAATCTCAGCTTGAAAAGGAATTCCTGACTTTTGAACCATTAATCCCTCATAGTCTGAAATAATCATGAGATTATGGAATGCCCTCAAGGAAAATATATGAATTCACAAGGTCAAGAATAAAGAATTGGGGTTTAAAACTATAGTTTATTTTTGGAGATGATGTTTTTTCAAAAATTAAAATAAGCATTAGTGGCTACATGTTCATTTTGAGGACCAACAACAATTGTGCATATACAAAATCTTCTAGCAACAAATATTCTAGTCAATCCATCCTATGAGACAATTTGATATAAGAAAATTCTAGATCTAAGATGGAAATGAGGATCCAACTTTCTAAAAAGACTTATGCATATGCTTCAAGATAAGATAAAATTGCTTGTAACAACTAGAAATAGTTTGTAAAACATAGTAAGTTGCACGTGTAATTGTTGTAGATTGAAAGTTACCTACAATAGTTGAAAGTAGACCTTCAGCATCTATGAGGTTGTATATACTTTTATTAGATGTATTTTATTATTATTTTTTCTTATCTAGTGATCACCAAGCTGATTTTACACCTAGGGTGTTTTTTATATAACTTTTACTCTTAAGTGACTAGCAAGCTAAATGTCCACTCATGTTCATTTTATGCCATTTTAGCTAGCCAACAAACTACTTTTCTGACCAAAAATAAAACTCAACATTCATACCCTAGAGAGGTGGGGTTGAAGTGTTCTATCCAAACTTCATTAAACTCCTTTGGTTGATCAACAGTTTGGCCACAATGCTCATTCAATATGTGGTTGAGCTCCATGTCCATGCAAGGCCTTTCCTCCATTATGATATTTTAAATAATTCTCCATTGGAAAGAGATTTGTTATAGAAATTAAGACTATGAGCATTTACCATTAGTTTGAATATTTCTAGATCAATTGTGTATAACTTGAATTCTCCATTGTCAAACACCTTTTCTATCTCATAAGGGCCTAACCATCTAGTCTAAACTGGTATTTTTATTTGGAATCATAGAGTAATGTCCAATAACATGGCTGAAAATTCCATGTTTTAATGAACTTGTCATGCCATTTTATCTTTTGTTGTTGAATTATTTTCTTATGTTATAGATATTCTCTTCTAAGCTCATTAAGGGAATTGAGATGCATAATCCTTTCTCTTTGTGCTTTAAAATCTAGGCTAAGTTCCAAGGTAGTCTATAGAGTTTTAAATTCAAACTCTATGAGAAGAAAAACCTTATTACAATTTACCAATTCATAGGGTGTCAATCCTTTGGTTGTCTTCCATGTCATCTTATATGCCCATGTAGCCTTTGGAAGATGTTATACCTAATTACAATAGTGTGTAGCTATTGTTTTGGTAAGGATGTTCTTAAACTCCTTATTGGTGAATTCAACTTGGTTGCTGGGTTATGTATAATACAAAGTAAAATTATTATGTCTAAATTCCTATTATCATATAAGGGTTGTAACTAAATGAGACATATATTATGGACCTTGATCAAAGACTATATTTATTGAAACTCCATATCTTGTGAAGATACTTCATAAATTAATTCTACTACCTTTTCTTCATGTGCATGAGTCAAAGCTCTGACCTCTACCCATTTGGTGAGGTAGTTGGTACATACCAAAATGTACTCCTTGCCTTCAAAAGATAGATCTATTAGGCCAAGAAAATCAATCCCCCATTTTTCAAATGGCTCTAAGACTAATTGTGGTTGAAGTGGCATCTCATTTTATTGTGTGGGTTTTCTCATGTGTTGGTATCTGTCACATTGATGAGTATATGTAATAACATCTCTTTGTAGAGTGAACCAATAGTAAAGAAAGGTAAGGATCTTGTAGGTTGTTTTGTTTTCTACAAACAGTCCCCTCTAGGGTTCATCATCACATGCAAAAAGTATATCAAACACCTCATCCTATGTCACACACTTGCACAAGATTAAATTAGGCCCAATGTGATATAGATACCCAAATATCCATGAATATGAGATGATATTGGCCACCAGGTTGCATTTTTCCTTTGGTGAAAAGTGTGGGGGAATCTATCCTATATCCAAATAGTTAGCAATATCTACAAACCAAGGAGTATTAATAGTCAAAGAAAAGATATGTTCATCAGGAAAAGAGCCATCAACTAATGGACTATTTTCATCAGATTGTAATCTAGGAAAAAAATTTGCAAAAATTTACTAGGCCTATCCATGATAGAAACGTCAAATTCCTATAGTAATAAAATCCATATGATTTTCCTACCAGTTACAACTGGTTTTTTCATTAAATATCTAATAACGTAATGATCAATATGAAAAAAATTAGGATAACTAGTAACATAGTGTCCAAATTTATTTATAACATATATTAATATGAGCATTTCCATATCTATAACTGTGTAGCTTAGTTTTATTTTTTGTATATTCTTACTGATGAAATATATAGCATAGTTGAATGACCCATCTTTTTTCCCAAGGATTTCCCCATGTGCTATGTCAAATGCATCGATATGAATGTGGAAGGATAGCATCTAATCTAGATGTCTCAACATGGATGTTGTCATAATTATGTCTTTAAGAGTTTGAAATTTTTTTGGGCATGCATAATTCCATACAAAATTAGCATATTTTCCTACCAAAACAAACAATGGAACTTCTATCTTTCTAAAGTTTTTTATGAATCCATGGTAACATCTAGCATGTCCTAAGAAAGTTCTCACATCTCGTTGCTTTTGTGGTGCAATAAAGTAATTTATAATTTCTATTTTATCAAGATATACCTTGATTCCTAAATTGGAAATATGGTGTCCCAGTATAATACCTTATTGCATTAGCATGTAACACTACTCATGTCTCAATGACATGATATTATATTGATAACATTAGAGAACATCCTCCAAGTTGGTGATGTCTTTATCATAAGTGTTTCCATAGACTATGAAGTCATACATATAGATTTAAACACAACCATGAGATATATCAACAAAAATTCACAAGATCACCCTTTGAAATGTGGTAAAAGCATTGCATAACCTAAATGAGAGGACCAAGTAGGCATAAGTGCCCCAAGGGCATGTAAACTTTGTTTTATCTTGATATTTTGGGTAGTTCTGATTTAGTTGTATCCATTGAAACCATCAAGGAAAGAGAAGTATTTATTTCTAGAGAGGGTGTCAATAACATAATAAATGAATGGGAGGGAGAAATGATATTTATTTGTGTCATTGTTTAACTCTCCATAGTTCAAATAGATGCACCATTTACCATTTTTCTTTGGGACAATGACAAGTGGAGATACCTTTTGGCTATTAGAGATGGGGTATATAAAGCCCACATCTAGGAGTTTTTATAATTTCTAAGATAATAGGGTTTAATCTTCATTATGATTGCCTAATGAGTTTACACTCGTATTTAATTTATATATAGTGGGTGCATAGATATAGATGTTTTTCATGCATATCATAGAAATCCCCTGCAAACATTGTTTTATATTTTGTTAGCATGGTCACTAGTTGGGTTTCTTGATGGGGATCTTATTTATTGTTTATATTTAGGAGTCCTCATGATAGTATATTCACTTATTTTGATAGGGTTTTCATAGACTCAATGTTCCCTAGAAGAGTGCCAAGGCAGAAAGGGTGTGGTAAGAAGTGATGGAAAGTTTTGATATCCTCCTTTGTGTCTAAGAATTCAACTATTAGGAATATATTACTCAGGGGATAATGTGTACAATTGAGGAGATTGTATGTATATTGGTTAGTTGTATAAACATTATGACATTGTAAGTGACTATGTCTTCCTATTGTATTTAAAATAAATGGATGAATTCAATGGTGAGAAAGTTTTATAAGGTAACTTGGGCATCATATTCTATTTCAACCCAAGGATATTACCTTAGATGAAGGTTGGGTAATGGATATATAACTATATTTATCATGGTGTTTCCATTAGATATGAGCATGTTTCCTGACCTAAAATCAATGAATGCATCATTTATAGCCAACCCAAGTCTACCTAAGATTAGAGGGTATCTTCTAGGTTTCATTTGGGTTGTAATATCATGAGATCATCTGGATACTCCCATGAGTCTTTTATGATAACAAGCTATTCTATGACTCCTTCAAATTTTATTTTTGAATGATCTTCCATCTAAAAAATAGTGGGTATTTCACAAAGGCCTACAAGTCTAAGTTTTTTCATACTTTATTTGTTCATGACATTAATATTTTCTCCTAAATCAATTAAATTATTTTGAATAAGGGTGTCATTGATGTAGACATTGGCAACTGGGTTGCGTAGGTCAGATTATTTATTTGGGATCATGTTGGCCAACATGATGTCTATAAGCTATCTAATCACATGGACAGTCTTGGGATATTTTAGTCTTTGACCAAGTTTCTTAAGTCAGAGATATCAAACATATTTAATATATATTAGAACATCCTTAATTTATTGAAAAAAAAGGAATTTGACACAAACATTCTTCAACTAACCTATGAAGTCAAATTTTGGTTCCAACTCTTATTTTTCAAGATTTATTCTTTCTAAAAAAGGAGGATTATTTGGTGTTACTTGTTTAGTGGATGTACTAGGTTTAGGAGTATTAATTTTATTAGATGGTTGTGGGTTAATTTATGTGTTGGGGACTGAATCAAGAGGTTATGTTATAATGGGTGGAGTGAGATTTGGGAGAGTCTTTCCAAAATGAAATTGATCATTGCCAACTTATACCAAAGAAGTGGGTTAAATTATCACACCATTATTGTATCTTTAATGAACCAACTTATTATTGGTATTGGGTGTGGTCTAGACATGAAATTGTGGAGCTCTAGGTGAAGGTGAAGTGAGATTTCTTAGCATTGATATTGATTGATATGGTAGGTGAGGTTATGGGAGTTGTTGAAAGGCACTATTTATATTGGGCCAAGGTTGATTTCATCACTATGGCTATTACCATTAGTTAGATGAGGGATTCCACTAATAATTCTAATTTTTTGGTTGCCTCGACTGATTTTGAAATTACTACCAGTTGGTTTGAGGTTGAAAATTTTGTCAATTTTGGTTTTGAGGTTATGGATGGGGTAATTGATTCTAGGGAGTATATCCATGCCAATTAACAGGAGTAGAAAATTGAGAATTAAAATATGAAGAATAAATGACACCTAGATTTAGTGGTATTTTTTACCATAGTTTCCATTTCCACATATAAAATATGCTCTCCATATCATCCAATTGCATGAAGCTACATTATTTCAGGGTTCTCTGTTATACTTTTTGATTTCATCTGAATGACATGGAATTTGCAATTTTTCTTATTTCTACAATAAAAATATACATCCAATTTTGTTTATTCTTGTTTCCTGTAGCATGTCTAATTGTGTATCCAAGTGGTTAATGATATTTTGTATCATATCATAAATTACTTACCTCCATCTATGAAAGTTCATTGGTATATTTAGAAGGCAGTGTTTTGTTGTTTTGGTTTTTCTTCACCATAGACCTTTAGTAGTTTTTACATAAGAGAGTGATCTCCTTAAATGACATCCATGATACATGTCTACTACTCATTGAATCTAGTGCTTTGAGACATTCTTCTCTAATTCCCATCAAGAATACACTTTTGATGCATTCTTGGTGCAATGCAATTTGTTTGGATTTATACAAACTAAACATAAATCTCTCCAAGTAATCTTCCAATAGTTCAAATTCATTTTATAACATCCAAAATATGTCATTTATTGTGTAGTCCCTTACTTTGTATTAATTTTGGTATATTGAGAGGAACTTGTCCTTCATCTCTTACCAAATGAAAATGACATCTCTCCCCAACCCCATAAATCATTTGAGGGTTGTATTCTTGAGAGTGATGAAAATAATTTAAACTTTTGAACACCCTAGTTTTAGTTGTAACTATGACATAAAATGTCAAACTCAAAAAGAAATGTATTAGAATTTTCACTAGCCATTCCTTTGAAATTGGGCAAAGCAGATAGAGGAATATTTTTCATGGGTGTATTAACCATAAGGTTACTGATGGGAAATTCAAATTTTATGGCCTCGTTGATAATTTTTCTCCTTGGAGGTCCCCCATGATATTTTAGACTACCTATAAACAAGATATTTTTTGCCACCCACTCTTTAAATCCTTTGTCATTTTGAGCCCAAAGTGCATAATGAATGGTGGATTTAAACTTCTTTAAGGGAGAGGGAAACCTTATAACTATGGGTGATAGAGTGGAAATTCTTAGAATCTCTTCTATAAGTTAAACAAAGATGTCTTATTTAGTTGATTAAGTGGTTTCATCAAGTTTTATGGTTTTTCTTTTTCTTTTTTGGGCAAGTAGGGTTCTAAGTTCTCTCTTGGAGAGGAGTTTGGGTGAGGGTGGAGGGAGGTGGGTACCATATTTATGAGTGTATGGTGTCCATATAGGAACCTTATAAAATGATACAAAGATGTCCTTTTTAGGGGTATGAGTATCCTCTTGTTCTTTGTTCTTGGACTACTTTAGTAATTCAACGAAGAAATCCTTTATTGTTATATCTTATAGCTTTTTCAATGATGACCATGAACTAGATAGTGGTGTTGTTTCATGACTCATAGTTGATTCAGGTGATGAATCTTCAACTATATCAAATTTCAACTATCTAGGCAAGATTCTATCTAAGTAATTTTTGTCTTGTTGCATACAAATCAACCAATCTTCCTTTGTGATTATGTTTGCCCTGCCCTGCATAGGGTAGTTTTTAAAAAAAAAAATTATTGTTTTTTATTATTCTAATTTTTATAAATTTAAATTTTAAATTATAAAGCAGTAAATTCAATCTTGAAAGCAAAAAAAAAAAATCTATAAAGTGAGAAATATTATACAAGAAAGTAAGAGATATTAACTTTTGTGAAATCAAAAAATATTGTTTTATAAAAGCATGAAATATTACTCTAAGATTGTAGGAAACCTTACCCAAGATTTGAATCTTATAATGCTTGACACCTTCTTAAAAAATGGTGTAAAAATGTTGATCAAAATAGAACCACCAATTCAACTTGAAGTAGTGGTGCATACAACCCAACATATATACTCCAGAGGGGCAATTGTTTGGTTTATTGATAATGCTTCTTCATTAAATTAACAACTTGGGGTTTGTATACCTTGGTAAGGTATCAACACTTTATATGCACCATTATACTCTTTCAAAATCTAAGGTACTATTGGTTTCATATAGGAAAACACACTTTTTAAAAATATAAATGGAAAAAAGTAAACATGCTTGCAAGAAATGAATGACACAATTGCATAAATTCAAATTGGTTAGAATTAATTTGTTAATTTAGATTATTTTTGAAGCTTCCCACACTTGATAAAAAAATATTTTATCAATCATGCATAAGAATAAATTTATTTTAATGAAATCAACTATGGAAACTCAAAAGGTACACACAAAAGTTGGAATGGAAACACACAACAAAATTGAAAAATCTAGCTAATGAATGAGATTGTCAAAAAAAATCCTTATGAATGGGACCTCCTTGGTTGGAATTTTACTCAAATCCCTTCATTTATTATGATTGCTTTATTTCAAGTCACATCATTTATACTGATCAACTCTATAGCAATAGATTGATTACTAAAATAAAGTAGACAAGATTACAACAACTCTATCTTAGATTAATTCTTACTTAATCTCTATATTTTCCACACTATCTATCATCTACAACTCTTCTCCTTATATAGGGGAGGTAGGCACTTATTTTATTAAAAAAATAAAAATAGGTTACAACTATAAGATCTCATAATTTTTTAGAAAACATATCAAGACAAAAAAGATGTTACAATGGCTAAAACCAAATGGAAATATAATAATAATAATAATAATAATAATAATAATAATAATAATAATAATGAAGACATGATCCAATGAAGTCCCCATATGGTAATAACAACTTCTTCTCATGTTATATGATCATTTGAGTTCGTTAGATGAGCTATAAAACGGTTTGGAGATGATAGCTATATATTTTATGTCATTTTGGAAAATTTCCACCTACAACAGTGGCTATAGCTGATCCCAACTAATTATTGTGAGTGTCATTTACTAGTTCTTATAGATGGTTCCTAGATGCTATGGGTGCTCTATGTCTCCAATGTCTAACTAACCAATGATTTTGGCTGCATATACCATAATGGATGTGGGTGATAAACATAGAAAACAAATATATTTTTCATTCCACTTCATCTATGAAAAAATTAATCCCTTACAAAACCATTAAACTACATTAGGCAACTCATAAATAACATATTGGACTCATAAATAGCAAACTCATATATATATATATATATATATATATATATATATATATATATATATATATATATATATATGTCCACATTAGTATAATATGAGTCTTAGATATGGAAATATAACAAAAAATGGAACCATTTGGGAAAGGATTATATAGGCAGATGAGGCCATTTTTAGGTCTCAACGGGATGGGTTGTATATATGGTATAATAGAACAATCCTCATATTGAGATTATGTCATTTTGTAATATCTGAAAGGGGTATCATCTATTGGAATCATATAATCATGTATGTCACATATAAATTGGATGCATATATGGAATGTATAAGGTATAGCCTCCATTGGATGAATCCAAAGTCTCCCCAAAAGCAAGTTGTAGTGTAAATGATTAGGCATGACTTGAAAAATAGTAGGCACCTTCTTGAGACCTAATAGTAAATATAATGAGGTAGTTAAAAGTATTTGATAAGGAATATTATCAAATCCCTTGATATTATACTTTGATTTTTTAATATTGTTCATAGTGATACCTAGTTGTTGTAAGAAAGCAAAGCTACAAATGTTCAACCATCAACCATTGTCAATCAACATGGACTTGACTATCTTTTCTTGTACCTAAAATTGAATGAGTATTGGAAGATCTTGATATATGATATGCTTAGGAGGTAATTCTTCCTTGTCAAAAATAATAACCTTTTTGATATATTTGAATGCATTCATGATAGAAGCAATTTTTTATGGTTGTGTATCACTAGGAATATTTTTGTCACACAAAACTTCATATAAGATGCCTTGGTAGAATATTGATCTCTTTGAAAACTCCAAAATACAAATTTTGGTAGAATTATTCCATAATTGATCAATGATATCACAACATTTATATTGAGTATATTTATTTGAGGGAGGTGGAGGGGGTTGAGGAGAAACATGTTGACCTCATTCATTTTGTCATGGAGGATGAGGGACTTGACCTTGTCAAGTTTTGATAGTATGAACAACAAAAATTAATATAAGTTATGGACAAATAATAAGATTGAGATGGTAAGTGGGATAAAATTAAGGTCTAGAGATGAGAAGGAAAAAATTATTCATGCACACCCTTTGGTGCTTTGTGGTGATAGGTAGTAACTTGGATTATATATTGCATAAATATGAATTGAGAAAGGCTTGATATTGTACATTATTTATTTTAACCATTTTATTATATTTAAATTTGATACATGTAAATATATAGTTAATCCAAATAACACCTCATAAAGTAACATAAAGTGTGATGATTACCCTCATGAGCTAGATCAAAAGATAGAATCAAAATTCATTCATTATAGCCATGATTTGATTTTGAAACTTTGAATTTGCAAATTAAATAGGGTGTGTTTGATTTGTATAATCTCACATTTATTGATCTTAGTCATAGATAGTGAATAAGGACCAAATGGTAACTGACTATAAAGGATATACCATCTCATAGCCACATTATTCTATCTTTGAGGTATGTAAGAGAACTTTCTGGGACTAATCACTTACCGGTGCACTACAAAACCAAACAAGTGAAAGACTTCATATGACTAAAAATTATAAATCATGTATTAATATATAATTATTAGGTACATGGATGCTAAATTTCATATGTATTTTTATCTAATGGATTGAGTATTGAATCAATACCCCTCACACCATGGCTCAAGTAAAACCAATGACCATTTTTCTCACAATGACAGATTCAATGAGTTTTACAACTGCTGAAAGACAACTCTAGAAAGCAAGAAAATGAAATAAATAAATTGAAAACCA